>CM053790.1:244577453-244879953 GCA_028749045.1 Cupressus sempervirens
GAGTAGTGATTCAACATGGATCCATGTTTCATGAGAATAATGGAACACTTAGCACTCATTGGATCTAGGTGATGCTCACCGGGGTGAAGCATTGGGACTTCTCGGTTGGTTTAAGCATTGGGAATTCTCAGGAGGTCACCCAGTCGGGAAGTTTCGGTGCTTCACCCCTGTGAGCATCACCTAGATCCAATGAGTGCTAAGTGTTCCAATTATTCTCATTAGAGATGGATTCATATTGAATCACTACTCATCAAACATGGGTCAATGAGTTTTACTCAAAAATCACACAGTTAAATCTTGATAGCAATATCACAAATTGACTTGCGATGGAAATTATCTCCTACTTATCACTCGATGAGCGCTCAAGCTGGAGTAGTATTGGGATGGGTGGCCTCTCGAAAAGTCTCGATGCTTCACCCCTATGAGCATCACATAGATCCAATGAGTGCTAAGTGTTCCATTTATTCTCATGAGAGATGGATTCATGTTGAATCACTACTCATGAAACATGGGTCAATCTTGATAGCTCAGGCTAGAGTAGTACTGAGATGGGTGACCTCCCAGGAAGTCCCAGTGCTTCACCCCTATGAGCATCATCTAGATCCAATGAGTGCTAAGTGTTCCATTTATTCTCATGAGAGATGGATTCATGTTGAATCACTACTCATGAAACATGGGTCAATCTTGATAGATAAAGCTGGAGTAGTACTGGGATGGGTGACCTCCCAGAAAGTCTCGGTGCTTCACCCCTATGAGCATCACCTAGATCCAATGAGTGCTAAGTGTTCCATTTATTCTCATGGATCAATGTTGAATCACTACTCATGAAACATGGGTCAATGAGTTTGACTCAAAAATCACACAGTTTGATAGCAATATCACTATCTCCTACTTATCAATTGATGAGCTTAAGGGGCTTTCTAATGAATGGTTCATAAGGCACAACACTTGGTAAAGATTTTGCAAATGGAGTTGAAAGCTTTGGGTTTAACTATGGAGGAAACTTTGTAGTTAAGTGCGCTCAAGCTGGAGTAGTATTGCATTGGGTGACCCCCTGGGAAGTCTGGGTGCTTGAAACATGAGTCAATGAGTTTGACTCAAAATCACACAATTAAATCCTGATAGCAACAATTTGATTTACCATGGAAATTATCTCCTACTTATCAAACATAAAACTATTTATATAAATGTAATTCCGTTTTATATTTATGATTATAACTAAAAGTTGTGTATTAAACTTATATACTGTTTGGAAGAGTAGTCTCTGTAAGGCTTGTGGGTACCCCTCATGGCAATTTTGCCAGGTTTTTGTTCTTTTTCTTCCCCCCAGTTTTCTGCATTTGATTAAGTGGAACACCTATGACACTGATATATGTTTGTGTGATGGAACAAACATAAACAGATAATACTAGTGCAATGTTGAGCGAGGCTACTTGCAGAATTGGAGAAGTACTCATGTTGGGATCGTCACTGGGAAAACCACATATCCAGTGGAGTTCGAACTACACTCTAACATGGGACCCCTGTTGCTTTCTTTATAAAAAATACTCATAGCCACGATTCTTTCTTATGCAATTGTTTGGTGTATCTAAATACATAGTTTTTTTTGCCCATTTGTTTTAGCAGTGATGTAGAAGATTCAAGCCTAATTTTTTAGAAGAAATCTGCTTTGATTTGCAGAGTTATCACCCTTCTGGGGCTCCTCGGGCTCTGCTAAATTTGAGAAATGAGGAGCTTCTGGAATACGGGAGAGAAGAGTGGGACATAATTTATGAATATGATGTGTACAATGATCTGAGAAACCCAAACAAAGATGAGGAACACAGTAGTCAAATTTAGGATTAAAAGATTTTCCCTACCATAAGAGGGGCAGCACAGGCCGCCATCCTACAAAAGCACGTTGGTTAACAGTAAATTCAACAATGGTTTCAAATAATCAGCCACTAGTGAAAAGGTAATCAGGATACCATCAGCTAATAAACCACTAGTGAAAATCTAACGAATCACAGATACATATTCTCAATAGAATGATACATTTTATAACAAGTTTGGGGGTTTTGTTTTTCAGGCTTAGAACTCGCACAACAACAGAGTCTTTTATAATTGTAACGAACAGAGAACTGAGTGCTATGCATCCGCTTCACAAGCTATTGAGCCCCTTATGGAAAGCGAATTACTATTATTTTTACACGAAACAGAGTGGGTTGTCTGTGCGGACAATTCGCGTCTGAACATCAAGTCTGCCAAAGAGGCATTGCCAGAATAAGAGATCTTCAGTGTGAAGATACTGAGGGAAGTCAAATTAAGCCATGTCCACATCACATCTTGGTTGTTGCTAGTTTGCAAGTTCTAATCTCGGTTGTTTTGTTCATTTCTTACCTGACTTTGCACAAGCATTTTAGGTACGAAATAGTCCCCATTTGTTGTGCTATTTGATTTTTTAAAGTATTCAACAATATGGTGAGCACTTTCAGTATAGGAATGGAGAATAGCAATGGTTATTTCAATAATAATTATTTTTTGGAATGGGTATAAGATCATTTTAGAGGCAAAATGAGAATATGTATTCCTATTCCCTATTTCAAGTGATGAACCAAATGAAAAATATAAAATGTATTCAAAATTATCTATTCCTATTCCAACAACCAAACGGCCCTTATTAGTGCTTCAACTCTACATTGGTAATTATCCTATATATATATATATATATATATATAATGTCAATGGGCCCTTGGTCTACTAGTGAAATTGAATGGCTCACAAAGAGCCCACCAGGGATCAAGTCTTGTTGAGTGCAAGCCTCAAAGACATCATAAGGGATGAGGTTGAGATCGTGCCTCGGGCAAATTTGGCAACGTGGATGCTTGTTAGTCCGTGGCTCTTAGCCGAAAAGGTTTCAGGCACACGTGGGCCTGTGCCGGGTACCTAAAACTTATTTGTGGATGACCTCCACTAAAATAAAATAAAAATATTACTAAACTATGCTTGTTGGCCACTTTGTGATTTAAATGTTCCAAAAATAAAAATAAGAATGAATGAAAATATAAAATCGCTTATTCTTGATAGCGTGCTAGAGCATTGTTCTTACTGCTTAAATCATACAATTTATTCAACAAGAGCATTTTTGTATGATTCTATATTGACTAGAGGAGGAAAAGAAAATTGGGAATGAATAGGCATAGAGAAACTACTACTAGATTGGTTTAGAATGAAATTGTTTGAATAGGTAAAGGAGAAACTACTACTTAAAGCATGATGAAACTCAATTCGACCTATCACCACAGTAACAAGTAATATACATTCTAGGATTGGAGGAGAACACGATCACATTCACTAATGTATATCAAGGGAGGAAAAATTTAGTGTTGCACGGAGATGGTTGTGCCAAGAGAGGAACTAGATGAGGAATTATTTTCTCACACAATTTTATTGATGGCTCATCCGCCTGTATTCCCATCAATATTACATCCACACCATAGAATTTGTAGTGGACAAACCGCTACTCTATAGACTTCATTTAATTTCATGCAAATCAAAGTAGACACACACACACACACTTGAAATCTACACCATGCTTAGCAAGCCATGATCCCATGTAAAATCTCCCATATTCATCTCTTTGCTGGGATCGTGCCTCAGGCAAATTTGGTAGTGTGGATGCTCGTTAGTCTGTGGCTCTTAGCCAAAGAGGTTTCAGGCACACGTGGGCTTGTATCGGGTACCTAAAACTTATTTGTGGATGACCTCCATTAAAATAAAATAAAAATATTACTAAACTATGCTTGTTGGCCACTTTGTGATTTAAATGTTCCAAAAATAAAAATAAAAATGAATGAAAATACAAAATCGCTTATTCTTGATAGCATGCTAGAGCATTGTTTTTATTGCTTAAATCATACAATTGATTGAACAAGAGCATTTTTGTATGATTCTATATTGACTAGAGGAGAAAAAGAAAATTGGGAATGAATAGGCATAGAGAAACTACTACTAGATTGGTTTAGAATGAGATCATTTGAATAGGTAAAGGAGAAACTACTACTTAAAGCATGATGAAACTCAATTCAACCCATCACTAGAGTAACAAGTAATATACATTCTAGGATTGGAAGAGAACACCATCACGTTCACTAATGTATATCAAGGGAGGAAAAATTCAATGTTGCACGGAGATGGTTGTGCCAAGCGAGGAACTAGATGAGGAATTATTTTCTCACACAATTTTATTGACGGCTCATCTACTTGTATTCCCATTAATATTACACCCACACCATAGAATTTGTAGTGGACAAATTGCTACTCTATTGACTTCATTTAATTTCATGCAAATCAAAGTAGACACACACACACACACACACACACACACACACACACACACACACACACACACCATGCTTAGCAAGCCATGATCCCATGTAAAATCTCCCATATTCATCTCTTTCCTACCAAATAGACTTATCAACATGTATGCCAAGTGTCAAAGTTTGGTAGAAGCTTACATTGCTTTCGACAACATCACTAAGCCAAATGTCTTTTCATGGAATGTGATGATTTCAACTTACATAAAGCATGGCCTTCCTCAACATGCATTGGCTTTAGTTCATTAAATGCAACAAACAACAATCCAACTATACCATTTCACATTTTCCTTTACTATCCATGCATGCACGATTTGTAGATTGATGGAAGTGTCCGTGGATTTTTTTCCAATGTAATTGTGATGAATACTAGGTAATAGGTTTATATGCAAAACATGGAAGTATAGGAAGGGTGCAAAAGTTGTTTGACAAAATGCCTCAATGAGACATTGTCTTGTGGAATGCAATGATTGGAGGAGATGAAACAATTGGGCTTATAAAAATTCCCTAAATATTTTCAAGCAACTGTAGTTCTCAAGTGTAAATCTAGACTTGACAAACTTTGCCAACATACTACCAACTTGCGCTGAATCGCAAACTTTGGAAGAGGGTATGCAAGTCCTTTAGAAGATAATTAAAACTGTGTTATTCTTTAGATGTTGTAGTTGTCACAACATTGATAGACATATATGCAAAGTGTGGAAGCATATGAAAAGCACACAATTTGTTTGACATAATATATTGGCAAGACGTGGCTTCTTGGACTGCACTAGTTGTTGGAAATGTACAAAATTGATAAAGCCTTGGAGGTATTGAAGAAAATGTAGTTGACAAGTACAAAGCCCAATACATTAACCTTTACAAGCATCCTTTCTGCATGCACCAAGTTAGGAGCTTTGGAACGAGGTATTGAGATTCATCATAAAATATTCAGTCCTCATTAACATGGGTTTGTAATACTCATCCACCTGCTTGCCCTCTTGCTAATGGGTCTAGCAAAAATTAGGCAACGTGTTCATTAAAAGGGAAAAAAACATTTTTCATGTCTTAATTGGTTAATAGACCAAATTATCACCAAATCGCAAAACACAACAAAATAAGTTGTGGGCCATTAACGTAAGGTGGAGCACCCATAAAGTAATCATGGTTGATCAGATTATGCTTAATAATAGAAGTGCATTGCCACACATCATTGTGGACATAATTTGAGCATGGCTGACAGAGAAATTGTGGAGCTTGCAAGAGGGTCCTTCCACTCCATAACTCTTTAATCTCTTCTATATCTTATGATTTACTATAATGAATAGTGATTGAAGTGCACAATATGTGCCCTATTTTTACAATTGAACTTGTGAAGTGTATAACAATTCTGACTTTATGTCTTTTGTTGTTCTAATATATGTACTTACAGATTTCTATCTAATTCAATATGAAAAAATACCATTTCTCTTGTTTAATTTTTATAAGAATCTCTTTGGAATTTTTAGATTAATTTGAGAGCAAGCAATGAGTAGCTATGACTCTCTATGTACCCTTCCTCTCTATATATTTTTTAACAATTGTTCTTCGATATATGCATTGTACACCAAGACACAATTGTTAATAATAGTATATAATAAGTTAGAATTTTAAAAAAAATGTAAATTAAAAATTATTCTAACTTAATAAAAAACCCACGTGTATATAAGATTTGTTACTAAATTTAAGTATGATATTTAGGAATCAATACAATGAATTTGGAGTCATATCTCAGTGTTTTAGTCGGTCAGGTACATAGTAAACCAAAACCCTCAACTAACTAATGTTTGTACAATGTTAAGATGAGCCCACGTACGGAATAGTAAGTGAGATTATGATGGAATCTTAGAGAAGAAGCAACCAATGCGGTGTAGACACTTATAAGAGAGCTGCATTTTCTTATCCAGAAAGACACGTGAGTCTTATCCCCGCATTTCTCGCGTCCTTTTCACCACCCAAAACAATGGTTATATTTGCCATTGTCACATTAGGAAGCTTTTCGTACAAATAAAATCTCGTTATATTTGTATACAAGACAACACTCAATCTACCAAAAAGATCCTTATTTTCTCTACTGATAAATAGTTGGAAGAGTCGGGGAGAGGAAGACGGAGTTAGAAAATGGCTCAGCGTTCGATTTGCCGGTAGTCGTGCTCGTGTGATCGGCGTTCTACCGCTGTTTGCCGGTAAGCGTTGTTGCCATACGATCACGTCTATGCCAAAAGATAAGGATCCATGGAGTGAATTGGAAATACTTTACCTATTTGGTTGTAACTACTCGTGTACTATCTTTGAACATAATTTATTGGTGGAATCTATCAATTTTTTTTTAATAAAGTATATCCAACATGTTTTTTTTAATATGGAATATTAGAGAATCACATTTTCAAAAAGAAATTGGGTCTGCAATTTAAAATATGGAGATAAGAAACAAGAGCTCTTGATGAGCTAGAGTCCCTACCTTTGTGTGATAGGTTTCTCTGGTGTCAGAACTCTCCAAACTCTCTATGGATGTGGTTGTGATTGTGTATATAAATAATCGATAAATATTATATTTATAAAATTATATTTCTAATGTCGATAGGCATTCTACAATGGTAGAATGGGTAGATCGTGATAGTGTGAACGTGTTAATATTAACAAATATTTAAGAAATAAATAAAATTGACACATTATTTAGATACATTTATTAAAAATATCTATAATAGTTAATAATACAATATCAATATTATAATATTTATAATTAAAAATAATTGTCATTAGTCTTTATATTAAGCTTTAAATTGTAATAATGTCTTATAAATCATAAATATGAAAAAATATACTTTAGCTAGATCGTATTTAATAGTATGAGAATACAATGTTTATATAAATATTTAATAAAATTTTTAAAATGAACAAGAAAACTTTATAATTTGTTATAGGTAAAAAAAAACACTAATTCAAAGATTTTCTTTGTATATACATATATAGAGATATATATACTTTATAATATGATAGTCAAGTAATCTATGAAATTTTTATAACCACTTATCCATAAAAAATAATCTTGTATTATATTTTATTAAAAATTATTATAAAAAAATTATCGTTTAATAAAATTATTATAAATAAATACTGGATTTTATATATTGTTGATTTAGAATTTATTATTGTAGAATTTTTTTTTAAAATGTTAAAATATATATATCATATTACAAAAATACTTTTATTTAATGTTTTTCATTCATTTTTACATCAATACTTAAAATATATAATTATTAATAACATTTGATTGATTTATTGGAGGATGAATGGATTTGGTTTATTTTTAATGGAATTTTTTTTAAAAACCTAGAAAGTGAAAACACTCAATCATAATTTTTTTATTTTTAAGAATTATGTAAATTCAATGAAAACTAAAAGAATTACAAGTACTCAAATCTAATGTTTGGAGTTGATTTATTTTATAATAAAAACATAATCTCTACTAGTCGTCGAATAATAAAGGTGTAGCAGCTGAGAGGTAGGGTGAGCCTAGCAAGATTCACTTATTATTCCCATTATAAGTTGAGTGCACCGCTGTCAAATTTTTCGATTTTTAAGTAACCAAAATTCAAATTAACCCCAAGAAATTACTGACAACCCAATCATAACATTGGAATTAGTGTATCATAATTAATTTAGAAAATCAAACCTTCGAAAGTTTCATATAAGATGTCCATTTTTTCCAACGATTGGATTTAGTGGGGGCTAATGGGAACATTAGTTCCCTCCCTTATATAAGGTAGGGACTAATAAATATAACAAGAGCTCTTTGCGAGCTAGAATCCTTATCTTTTGAGGATTGTCACTGTCAGTGTGTGTTGAAAAAGGAAATCATCTTGTAATGTGAGACAAAATGGTTGTAGTGTTACATGGTTATGAATCATAAGTGTCTCTATTCAACCCTTTGTTAAAAAAGTGTTCTTCACTGATAACATTCACATTAGAGGAAGGATCAACCAAAGTACCAAAAAAGGGAATACGAGCAACTCTACCAATGATGTAAATAAGACCATTAGGCACCTTAAACATATTAGACTGACTAAAGAAAATAATAGGTTTTTGTTGGGGATTTAGATAGAGAACAAATTGAAGGTTGAGGTGTTAAATCAACATGATTAACCACATGGTTTGGTTCTTGTATCTTGTCATCTTAATCAATATGATGATTGAAAGAAGAAGGTTGATTAATGACATTCATTGAGTGAGAAGATAAACGAATAGTGTAAATCTACAAATTCTAATTAGGTGGCACAACAAACTTATTCATGAACATATTAACTTGAGCATCATTGAGCTATCATTCTGCATGATGCTGAACGACAGGAATCCTTTCTAACTCCTCCCTTGAAAAGTTAATCGAGGATCAACTCCAAGGTTCTAGGCAATCTTGTGATCTACAAAAATCCGCTCGATTGAAGATAAATGTGTATGTTCACAAGGAGGCCTTTGTTGGTTCTAAACCAATTTAGATAATTTGTTTGATCTGTTGCTGTTTGAAAAAGTAACCACAAAAGAGATATATTTTTGATATTTTATGTTTTAAGATGAATGCAATTTATCGATGCAACTATATGAACTCTTATTTTTACCAAGTGCTAGAAAAGAAAATAACAAATATAAGGTAATGAGAGATTGAAGAAAAATAACTTGAAAGGGAAATTCCTAATGGACATAAACCATGATAACAACACGTCTATGAATTAAATCATCAAAAAGATCAAGTGGGAAATCGATAAAACTAGGAGTAGCACATTCTCAACTCCACTAATGCAATCTTCAATGGGAATCCAATAATAACTGAAAGATGTTTCACCTTTCATCAAATCACAAGGCCACAGAAAGTGCACTCATGTGAGACAAGACGCTATGCAAGAACAATATGTGATCTTTTCTCCAATTCATTACGTCAGTGGAATTCATTAATATGAGGCAAACACTAGAACTAAAAGGTTGCATAATCATAACAACACAATAAAAGCATTGGCTCCATTATTATTCATGAACATGCATTTACAAAAATAATACACTCTGGCAAGAATAACTACACTCAGAATGAGAGCACCAATAACATATATTATTGCATCAAAATAACAAATTGGAGTACATATTGCATCTATGTATTTATAAGAAATTATCTCCTCTGTTTGTGTTAGGAGTGAGACTTCTTAAAAAGAAAACATGTGCAAAAAACTAATAAAATAAATCTAATTATATACAAACTAAATCTTTAAATGGTGCTAAGTAACTCTCCACCCCTGTTTATATTCATTAATGGGTGCATGAGCCTTTACATGACACAAAAAGAACAAAATAATGGGAAGATAAGAATAATATAGCTGCAAGATAATCTAAGAGTCTTTAGAAGTTATTCTTCTTCCCTTACTACAACCTCAAACATGTTAATTCATTGGTAATTTGAGACATAGTCTTCTTCATTTGGCCAATCTCAAATGCAGCTTTATTTTCTACTTCAATAGATGTTGCCTTCTGCTCAAAGAAAGAAGCTTTCAAAGGTTCATATCTTGGGTAAGTTATGGCTAGAACTGGTACAACTAGTGCTTGGTGTAATGGGACTAGGCATCACTTGTGCTCTAGTAGGATATGTTGGTATTATTATAGTAATTTGAGCTAGAGCCATCAATCCTCCTCCATTGGGGTTGTCTTGTTTAGTAAAGGTAATTTCTTTCTCAAAGACCTTGTCCAATGTGTCAATGTTTGCAGCAAGTAGTCTTCGTAGGACAATAGTCGTGAGATGGTCCATAACATTAAGATAAATTTGAATTAAAACCTCAACTAGTATAGTATAAGGCATTTCCAACTTGTGGTATGCTATGTGAAAGTGATGATTGAAACATAAAATGGTCTGCACTAGATCCCCTTTGATTGATATGAATTGATGATTTAGTACAACTAGGTTGACGGATTTTTTAAATTTCTCAAGGAATAACTTTTCAAAGGAAACTCGATTGTGGATACATCCTGGTGGAAAATTCACATACCAGTTAAAGGCAAATTTTCCCAATGAGTATATGAATACATGGAGGACCACATTCTCTTGTTGAAGTTTCTTTCAATTGCATATTTCTTTAAAGAGTTTGATATGGTCCTCAGTTGTTCATGCTTCCTCGTAGATGAACCTTGGGCATAATTTCTCAGGATTCTTGGGAAGGTCATTAAGTGAACCTTGCAAGTTAATTGGTGAATCTATTGCATTTGCAGAAAAGGCCATCAATAGAATGATGGGTGGAGGTAGATTCGGAGGTGGAACTAGAGATGATGAAATTTGGATTGGGAGTGGTAGAATTCTTGGTAGTCATTTCTCACCGCAAGGCTTGCAAAAAATGATTGAGTTCCAATAACTTTGGTTCACTATTTGAAGATCTTAAAGCTCATTGAAATAGAAATGGTGGATCAGGATCTTCCAATTTGTGTCAATTTTGGAAAAGCACACCTTTGTAGAAGCACACTCTTTCAAAACAACACATCGTTGCACCTATGCACCTGCACACCTACAAATTTTTTTTTTGAACTTCTGAAAACTCCAAAATTTCAAAACAAGTTGTTTTTCTTATTCAAATTATTTTTTAGGCCCTCCTTCTAGTGCCACTTTTGTTGAGCTATCATTTTGCACGATGTTAAATGATAGGAATCCTCTTGAAAAGCTAATCGAGGATCAACTCCAAGGTTTGAAGAAATCTTGTGACCTACTAAAATCTACTCAATTCAAGATAAATGTGTATGTTCACGAGGAGGTCTTTGTTGGTTCTGAATTTTTTTGGATAATTTGTTTGATCTATTATCATTTGAAAATGTAGCCATAGAAGAGATATAGTTTTGGTATTTTCTATTTTATGACAAATGTAATTTATCGATGCAATTATATGAATTCCTATATAAACCAAGTGTTTGAAAAGAAAATAAAAAAGATAAGGCAACAAGAGATTAAATAAAATAACTTGAAAGAGAAATTCCTAACAGACATAAAAAAAGGTAACAACACATGCAAATAAAATTGTCAAAAATATCGGCTAGGAAACTAATGAAATTA
The DNA here is from genome assembly GCA_028749045.1 of Cupressus sempervirens. Classification (NCBI taxonomy): domain Eukaryota; kingdom Viridiplantae; phylum Streptophyta; class Pinopsida; order Cupressales; family Cupressaceae; genus Cupressus; species Cupressus sempervirens. The sequence continues at coordinate 244,588,905 of CM053790.1, forward strand.
GGAGCAACGCTTCTTCAACTCCACTAATGCAATCATCGATGGGAACCCAATAATAACCAAAAGATGTTTCACATTTCATCAAATCACAAGGCCACAGAAAGTGAGCTCATGCAAGACAAGATGTTGTGCAAGAACAATAGCTGATCTTTTCTCTAATTCATTAAACCAGTGGAATTTGTTAACATGAGTCAAATACTAGAACTAAAAGGTCGCACAATCATAACAATACAATAAAACCATTAGCTCCATTATTACTCATGAACATGCATTCACAAAAATAACACACTCCAACAAGAATAACTACACTCAGAACATGAGAGCACCAATAGAATATATTATTGCATCAAACTAACAACTTCTATTGAGTTGTTATTTTGCACGATGTTGAATAATAGGAATCCTTTCAAACTCCTCTCTTGAAAAGCTAATCGAGGATCAACTCCAAGGTCTTATGTGATCTTGCAACCTACTGAAATCCACTTAATTGAAGATAAATGCGTATGTTCATGAGGAGACCTTTGTTGGTTCTAAATAATTTCAAATAATTTGTTTGATTTGTTGTTGTTTGAAAAAGTAACAAAGTAGATATATTTTTGGTATTTTTAGTTTATGATGAATGCAATTATCGATGCAATTATATGAATTCCTATTTTAACCAAGTGTTAGATAATGAAAACAACAAAGATAAGGGAATGAGAGATTAAATAAAATAATTTGAAAGGGAAATTCCTAATGAGCATAAACCATGGCAACAACATGTCTGTGAATTAAATCATCAAAAAGATCGAGTAGGAAAGCAATGAAATTGGGAGTAGTGCTTCCTCAAATTCACTAATGCAATTGTCGATGGGAACCCAATAATAACCAAAAGATGTTTCACATTTCATCAAATCATAAGGCCATAGAAAGTGCGCTCATGTGAGACAAGATGCTATGCAAGAACAATAGGTGATCTTTTCTCCAATTCATTATGTCAACATAATTTGTTAATATGAGGCAAACACCAGAACTAAAAGGTCACACAATCATAAAAACACAATAAAACTATTGACTCTATTATTATTATTCATGAACATGCATTCACAAAAATAACATAGTCTGGCAAGAATAACTACACTCAGAATGAGAGCACCGATAACATATACTACTACATCAAAATAATGGCCTGGAGTACATATTACATCCATGTATTTATAAGACATCATCTCCTCCCCTTTTTTTAGGAGTGAGACTTCTTAAAAGGCAAAAACATACTAAAAAGTAATAAAACAAATCTAATTATATACAAATTGACTCTCTAAATGGTGCTAAGTAGGTCTCCACCCCTATTTATATTTATTAATGAGTGCATGAACCTTTACATGACACAAAAAAATTAATGAATGAGAAGATAAGAAGAATGCAACTTGAAGATGATCTAGGAGTCTTTAGAAGCTCTAAAAATGGAAGTTCAACCTTCTCTAGGCATTTCTAGGAGTTGAATAACCATCAAAATGTGTTTTTGATGCATGGAATGCTCTAAATTAGGAACTGACAATTAGCTGTTAGTGTATTGCTTCTTCTTCAAAACTATTGGTGCACCTTTATGAAAAGCACATTTGCGCACCTGCACACCTTGATGATAGGTTTGAAAAATCCAAAAAAAATTGAAGTGTCAAAACTGAATTTTAAACATCTAGGTTTTCTTCCCATTTATACCAAAATGATGTCTAAACATTTACTCTTGAATTTCTCTATGATCTCCACTATGTTAGATTGTGGTGATTGATTAAGAAAGTACTATACATACTTAATAATTAGTGGGGTTCAGGGCATCACCCCAAATTTTCTTTTTTGGGTACTATTCGCCATTCGTAGATTTGCCACTAAACTTATGGCTAATTATGGCCAACATGTTATAACCCTAAAGCGGTTTAATACTTGTATAAAAGGGTTTAGGGTTGGGTATTTAAAAAAAAAATGTTGTGATGCGAAATTGGTTCTTGCAGTGGTATTGAGCTGTAAGGGATTACGGATTGTAATCGGGTTGTAATCACTGGATTGTAATAAGATCGAACATACTATTTGGTGGACGTAGCCCAGGGATTGGGTGAACCATGTTAAATCTTGGTGCCTTGTGTTCATTTCTGTGTGATCTATTATTTTCTGTTATTGGTTATATTTGCATGTTGTCTTTATTTCTGTCTATGGTTTATCCTAACAAGTGGTATCAGAGCCTAGTTGTTTTTCAGTTATCCTCTGCAAGAAAGTTTCATAGTTGAGTGGGAGTCTCATGGTTGAGTGGGAGTAATGGCAGATGAGGGTAAGCTGAGGGTTGACAGGTTTAATGGGAAAAACTTTCAGTTATGGAAGATGCAAATGGAAGACTATCTATATTAGAAGGATTTATGGAAGTCGTTGGAAGGCAAAGCCAAGAATCAGGGAATTATGTCAGAGGCTAAATGAGATCTTTTGGATAGAAAGGCACTCGAAAGAATTTGGTTATGCTTGGCACCATCGGTGGAATTTAATATTGCAAAAGAAAAGACGATAGAAGATTTGATGAAAACCCTAGTGACACTATATGAAAAGCCCTCCGCTTCAAACAAGGTATTTCTCATGAAGCATTTATTTAATATGAAAATGGTAGAAGGTGGATCTATTGTAGATCATTTAAATGAGTTTAATACTATTACTAGTTAGTTATCTTCTGTGGGTATCAATTTTGATGATGAAATTAGGGCTCTCTTGATTTTGTGTTCTTTCCCTGAAAGTTGGAATGGCTTGGTAATGGCAGTGAGTAGTTCTATTCTTGGATCTAGTACCCTAAAATATGATGATGTGATCGATGTTGTTTTGAGTGAGGAAACTCATAGGAAATCCTCAGGTGGATCTACATCAGGAAGTGCTTTGAATGCACAAAGCAGGGGTAGAACGACTAAGAGAGGAAGTAACTTTGGAAATTGTGGAAAATCAAGAGGAAAGTCAAAGTGGTGGAGGTCTCAATCGAGAGGACCAAAAGATTGCTAGTACTGTGGGAAACTACGAAACAAAAAGAAAGATTGCTAGAATCGAAAGAAAAATGAAGGAGATAAATTAGATGGAGACAAGGAGGCAAATGTGGTAAGTAACAAATCTGAAGAGGATGCTTTTCTTCTATCTTTAGAAAGTGTAGATGATTCATGGGTTTTAGATTCTGGTGCTTCATTTCATGCCACACTTCATAGAGGTTATTTCATTGATTATGTCCAAGGGGATTTTGGGCTTGTTTATTTAGGGGATAATGAACCCTCTCAGATTGTTGGAAAGGGAAAAATTAAGATTAAGTTGCAGAATTGGAATCATTGGCAACTACATGAGGTAAGACATGTTCCAAGGCTGAGTAGGAATTTAATTTCAGTAGGGCAACTCAGTGATGAGGGTTGTGTAGTTACTCTTAATGATAAAAATTGGAAGGTTTCAAAAGGTTCCCTTGTAGTAGAAAAAGGTGTGAAAGTAGGCACCTTATATCTTTGTATAGGTCATATTGTTCCTTCTACTTTGATTGCTTCAGAGAAAAATGAATGTTTCAGAACAATTGCTACAGTTAAGCAAGGAGAACAAATAGCTATTGTAGATTCTGATACAGCGTTGTGGCACAACAGACTTGGGAAAATGAGTGAGAAAGGTATGAACGTACTTCATTCAAAGAAAGTTTTACCATGTCTGAAATGTGTTAATATGGATTTTTGTGAAAGTTGTGTGTATGGAAAAAAAAGAGAGAGTGAGTTTTGTAAAGATTGGGAAGGAAAACAAAAAGGAGAAATTAGAGCTTGTGCATACATATGTATGGGGACCAGCTCAGGTATCTTCCCTTGGTGGCTCTCATTATTATATTACATTTATTGATGACACAACTAGAAAAGTATGGGTTTATTTCCTTAGACAAAAATATGATGTATTTCAAACTTTTAAGAAATGGAAATGCTTGTTTGAAAATGAGACTAGTAAGAAATTAAAATGTCTCAGATCTGATAATGGTGGTGAGTATTGTAGTCATGAATTTGAATATTATTGCTCCTCTAATGGTATTCGTAGATAGAAAATTGTTCCAAGGACTCCACAGGAAAATGGAGTGGCTGAATGCATGAACATGACTATAATGGAGCACACAAGGAGCATGAGGTTGCATGCTGGGTTGCCCTTACACATGTGGGTGGAGGTTGTCAATACTGTAGTATATTTGATTAATAGAGGTCCCTCTACTCCTTTGGGTTGTGGTATTTTAAAGGAGGCATGGACTGGTAAGAAGGTGAGTTATTCTTTTCTCAAGACCTTCGGTTGTGAAGCTTTTGCTCATAAAGACTCTAAAAATAGAACCAAGCTAGAAGAAAAATCAAAGGAATGTGTCTTTGTTGGATATGGCATTAATGAATTTGGTTATAGGCTTTGGGATTTTGAAAATCATAAATTTTTTAGAAGTCGAAGAAGTGTTGTACAAACATCTATTGCAGCAACATGAGAAGAAAGAAGATGATTATGTAATGCTAGATGATATTCCAAAAGCTATTGTTCTAGCCATTCCTCATGATGTGCAACAACTGCAACAACGAATACCACACACACTAGTGAATGTTAGACGGTCAACACGGCAAATTAGACCTCCACAAAGATTTTCTCCCTCTTTGTATTCTATTTTACTTACTGATGCTGGTGAACCTGAAAGTTATGATGAAGCTGTGCAGGTGGATACTAAGATTTAGTGGGAGTCTACAATGAAAGATGAAATGGACTCTTTGCTGAAGAATAAGACATGGGATTTGTGCAAGTTGCTTGCAGGTGAAAAGGCTTTACAAAAGAAGTGGGTTTACAGGTTGATTGAAGAGGAAGGAGGTAAGAAAAGATTTAAAGTCAGGTTAGTTGTAAAAGGATTTTAATAGAAAAAGGGAATTAACTTTGATGAGATATTTTCTCCTGTTGTTAAAATGACTTCTATCTGTACTATTTTAAGTCTTGTGGCTACTGAAGATTTTCATTTAGAGCAGTTGGATGTTTAAACAACCTTTCTTCATGGTGATTTGGATGAAGAAATCTATATGGCTCAGCCAAAGGGATTTGAGGTCAAAGGTAAGGAGAACTTAGTGTGCAAATTGAAGAAAAGTTTATATGGCTTGAAGCAAGCACCTCGGTAATGGTATCTGAAATTTGACAGGTTTATGCATGAGAATGGCTATAACAGGTGTCATTCAGATTATTGTGTTTATTTTAAGAGGTTGGATGATGATAGCTACATTATTTTATGTTTATATGTTGATGATATGCTTGTAGTTGGGTCTAACATGGATCATATTAAGGGGCCAAAATGCCAGTTAGCACATGCATTTGCTATGAAGGATTTGGGGGCAGCAAAACAAATCCTTGGTATGAAGATTTGTAGAGATAGAAAGAACAGAACATTGACGCTATCTCAGGCTGATTATGTTGAGAAGGTGTTGCAACATTTCTCTATGGAGAATGCTAAAGCTGTCATCACACCTTTACTTGGTCCTTTGAAATTGACTAAGGAGATGTGTCCTAAGACACAGGAAGAGGAGGATAAGATGTCCAAGGTACCCTATGCTTCAGCTGTAGAAAGCTTGATGTATGCTATGGTATGCACTAGGCCAGATATTGCCCATGCAATGGGAGTCATTAGCAGGTATATGAGTCATCTAGGATTTGAGCATTGGAATGCTATCAAGTGGATTCTTAGATATTTGAGAGGAACATCCAATAAGTTTTTAAATTTTGGGGGCTCTACTACTAATTCATAGGGCTACGTTGACTCAGATTTGGCAGGAGATATTGATACTAGGTGGAGTACTATAGGTTGTCTTTACTCTTGGTGGGGCAATCGTGAGTTAGGTTTCTAGGTTATAGAAGATTAATTCTCTATCCACTACAGAGGCAGAGTATGTTGCTGCTACAGAGGTAGCCAAGGAGATGATATGGCTTTAGTTCTTCTTGGAAGAATTGGGACATCCTCAGAAGGATAATTATTTGTTCACAGATAGTTAGAGTGCCATTCATCTTGAAAAGAATTCAGCTTTGCATTCTAAGACCAAACACATACAGTTGTGGTACCATTTCATTCGGTCAATTTTGGAGGATGGACAATTAAAGCTGGAGAAGATACATACGAATGACAATCCAGTAGATATGTTGACAAAGGTTGTAACACGGGAGAAGTTGAACTCCTCTTCAACTTCGGTTGGTCTTTTAGACTGAACATGAATAAAAGAACAGCAGAGTCCAGGGTGGTTTGATCCAGTGGGAGCCCCATGTGGTAGTGGTATTGCTACAGGATTAGTCTCCAAGTGGGAGATTGTTAGATTGTGGTGACTGATCAGGAAAGTACTGTTAGATTTGTAGAAATTTTTTTGGTACCATTTTCCATTCATAGATTCACCACTAAAGTTATGGCTAATTATGGTCGACATGTTATAGCCCTAAAGCGATTTAATACTTGTATAAAAGGGTTTAGGGTTGGGTATTTTTTTTTTATAATGTTGTGATGTGAAATTGGTTCTTACGGCAGTATTGAGCTGTAAGGGATTACGGATTGTAATCAGGTTGTAATCACTGGATTGTAATAAGATTGGACTTGCTATTTGGTGGACATAGCCCAAGGATTGGGTGAACCATGTTAAATCTTGGTGCCTTGTGTTCATTTCTATGTGATCTGTTATTTTCTATTATTGTTTATATTTGCATGTAGTTTTTATTTCTGTCCATGGTTTATCCTAACACACTACTTGGGTGGCTTTTGAAAAATCCAAAGCCTCATATTTATCTTTAACTAATTGCTAGCAGTTATTGAATTCTATTTGAGTTGCCACAAAATCCTCAAGTTTAGTGTCTAGCTCCAATAATACCTCTTCTATCTTGAATGCTTGCCTTATGTCTTCATCTAAGGAAGCATCTTCAAAAGTTACTAAGAGTTTTTGGACCACTGATTGTACCACAATAAGCTTGGTTTTGGACTCATCTTCAAAAATATCAAGGCAAGTAGCATTGTAGTACCTTTCCACTTCCAAAATTTTCTCTTGAGTTTGATATCCTATCCTTTGATATTTGCATATAGTCCCTCCATTACTTTATTTCTTGTTGATATCTTCTCAATACAGTCATCGAGCTTGTCTAGCTCCTTAGCAATATATACTTCCATCAACATACAATACCTTTAACCTTTTATTGATGTCAATGCTTGTAGGTCTTTCACCCAGGTATGTACTTCATCCATAAACCCAAAATCTTGGTTCACTATGGATACTAACATATTTGCACTAGATTGTATGTGGTGTAACAAGTTCAAGTTACCCTGTATTATTTGCACACCTTTCTCTTCAAACTTGTCATGCCATTGATGAAATCCTTCCAAGAATGGATCCAATGGTGTTGTTCCCTTGTCTTTCCTCTCTAATGCTACAACAAGAGTGATCTCTAGATTATCCAGGTCAGTAGGGCTCACAACTTCATGTAAATAGCCTCTTAATATCTCATTTTTCTTCCAGAGTGTTATCAACTTGGACTCATCGCAATCCATATGCATGAATACCTCTTTCATACCCGTAGTGATCATCACTTTGGTTGTGTCTACCATCAACCTCCTTGATTTCATAGTCTTTAGGAGTTAGTTGTTTGGTGTCAATGTGAGAAGGAGGAAAGACTATATGTGGAAGCAAGTTCTAATCTTGGTTCTTCATTATGAAGGCCAATGTTCACACATCACCCATAGGTGGCTCAAGCTTCCTAATTGCTTTCACTAATTTGTTCATTTCCTCCTCAAATATTATATCCAACTATCTTTTGTGACAAAACATGACCTCCCTCTTTAGCCATGTCGGTGTGGTGCCCATGGGAGACATGTATTTCATTGAAGAGGTTGTTTTTACTATAGGCACCTTCCCTTATTAGTCCTCTTTGGAGTCTTTCCTCATTGAGAAATATCTACAATTTGAGTCTCTATATTTGGTGGAGTTATGGTCCTAGCATCGACATTTTGAGGAGTTTTCTGAGGCTCTTCAAGTATTTTCCCTTCCTTAGATACTTCATCAACATGCAATTGCTAGGGATCCCCTTTCTCTCTTTCTTGTTCTTCTTGTTTTGCAGCCTAAGGAAGTGGAGTCACTTATCCCTTATTCGAAAGTGCTAAACCCTAAGATGGTGGTGGTGGAATGCCCAAAGGTGCTTGAGGTAAAGGCACTATTAACCATGTTTTCCTCCTACCAAAATTGAATTTAAATGTTTAAGCCCACCCAACGGTCACTTCCCACTTTTAAATATTTTAATGCCAATAGAAATATAAAAATAAACAACAATAAAACCTTATTGTATTTCCTTTTCCTAAATTATCTTTTTGGCCCCCATAAGTTCTCATTGAATGTTAGGTCTCCCAGGATTGAAGATGACCTATAGTCGGTTCTTTGTCGCTATGAAAAGCTGGAAGCACTTTATTTCATGCGACATAGCGACAACTCGGTGGACCCCCTAGTTGTTAGAATAAGTTGGAATTTTATTGGTTTTTCATTGGCTAAGGTGATGAATGAGAATGATTGGTCCTTTCCTTTTATGTGCCAGTTCATCGTGCAACTTCCTCACTATCAGATCAAGGATCATCCATAGTTGTTGCTTTGTCACTATGTAGAGTTGTAAGGGAGTTACTTCATGCAACATAACGATGACTAATCTGGCAATTGTGGGTTTGAGTTTCTTTGGTGGGCCATCCTTTTGACTATGCTGACATGTTAGTATCATGTTGTGTGGGCCACAAGGTGGTAAGGTGATGAGTTAGATTGAGCTGGCGAATAGTGAAAATTTTGTTCGTTGAGATGTTGACCCTACAAGGAGGTGGGCCAATTTATGTTTTTTCATCCAATGCAAACAAATCAAGGGTGGTTGTTATGTCACTATGGGAAGTTTCTCAATATTTAATTATAGCAACAAAGAAAAAAGTTGGCGTGTGGCAGGTGGGTCTATTCCTTTTCTTGGCTATGGTATAGTGGGTCAGTGTTAGACAAGTTGGAAAGTGACCCTATTTCTATTGGTTGGTCCACTGGCAAGATTGATGATTTTTTAGGACTGTCAGATGGAGGAAGTTTCACGTCTCTTGCTTTCTCTCTATAGGAAGTTTCTTGACCTTTAGCTATAGCGACATAGTGAGGATTTTCCACATGTCTCAATGGGCCCAATAAGGCAAACACAGTTAGGTTAACATCAGGGTTAGAGTTAACAAAATTGTAAGTTCTCATAGTCAAGTTTTGGAGCTAGCATAGTCAATGTGATAAGATGGTCAAAGCCATGAAGACCTTGAAGGGTGGTAGAAAGATAAAATACTATTCACCCACATGGCTCATCTTGGTTGTAAGACTCAGTTGACCTATTGACCTCACTGATTTGTAAAGCCAAAAATGAAGGAAGAGATGGTTTCTTACACGATCCAATCTTCATGATCTATTCCAACCACTCTTGAATGAATGTAGGGTTAGAAACAACAAGGGAAAACACTCCACCACCCTTAGTTTTATCCATCTACTTAGTCAAAGTGACTTAATGGAATCATTCCTATCTTCTCAGGGCTTTGTTTTGTGTGAAATATTGAATTTTATTACATCTAAATCTATGTCAAGATCAGATTTTCTCTAGATCTATATGATTGTTCTCTATAATCTTAAATGGTAGTCGTTAAGTTTGGTTTAGGATAGAAAATATCATAGTTATGCCTGAGCTATAAAGGTAGTTTTTATAAATTTTGTTAAGATCGGACCCTCTCTGTTTCTCTGGCATTAGTCTGGCATGTTGCTGTAAATCCCCTTTGCCTTTGAACTATATGGCATTCTACCTTATCTCCTTCGGCCATTGATGTATTGTGCAAGACCTATTTTTCTCTCATTAGTGTATTGTGGATATTTGCAATCTTGCATGACTATATCTACTTTTTTCCTATGAATGATATACAAGTGAATTCTCTTCTTCCTTGTGTCATTTATTTGGGTTTTCTGATCTGCATGTGGTTGTTAGATTAAAACAATGTATGGATCCGTATATCTTTGATGTCATCTTAGTTCAAGTGTGCATGTATGGGCAGAGATTGGTTTGAACACTCTATTCTGGTGCATCACCCCTTAGGTTAGAGTAGGTAGATTTGCTTTCATACATCCCTTCTCCCTTTTCCTCTCCAAGTGTAGTTAGGTGCACCTTGATAGTAAAGGAAGTCGACCTTCTCTAGAGACTCAACTTCATAGTTCAAGTCCCATAGCTTGGAGGTGTTGTGGTATTCATAACACATGCCCCATTCCTCACTAGGAACGGGGACCCCCTACTTTTTTTGACTCTTGGACTCACAGTTCGAGAATCAGAAGAAGAAAATTTGGTTAAAGTTGCGTCAAAATTCCAAGAAAATCACAAAAAAAAAAAGATTGAAAAAAATCACAAGAAAAAAAGTAAATAGTAAAAAAAAAAAATTCCCTCCCCTTACCCATGCTCACGTGCATTGAGGCACAACACTTATGTTTGTGCATGAGGCAGGAGAGGGCTATAAAACCCTCCCCCTTCTCTTGTTTATTTTTCATTTTGCAAGTGAGGTCAAAGAGGAGGGAGAGGTGAGTTTTTACTACACCCTGCCCCCCCCCCCCCCACTTTTTTATGTAGCCCACACTGACACCATGTGCAGGTGGTACAGCCTGTGCCTTGGCACTAGGTGCTGCAACTTGCACTGGGTGTTGGGCACCACCATGTGTGGGGGCACTACAACCCGTGCCTTGGCTCATGCCACACACCACTTGCGCATGCACATGGGGTTTGCTCTTGTGTGTGCGCCTCGGCACATGTGCCCACACCAACCACACTTTCATTGTTGTTGCACTCTTTTTTCTCCCTAATAAGTTATAACACAAAAAATTTATAAAATTAAAAAAAAAAAAAGTGTTTTCGAAACAAAAAAAAATTAATAAGTCCCCAAGCGGGATTTTTTTTTTTTTTTACTTACATTTTTTTCTATGTGGTGACTGATCATGTTTTCTTTTTTGTGATGTGTAGGTAACACAATTAGATGGTGTCTACATCTAAATCAACAATGAAACCAGTTGTTTACAAATTTCAAGGCGTGACCCCAAAATCAAGATTACATGATGAGTACGCTAAGATCAAAGATACTGACCTCGGACACATAGACTTAGGAGAATTCCTAAGAGTATGCAAAAATCTAACACAAAGGTCAACCTTAGTATCTGTATTGATCCGATCTAGATTAGTGAATGCAGCATCACATCCTGTGCTAATGCTGTCAGCTAAGTTGATAATGACCCTATCTCAACATTTTGTTCCTGATGAGAGGGTAGTTAAGAGCATCATCAGAGAAGTGGTCTTAGATTTGTAACTTGACAACATCGAGAGGGTCTTTCATCTACCTAGATCTGATTAGCTCATCCGACTCTCCTACAAATCAGTTGAAATATGGTATAAAGATCATCACCAAGAGGCCATTGACATCATAAATTCCTTGTACTTCATTGAGAAGAAACCTTGGGTAAAGACAATCAACAAAATGGATATAACTCGAGGATACATGAAGGATGACAATGGATACTCCATCATTCTTTTGAGTAGAGTCAGGGGCTTACCTATAGCAAGTCATCTTGCTCCATTCATGGTCAACTTCATTGAGACTATCAGGCATGTAAAGATACCACTAGATTGGGCCACCATGCTAAGCAAAAACTTGTGTGATCAGTTAAGCATGGCAAAGGACAAGAAGAAGTTCTATATGAATTCTTACGTGGTGTATTTACTTGCAACAAGGGCAACCAACTATCCTGGGTTGTACAAGAAGGGCAATATGTAGGACCCTAATGCATGGTGATACATAGTCTATCCTTAGTTGGTGAAGAAAAAGCTCTCGCAACAGAGGAAAGAGTACATAATTGTAAACAATGCCTTCATCTTTGCCATTATTTGATTCATAGAGTGGAACTATGGGAAGAGATTGTCCAAGGAAGCCAAGGCATAGATCATAGCTCTCTGAGCATATTTCATCCAGTTTTAGACATTTACATACGTTCGGGTAGGTGGTGCATCTATCAATCCAAAGAAACTCCCAAGGAACCCAAGTGACAAGTTGGTCCTAATGGAAATATCACAGAAAATTGAGCCAGCTTATGAGAGGATCAAAAGACAATGGAGACCTTTTTGGGATTGGCCTTTTGTAGTAGGAGCATATCAGGTGAAGAGAAAGTAGGATATCCTGACTTTCGAGTGGGAATGGGAGAATTACCCTCTTGAAGAGTATAACTCTCGTCGACCATTCTTCGACAATGTTGGTAAAGTGGAAAACTTGGCAGGAAAGGAGTTCTATCATGAGGATGCCATTGAAGATCATTGGATGAATGTCACAAATGACTACGATGTTTTCATTATAGACTATTGTAGGATGACTTTGTATCTAGAAGAAAAGGCTCTCTATTTGACCATCCCTGATGAGATAAGGCTACAAGACTCTGAGGAACTACTAGATCCCCTATTCAATATAGATAAAGTGGGTGAGAGACCCATTATCAATACAAAAATTGATAGAGAGGAAGGAGATGATATTAATCATTGAGTGAGACATGTCATTTGAATGAAAAGGAGTTGGATCAAGAAGCCCTTTCCACTTGATACAGTGCCTGATATTGTAATCTTCCATGTACATGCTCACCTAGAAAGGGGTAAGGGAAGGAAAGTCATAGTTCCTATCTTTGTGCTCCAGTCTCCTATTAGGCTAGAGACAATCTACTAGCTTGATCACCCAGTAGGATACTACCACCCTCCTGAAAGGAAGGGAAAGAGGAAGAGAGCCTCTCCTGAAAGGATTTAGATGGAGCATGTTGAAGAATAAGTCTCCTCCTAGCAATAGGAATCAAGTTTACAAGAACCCTAGGATGGTGGAGCTTCTCATATCCAGGTTGAATTTTCATTTCCTCCTATTTTGTCAAGTCAACAAGAAGAGGGAGAAATTCCAAAGACCTCCATTCCTCTGGTGCACAAAGAGCTCGCTTCTATTGTTCCTCAGAAACAAAAGAGGATCAAAGTTCGAATGAACAAGAGGCAAAGAGTCCATAAAAGATTAGTCCCTAATCCATCTATTCCTGAGACCATTCCAGAGGAAGAATCAGATGAGGAAGAAATGAAATTAGATGAGGAGGAAGAACAAGTGCCTCTACAAAGGAGAACTTAGTTGGCAAAAGCCACAGAATTGGAAAGAAGGAAGAGTGCCATGAATACTCCACCACCCACCCAAGCAGAAACTGTATAACTCTCTTCTTCGGAGGACGAAGTGCAGTGATGGGTGAATGAGAAAAGGGAGCAGGGTGAAGATGTTCTCTCCATCCTAGATTTTGATTTCATGCCTGTGGGTACTAAGTTAGTTAGGGATAAGATCAAAGAAACCCCTATAGGTGAACTTCAATAGCAAGACTAGATGTAGATGCCACTAGAGACACAAGGTCCTCATCTCACTCCTCCATCTCCACCACAGGTCATGATGGTAGATAAGGGTTTAGTAACTCCTCCACCTCTGAGTTTAGAGGAGGAACATGTTCAAAAGGAACCATCATTACAAGAGCAACCAGAACCAAGGGTTACTGATGAGCCATCAAAAGAGGCACAAATAGTAGAATGTGTACAACAACCTTCTCAGGAATTTGAGGATCAAACTACAGGATCTATAGAGACAAAAACTATAGAAGAAGAGTCCTCACAATAGAAGCCTCTGAGTAAGAGCAATAAAGGGAAGGAGGTAGTTGAACACATCCCTTCATCATCTAGAGCCAAGGTTGTAGAGAGACATATCCCAAGATGGTTTCAGAAAGAAATAATGAGAAGTGCCAAGCATTAGTTCCATGCTTTAGAGGATGAAATTTGTGATATTGTAGAGAACTTGAACAAGCCTGAGTCTCCATTACATGATGCAACACCATTTGTGTTCATTACTACTACATGGAACTAGGACCTATTTGCATAAGTGGCTCACCCTCTAGAAGGTACAGATGCAAAAATTCTTAGTCTTGAGGACTATGAAGTGAAATATATTATGTTGGGAAAGCCTACACGGGATACATCTCGACAGATGATGACTATGGGAGTCAAAGAGGTTCTTAGCCAAATGGGATAGGATGAGATTGAAATCATAACACTTCGAAGGCAAGTTGAGATCATAAAGGGATATCTAGTCAAAGTTATTGGTCCTCTTGATTTTGAATTCCCTGAGGAGACTTTGAATTCCATTCTTAGAGAAGGGGAAGGTGTACGACTCAATCCATTTTTGAAAGCTTGTTAGGATTGGTGAGACAGCCTTGAGGATAAAGGTGTCACTATAGTCACAAGATTTTTGAAGTTGTTGCATGCTAAACAAGAGAATGCGGATAAGATCATGGCCATTTTGGGGTAGGGCTTCAACATCATGGATGAGGTATGGGCATGGGGCAAAGATTTGCAAACTCTACAAACCATAAAAGGGTAGAGGTACTGCATTCTAATTGATGTATATAGCGGAGATGAGTTAGACATGATAGATGATTGGATAGAGAAGATTGTAGATGGAAATAAAGTGATGGAAACATTTCATGATGAGATACATAGGCTCAAGGACCAAGCCTGAGAGCGAATTTTGGAAGTAGAAAAGTTTTATAGTGATGCATGCTTGGACATTTTTGAAGATGAAGAATGAGAGAAGTTGTTTCCAATTGAAGTAGTCATGGAGAATTTCAAGAAGACTTTAGAGGAAGCATCTAGTGATGAAGAAATTAGACAAGCCTTTAGGACAGCGGAAGCATTGTTAGAGTTGGACACCAAACTCAGAGATTTTGTAGAGACTCGAATTGAGGTGGACAACTACAAACAAAAGGTCAAGGACAAGTATGAGGCTTTAGATCTTCCAAATGTAGCTAATATTACTAAGATGATAGATAAATTCAAGGGAAAATATCCAAACATAGCATTGGGGTGAAGATGAAAAAAACCAAAATGACAGAATTTCAATTTTGACACTAAGTAACATTTTAAGATTTTGACCTAGTCAAGATCTGCATCTCTACACGTCTGTAGCTCCACATTTTCATGTAGCTTCGCAACTTAGCATGTCTGCAATATAACAATTTAGAGGTGCACTGAGAGTTGACTGTCAGTTCTAAAAATAGCACTTCCCATGCATGAGGAGTGCATGTTGATGGCAAGTCAACTCTGACACACGCTTAGTGAAGGGCTAGCTTCTATTTTTGGTACCTCCATACACTTCCACTTTGATTGATGGATTCCTCCTACTTTCTCTCTCATGATTTCATTGTTTTTGATATGTAAGGGGCTCATGCATCCAATTAATAAATAAAATATGGATGGAGTCCTTCTAAGCACCAGTTAGATTGTTAGTTTGTATATATTTAGCTTGTTTTAATGTTTTAAAAGCATTTTATTGCATCAAGATATCTCTCACTCTCAACAAAAATTGAGGAGATGATTTCTTATAAATACCCCATTGTAAAATGTAACAAGGGCCACCATTATTATGTAATAAAATTATGCCTTTGGTGCTAGCATTCAGAGTGTAGTAATTCTTGCTAGAATGTGTCATTATTTTATGGATTTTATTCATGAGATTGTGATTGAGCCAAAGGTTTATTGTGTTGTTTTTGGTTGTGTGATCTTTTAGTTTTGGTTTTTTCTATAGATATATGAATTTCGCTGATGTAATGAGCTTGAGAAGAGATCACCTGATTGTGTCTACATAGCTTTTTGTCTCGCATGAGTGCACTTTCCATGGCCTTGCTATTTGATGAAGAGTGAAATATCATTTGATTTGTCAAAGTTTCTCACCGATGATTGCATCAGTGCATTCTAGGAAGTACTGCTCCTATTTTCATTGGTTTACTACTGATTTCTTTGAAAGTTTAAGTCGCAGTATGTTGTGTTCTATAGCTTGTGTCCATTTAGGAATTTTAATTTCAAGTCATTTGATTTCATGTTATTTTCTTTCAATTTCATTATTTTCTTTGCTAACCACTTGTTAGAATAGGACCTCATAGTAGCTGCATTCTTAGAGTTGCATTCATTAAAAAATAGAAAAATAAAAAAAATATTGTTCTTTTGGTGTGATATTTTGAGACAACAAATAGATTTACTTTGATTTTGAGATAAAAAAGTTTTTAGAACTAGCAAAGGCCTCCTTGAGAACACTCACATTTATTTTCTACTGAGCATATTTTGGTATGTTGCAAGACAAATACTGAACCTTGGAGCGGATCGTTTAAAAGATTTTCTTTTCAAGAGTGGAATTATGCAATGGATTCCTGCCGTTGACCTCGTGCCAAATGAACACCCAACTAGAGGTTCTTTCCATGTTTCACAAGGTTGTCCTTATGTAAAAACTTTGGACAAAGGTGCAAACTTTTGTGACAATAGGCATTATTTGATTCCAAACTTATCTTAAGGGTTTACTCATGGGAGTATTTCTTATTTTCTCTCCCACCATCTCAGTGCCCACTGATATGAAGTCAAAGCTAGAGTGGTCAAAGACATTAGTTTCTTGACCCTCCATATCATCTATCCATTTTTGTTGTTCATCCTCTAATGTTGATACTATTAGAAATAATAGTCCACCAAAATAACTAAGAGGGGGGTGGGGGGTTAATCAATTATCCAATAATTAAAACATTCATCCACCTTAAATAATCTTAAACATTCAAACAAAGTAAACACAAACCATACAAAGATCCACACACACAATTATACTTGATATGTTAACTAGGGAACCCCTTGATATTGAGGGAAAACCCTAGTGGGAATGATGCCTACAAGATGATGTACTAATAAAAATATTCCTTGTGAGAGGATGGACCCTGTTAGGAGTCTGTTACAAAATTTAGTACATATGAGTCCCTATTAGGAAACTTTGAATACTTGTTAGAAGATTCCAACCTTGTTAGGAGTTGTAGAAGATAGAAGGACCCACTATCCAAAGAACTTCTAGGGAAAGATCATCGAACTCACTATCCATCTGATCTCTCAACTATTCCTTATAGAATAATTGTATGAACTATACTTTAACTTCTTTCCACTATCCTATCAACCAAACCAATCAATATCCAACCTTGTAGACTAGCTCATGAACCTTAGACTCAAGTATCACACTTTGAATCACATAATAAAATGTTAGCAAAGAAGTCTCCTTCACCTTCACTATGCTTTGATTAATTTTTCATTCTGCTCTTTGTGTTGCTCACAATCATTTTCTTTTTCCATACATGATAAAGGAAAATGTCCTTCCTTTATACCAAATCCATAACACAATTCCCTAAGTCAGCTATTATATCTTGTCAATTAATTATTATAGGACCACATTCAGAACATGTTACACTTAGTAATAACATTAATCTTTCACCTTGTAACTTGAATATCTTTCCATACATGTATCATTATGATGAGCGAGCTTAGCTACATCATCTCCAAAATGTCTTCTTCACATCTTTAACTTTGGCTTCTTAGAATAACAACTTTGCTAAGAGATATAACATGTTTACTAGAACATGTCTTTGTAAACTATATCTCAGAATAGTCTTCACCAAAACTTGCATAACTTCTTCCAGACTTAATATCTTATGCTTTTGAGGTATGCTTCATATTCTAGACACTTAGTAGTATCTCCCTTTAACCTTTCTTAGTGAAAATGCTCAACTGTTTGTTGATATATTAGTCAAGTTTGTTATTAGTGACATACACTTATTTAGATTGTATAAAGCTACCAAGCTTATTGTATAGTTTACAGTGTTTTCCAAGTATTTCAGTTGTCACCGAGTTCTACAGTTGCTACCGAGTCCTTTGGACAAATCCTAATGGTTACCGAGCAGTTATAGTTATAGTGACTTGATCAACAGTGTACATTGTGCATCTCAATGTATACTAAGTTTACCAGTGCAAACCAAGTTGTGCAGTGTTCACTGAGATTGTAGTTTATGTGATGTGACTCTAGTGTTAATTGAGCTACTAAGTGTTAACCAAGTGACCTAGTTTATACCGAGCTTGAGGTGATAGTGTTTATCAAGTCATCCAATGGTAAACAAGTGATTTAGTTTATATGATGAGTTTCATAGTATCTACCAAGTCACCAGTGTAGACCAAGTTGAAGACTACTTGGAAGTGATCAGTATGGACCAATCTTCTACGTCTACCAAGTGCATGATGATGCTGATCATTGACAGTGGATGCCAAGTATCAAAACCTCATCGAGAAAGTCTTTAGAACCTGAGTGTCTTCATTTGGGCCGAATTTGTAATATTTGTGTAAACTTGTATTGTAGCTAACCTTGTAATTTGTATAATTAGATTGGTATATATATGTAATGTATTGTATCATATCCATGTATGAAAAAATGTGAATGTGAATGCAATGTAATCAAATGTAGGTAGAAAAAAGTAGATAGAGAAAATTACAAAGGCTAAAATAGTATAAGGAGCAGCAAAGACATATCTATCATAGCAAGGTGATTAGTACATAAAGGAATCTCATTTAGCAAACCAAGTTGTAGATCAAAGATCAGCAACTGTTTCATCTTAACAGGTGGATCAATCAAATCCTTTAACAAGGTGGACTTAAAAATATTTTTTAAATCTCTCTACTGAGTGCATACTTCATTGTATATTTGTAAATTCTTTCACAAGGTGGACCTAGGAATCCTTATTGCTCCTAATAGGGAAGATAATCATAAGTGATCAATGTAAGCTTTAATAGGCAAACTTTATCAGAAGGAATAATGAAATTTAGAACCAATCCCTTTAGCAAGCAGATCTTATTAATTAGCTCTCCAATGCAAATGAGGAAATCATGAGCCTAAGATTTGAAAATGAAAGATTTCAAAATGATATAAACTCTGAAAGGAAAATCAATGAAAGATTACAAAATGATCTAAACTCTGGAAGGCAAATCAATGAAAGAATGATGAAATCCCAAGTAGAAATGAATCAATTGAATAAGAAAAATCTCTATAGATAAAAAGGAAAAGTGGGAATTGAATATACAAAAAAAGGAGAATCATCCAAGCAAAGAGCTCAAAAGAATCAAAGACCTACTGCAATCACAATGGTAAGATAGGTCATACATCAAACAAATGTTGGAGTAATAGAAAAGAAAAATTCAATGGAAAACACTATAACTGCAATTAGCATGGTCATAAGGCTAATGAATGAAAAGAGATACCAAGATTTGAAGGTAAATGTCACAAATGAAAGAAACATGGACACAAGTCATTAGAATGTAAAACCAAGACGTTAAATCCAACAAAGAAAATTGTGAAAGCAATATTTGGTTGGGACTACAACACCTAGTGCAGATGTCATTATTGTGGAGAATTTGGACATATTGGAATGAATTGTGTAAAGCATCATTTGAGAAAAAGAGATACTACTAAAAGATGTTTTATTTGTATAGAAATTGGTCATCTTGCCAAGAACTACATGAATATTGGTAGAATTGAAAATGAGAAGAAGGCAAAAGATGATAACATCCAAAAATAGATGAGACAACAATGGGTTCCAAAATCTATCAAGGTTAAAAGTCCAAGCAATATTGAACAAGTCACTTAAGAATTGGGTGACTCTACCATTTCTACTTAAGTTCTCAAAGGAGGAAACTAGAACTAGGCTATCAAAGAAGACATCCAAAATAGTTCCAAATTGAAAGACCAAATTGATCCAAATCTGTATTTAGGATACAAAGGGATCACTGAGTACAAGTGTCTACCAAGTTGGCTACTTCAGTTTTGAGCACATTAATTTTGGATTCTTTAGATATTTCTATAAATATTCCTTTAGTAAGTGTAGTATTAGTTTTTACAACAAGTCCTAGCATGTCTACTATTATTTCTATTCCAGGTATACAAGCAATAAGTGTAAGGAGAATTGAGTCCAAGGTTCAACTGAGCACAAAATTTTTGGGTAAAGGAAAAGAGATGGAGGAAGAAATAGATTTAGATGAAAAAATTGTAATCCCAAATTGGGACATTTCTAAGCTTACTCCAGACCAAATGCAGTCATTTGGTGAACTCCTCCAGAAGAAGGCTGAATAGAAAAGTTTAAGAGAGGAGAGAGATAAGGAATTCAAAATTATTGAAGATGCAAAGAACATTTTGGTAGAGGCCATAGGCATTGATGTTGATTCTTCACAACCAATTCTATATCACCTAGTAGAGGCAATCCATAAATTTAATAAAGATATTGATGGATAGGATAAGCTAGTGCAAAAGGTAGAAAAGAAGTTTGATAATAAAGTGTTGGAGCACATTTCTCAGTAGATAGTTATTTATCAAGTAGAACTTTTTACAATTTTGGGTAGTTTGGAAGCATCTTCTACAAACATGTCATCACTTTTAGGAAAGATATGTAATGTTTCTTAGTTTACCAAGGAAATAAAGGACAAATTATCCAAAATAGATGAAGATCTAATGTCAAGTGCTCAACAGTTGCAACTTGACCCTAGTTTAAGCTATGCACACTTCAAAAAGATAAGATTTTTGTTAGATATGCATGTAGAATTTCTCAGAGAAGAAGCAAGGATAAGATCCACATTGATAGATATATAAAATATGATTCTTCCCAACATGGATGCATTGTAGGCACATTTTACATTCAAAAACTCCCATCCATGACAATAACTTCTCCATTGTGGACCATATGATAGAATTGTTAGCAGAAGTACAGATTGCACTTCACACATGTAAGGTCTTGCAAGACAATTGGGATAAAACTTTGTCAATCATTCTTAAGGTACATTAAAATTTTTTAATCTCATTTTGGTGTTACTATGTAAATAAATAGAATAAATCTTTGGCATTAATGTCAAAAAGGGGGAGAAAGACATATGTTGTGGGGGAGAAAATGTAATAAGTTATAAAATCAATTGGGGAGTAAGATATTTATAGAAAGATATGTTGTATATATCAAGAAGATGTATAGTATACTATATGAAAGAACCTTGCCATGTACAGATATATATCTTACGAAATCAATTTTGAAAAATCTCAAAAATAGTATACTCTATTGAGCTGGTATCACAAGGTGATGAATAAACATATTTAGAAAAATTTTTGAATTTAGTTTTGGCTGATAAGTGTTTTTGTCACCAATGCCAAAGGGGGAGATTGTTGACATATTAGTCAAGTTTTTTATTAGTACCACATAGTTATTTAGATTGTATATAGCTACCAAGCTTATTGTACAATTCACAATGTTTCCCAAGTATTTCAGTTGTCACCAAGTTCTACAGTTGCTATTGAGTCCTTTGTAAAAATCCAGTGGTTACCAAGCAATTGCAGTTATAGTGAAGATTAGTAGTGTAAACCGTGCATCTTAGTGTATGCTGAGTTTACTAGTGCAAACCAAGCTATGTAGTGTTCATTGAGTTCATAGTTTATGTGATGTGAGTCAATTGTTAACTGAGCTACTATGTGTTAACCAAGTAAACACTATCACCTCAAGCTTAGTATAAACTAAGTCACTATCAATATGGATTCAGCTTCTATGTCTACTGAGTGCATGATGATGCCAAGCATTGATAGTGGATGTCAAGTACCAGAACCTCATCGAGTTAGTCTTTAGATCACAAGTGTCTTGATTGGGGCTGACTTTTTAATATTTGTGTAAACTTGTATTATAGCCGACCTTGTAATTTGTATAATTAGATTGGTATATATATGTAATGTAGTGTATCATATCCATGTATGAAAAAATTTGAATGTGAATGCAATGTAATTGAATATAATCAGAAAGGAGCAGATAGAGAAAATTACAAAGGCTACAATAGTATAAGGAGCAACAAAGACATATCTATCACAACAAGGTGTTTAGTACATAAAGGAATCTCATTCAGAAAACTAAGTTGTAGATCAAAGATCAGCCACTGTTTCATCCTAATAGGTGGATCAATCATATCCTTTAATAAGGTAGACCTAACAATCTTTTGTAAATCTCTTTATCGAGTGCATATTTTATTGTATGTTTATAAATCCTTTCACAAGGTGGACCTAGAAATCCTTATTACTCCTAATAGGGAAGATTATCAAAAGTGATCAATGTAAGCTTTAACAAGCCAAATTTATACTACAGTACCAAAGCTTGTGGGTATCATCCCCACTCCATTTTTACTTTCTATTTGGAAGGTTTTTGGGTCACCAAATCTTTGTGTTACAGTGTTATGAATGCTTTCATGTTTTCAGTTTCTTATGCATGCAATTAGATCAGATTTTATGTGATGGAATAAATACTAATGGGACTATTGGATAAAGAGTTAAATTGTTGAAGTTTTTGAAGTTACTAATTCACCCCTCCCCTCTTAATAACTTAGCATAGTCTTGAATATTTCCAATACTATCTATTTGTACCAACTTGATATTTGCGTTGTTCTTCTATTAGATACCACAGAAAACTACCATGTTGACATCAATGACAAAAACCATCATGAATGTAACATATCATCATGATAATGCTCTAATCATGTTTCTACAATACTCTCCCATAAGAATATCATCAACAATCATGCTTCGAATAATCTCCCCCTTTGGCATTGATGGCAACATAGATGAAAAACATCTAGTTCCAAGAATATGAACTGCAAAAGACTATTAACCTTTCTTTTCAAATCCTTTTCATCAATCATTCTTCCATGTTGTACTTTTCAAAATGTTTCCCATGATAAACCATCTTTCTATTTCCAAACTATTTTTCATGGTAAACTTCTCCCCCATTGACATCTATATCAAAGGTTGCAGCAACCAAAAATATCTACACCAACTATCTCTAACCTACTTAAGTATCCAAAGACATTGTTAAAACAACATCCAACAAGAGTCCTAGATGACTCTTTCCATCACAAATATTTCCCCATATAGGAACCATTAGCATTAAGTCTAGACAAACAATAGTGCTCTACTACATTGGTGATGCACTATTGCATCATCTACTCTAATGTAGGAAAGGGCATAATCCCTAGCATACCTTGCAAATACTCAAAAGTCTCTTTGGGAAGAGGCTTAGTGAAGATATCTGCAATCTACTCTTTAGTGCTTACATACTCCAATAATCTCCTTTGCTACAAATTCTTCTCTCAACATGTGATACTTGATAGAAATGTGCTTAGTCTTAGAATAAAACACTGGATTCTTATGTTAGGAATAAGGTGTCTCAATCTTGGATAATTCCTATTCTTATTATTTGTTTTGTAAATGTATTTTTTGCAAATAATGTAATTAAGTGTGAGTGTACATGTCTAGTTGGCATGTTGATGTGTCACTCCACTTGCATGTGTTGGCATCTTGAATAGTGTGTAAGGAGATTAGGACTAAAATACTTATGATAGATTAATATGATGTATAAGAGCTATCTTTGAAAGATATGATGATGGGTGAAGATGGTAAGATATGTGGCAATTGATTATTGAGTACTATACACTCGAGTCTCCATCTAGTGTGTGAGGTTTGGGGCATTGCCCTAAAATTTTTTTGGGTTCCTACTTTTCTTGAGAATGGTAAAACCCTGATATGGTTCTTCTTTGGAAGTTGTCTTAAAATGAAAGTGCATGATATAAGCAAATTTAGGGTTGCAAGAAGGAGAGAGTAAAAGTGTATTGTTGGTAGTGTTTTGTTGTGACTAGATTTTTCTTATGTGCCCTAAAAGAACTTGCATTGAAAGTGTGTTGTAACCTTTGTGCTGAAGATAATACATTGTGTAGGTTTTGGATGGGTCGGGTTGTTTTTCCAAAAGGTTTTTCCCCACTGTCATATCTTTGTGTTTGTATTTTTTTCGTCTATCTTTTTGTATTCATGGTTGATTGCAATATTTTTGTTTAAAGAATATCAAAGCTAAAATTGTAAGGATTTAAATATAATTTGTACAATACTTTCCTTAAGGGATTAGTGTAGGAAGCTATTTTTGCACCTGAGTTTCCTTACAATTGGTATCAGAGCTTGATCAACTTTTGATCCTAGTTTTTGGGTAGGGTTTTATGAACTAATCTCAAGTTGAGTGGGAATTTTTGTGTAGAGCATTCTAAATCTTATTTGTAGATTAAGATGACCAGTTCATCATACAAAAAAATGGAGGTGGAGAAATTTAATGGCAGTAATTTTGAGTTGTGGAAACTCAAGATGGAAGACTTTCTTGAAGATCATGATCTATTTGAGGTGGCTTTACTTGATGTGAGACCCACAAAAATATCTCAAGAAAATTGGGATCTCAAGGATAAAAAAGCTAAGGGTCTCACTAGACTCTGTCTAGCTGATTTAGTTCTCCTAAATGTTCTTGATAAGAAGACTGGAAATAGTTTGTGGACATGGCTTGGGTCTGTGTATTTGGCCAAATCTCTAGTGAACAAGTTGTTCTTGAGGATGAAGTTTTATTCTCTAAGAATGGAGGAAAGAGGATCTATTATAGATCATCTAAATGCTTTTAATTTATTGATTACATAGTTAACATCATTCAGTGTCAAGATAGAGGAGGAGGATCAATGTATGACCTTGTTATGTTCCTTGCTAGATTAATGGGATCATATTGTGATGGCTCTTGGAAGTACTTTAGTCACTTTTAGAATGGATGATGTGGTGTATTCATTGTTATCTAAGGAGACACAGAGAAAGTCTTTAGATTTGACTAAGGAAGCTCTTGCTATTTGCGATAGATCCAATGACAGAGGGAAACAAAATCATAATAAGTCTGGAAAGGACAAATCCAAATCCTATGGAAAATCAAAGACTCCTAGAAAGACTATAAGGAGCCAAAGAAGAAGAAGAAGGCCCCAGATTTAGGTTTAAAAAAATCTCAAGAAGATGGCAATGCTTTCATTGCAGGCTTGGTAGTGCATGCATCTGATGATGTGTGGTTGATAGACTCAGGTGCTTCATTCCACATGACCTCTTATCAAAGCTAGTTCTCAAAGTATGAAGTTTTCAATGGTGGAAAGGTGTACTTTGATGATGATTCTCACCTAAAGATAGTTGGATGAGGATGAGTCACTATCAGATTCCTTGATGGACAAGTAAAGGGGATCAACGGGGTAATGCACATCCCTAGTTTGGTATAAAACCTATTATCTATAAGTATGCTGAATGATGTAGGTGTGCAAGTTATTTTTTCTAAAGATGGATGTAAGATGATGAGAGGAGCTATGGTGCTTGCTGAGGGTACTAGGAGAGGTACTCTATTTTGGCTTGATGCATGCATTTCTTAGTGCAATATTTCTTCTATTTCAAAGAAGAGAGAAGCTATCATTTCATCCCCACCATTTGAACAAGAAGTAAAAAGGACTATGGTTATTGGCTCCAATGACAATGCAACATGTGTACCTATGGTACAAAAATATTGGAAGGAAAGCTTCCTGTAGAAAAGAAAATGTTGTGGCATATGAGATTTGGCCACATTGGTGAGAAGGGTCTTAGAACCCTAAAAGATAAGAACCTCATTGAGGGGTTAAATGATTGTAATCTTGATTTTGACTTCTATGAACATTATGTCTATGGTAAAAAAAAATCATTTTCAATTTTACTCTAGTTCTCACAATCTTTTGATGTGTAGGATCTTATTCATTCTGATGTATTTGGTTCTGTAAAAGTTCCTCCAATCTCCAAGTCTATATTTTTTTTATCTTTCATAGATGATTATAGTAGAAGGAAATGGATTTATTTCCTAAAAAGTAAGATAAAAGTCTTTAGTCAATTCAAGGAATTTAAAACTCTTGTAGAGAATCAGACTAGTAAGAAGATTAAGTGTATGAGAATTGACAATGGTGGTGAGTTTTTCTTAGTAGATTTCAAATAGTTCGGTAAAGAACAAGGTATCGAAAGGAATAAGAGAACTCCTTATGCCCCACAAAAAAAAGGATTTTCAAAAAGAATTAATAGGATACTGATGGAGAAGGCTAGGAGTATGCTTAGTTGAGCTAGTCTTGAACAAAGGTTTTGGGCTAAAGCTATGGCCACTACTTGCTATCTAGTTAACAAGTCTCCTACATCAGCCCTTGTTGGTAAGACACCCATGGAGGTGTGGTCTAGTAAGAAGCCTTTAATTAGACATCTTTATGTTTTTGGTTGTGAATCTTATGCACATGTTCCAAAGGAGAAAAAATCTAAGTTGGAAAACAAAGCTGTCAAATGTATTTTCATTAGATATGGTGCTGGTGTGAAAGGATACAAGCTTTAGGACCCTATGACTAGTAAGGTGTTTTATAGTAGAAATGTTATTTTTAGAGAGATAACATCTTTTCCTATTGTGCTAGAACTAGATGAAAAAGAAAAGAAGGAAGATATTGTCCAGTTGCCTCCTAACCCTAAGAAGACTGAACAAAAAGACCATATTGGGTCTAATGATGAGGAGATCTCTAGTAGGTGTGATAGTTCAGAAGAAGGGGAAGAAAAATGTGAACCTCAGCCCTTGATGAGATACACAAGAGTAAGAAAGTAGCCAGAAAGGTTTGGTTATTCTATGTTAGATTCCAGTTGTTCAATTGCTTTGATTACTAACATTGATGAGCCTAGATTTGTGAAAGAGGCTTTGGATATGGAAGATGCAAGTTCCTAGATTAAATCCATGGATGATGAGATGGCTTCATTGGATTAAAAAAACCTTGGGACTTTGTACCTTTTCCTAAAGGATGGAAACCTATTGGTAGCAAATGGGTTTTCAAGAAGAAATTCTGTGCAGATGGTAGTGTTGAAAGGTACAAAGCTATATTGGTTGCAAAGGGGTACTTGTAGAAAGAGGGAATAGATTATGGTGAAATATTTTCTCCTATTGCAAAGTTGACATCTATTAGATTTATTTTTGTAGGAATTTTCCTTAGGGAAAAATCACACCAAGATCAAGAAGCTCAAGCACTAGCACAATATGGACCAATAAAGTATGATTAGAATAATAATATGAAAATGAATTGTGTGGATACCCACTAGAAGTGCCTGTATATAAAGGCCTCTAGAATGAATAGGAGTCAGAAAAGTGATAAGTCTCACAACTAAGCACATGTCTACCAAGAGTGGATTATCCTCCATTGAGCACAAAAGTTAGTGCAATGATGAGAGGATAAGATTACACAGGTGTGTCACATAAAGAGATGTTGTAGACACCATGTGCTTAATGAGAATGTGAACAACTATGTTGTATACATGACAACTCAATTGATTATGAAAACTCCAGTGTTGTAGGCACCATTTGCTAAAATGAGTTGCTAACTCTTGTGTTGTCAACAAGACAACTCATATGAGTGCACATACTCTTAGGTGTCTAACTAATAAATAATAAAATAATGAATTATCCTAAGTAAACTTAAGTAAAGTGTAATATTAATAAATTATTTACACTAACACCCCCTTAAGTGCAACTGAGGGGAATGCACTTAAGCTCATGAGAGCTATGATGAAAATGCATGATGGGTCCTGACAACTAGGCCATGTTAGGTACCCATGTACAAATGCAATGCAATTTCTCTAAAAATGGAGAAAGAGGGAAAACCTCATGGGAAAAATCATCCTCCAAAAAGAGAGATGGAAAAATAAGATGCATAGATGGATGGAGTAATTAAGACTACCACACCCCCCCCACCCATTACACCATACATCATGTATATAGAATAGAGAAGTATGAGAAGGACAAAACCCCATAAGAGGAAAAGGGCCCCCCCATAATTGAGAAGAAGAAGAAGAAGAAAGGAGACAAGGTATTCCCCCCCTGCAAAATGTAGAATGTGAATTAGTGATAGCTACTCTAAGATGAATGTAAAAGCTGATCTATGACAGTTGAATAATATTCCTCCCCTTAGGAAGAAACAATGTCATAGGTACATATGAGATGCTTCCCTAGTTTGTGGAAAGAATCCTAAAGATGAATGGTGTCTCTGAAAAGAACTCAACTATCCCTATGTAGATACTGACAGTTCCCCCTTCCAACACTGCTAAAAAGAACAAGTTTGGATCTAGCAAGGATGGATGTAGAACATATCCCAAAGAACCAACTATCTCCTCAAATGATAAAGAGACCTCCTACAATTGTTGTACATAAGGATCCATAATCATATTAACCTTATAAGACTAATCATGTAGAGAATGGACAAGAGGGTTAGAGTGTTCCCTCACAACAACTGAAGAAGGATCTTCTTCATCAAAGAGAAGATGTATATCATCAATAATGTCTCCCAAATCTGCTATGTAGGACTCTATAAACAAACTTGAAATATCTGTTATGTAGTCATCCCCTGATTCTAGAACTAGAAGACAAGGTGTACTTAACTGTATTGAATTACTTTGACCTATCACTATAGAAATGTATGCATGTGGAATTTTTTGATGTTGTGACCATGTCCTTCATCTATCAGAAGGATTTGCAACCAATGAACCTATTGAATGACTATGACTATTGCCACTATCAGTTTCCACAATGTATGAAGTAAGGAGAGGATTAGAGGATAAGCTAGGTGAACTTTCCTCAAAGTGTACATTCCTCTCTATGAATATCTCATGAGTCTTAGGATCCATAAGTCTATATACCTTAACACTTTCTTCATATCTAATGAAAGTACAAGGCCATGGTGGTGGTGCCTTGCATTACCGTGAAGATATGTGTGCCCATGCTGGACAACCAAAAACTCTAAAGTGTTTCACAACTAGTTTTCTTTTGCACCATGCCTCAAAAGGAGTCATTCCATCTAAGACATTATGAGGAGATCTATTAAGGATGTGATTGGCACTACTTATAACTTCTACCTCAAGTGATGGATCAAGAGACTTAGCTTGAATCATGCAACTTGCCATTGACTTAAGAGTTCTAATCCTCATTGCTGCAATACTTGTCTTTTGTGCACTAAATGATATAGGATTCTAAAGATCAATACCCTCAAGTTCACAAAATTCTCCAAGTCTTGAGTTCACATATTTACTTTCATTGTCCATATGAAGAACCTTGATGGATTTACTTGATTTCTTCTCAACATGATTCTTAAAGGCTAGAAACTTATTAAACATTTCATTCTTGTGATTAAGAAAGTAGACCCATGTGTAGCATGAAAAGCCATCAATGAAAGTGAGGACATAGTGACCCTTTCTAACTAATGTTACTAAAAAAGGGCCTAATAGAACTATGTGAACCAACTCAAAAACAACTGATGCTCTCCAAGACTTCCCTTTGTCAAACTTCTCTTCTAGATGCATATCCATTGAACAAGTTGAACATTCACCCTTAGAAAAGTTGATTGTAGGTAGACCTTTGACCATATTTTTTGAGCTAAGTTGAAGATAGCAGAAAGCAAGATGTCCACACCACTCATGCCATAATTTACTTTGTGATTGTGAATGTGTCAAAAAGGCATGTGAAGGAGGCTTATGGACAAAGTGGAAGAAAGAATAAAGCCGTGTCATGATTAACTTTACTCACTGTAACCAATGAATCATCCTTAAGATTTTGCACCATTACTAAATCAGGAAGGAACTCAACTTTATTACCACCTCCATAGTGAGTGATTTGGTAAATTGAAAGGAGATTAGTGCTAAGGTTAGGAACATAGAGAACATATTTGAACTCTCCATTTTCCATCTCAACTTGTACTTTCCCTTCAACTTCCACTTGTGTATCATTCCCTAAAAATATATGAGGTACCTTAGAATTCTTCAATATATGATGTGAGGCACCTAAGTCAAGAATCCATTCCCTTGAAGAGCTTGAACTTTTCATAAATTCTTGGCCTTTTCCCTTTTAAGTTAATGGATTTGAATCCTTGGAAGCATTTGGCACATTGATTTTGTTCTTCCCAAGTAAGTTTTCCAACTCATCTATTCTCTTAGTATTGCAATGATGTTCATCATGATTTGGTTTCTAGTAGTATGCACAAAATAGTTTATCCTTCTTGTTGTTGTTTCCCTTCTTGTTGGAAGAAGAATTTCCTTATTGTGAGGAGGAAGATTGTTGTGTCTTTGATTATGATTTTTCTTCCACTTCTTTTTCTTTCTATTGGTAAAACTTTTTCTGCCTTGATTTGTTTGGTTCTTATTACTAGCCACCAATGCCATAGAATTGGATGACTTGAGAATTCCCATATCTATTGAATTGGATTGTTCCAACATCAACATTTCTGCAAATGCATCAAATGAAGTATTCGTGAAGGCACTTCCCATGGTCAACCTGTGAGTTTTGTAACTTGAAACAAAAGATGCATACTCTAAAGGTAGCCTCTTCAAGATGTGATGAATCAATCTATCATCCTTCATGGGATTACCACAATCCTTAAGTAGTGCTCTCAATTCATTGGCTTTGTTGACATAGTCTTGAATTGTGTCAAAATTCTTAGGATCTAATAGAAGTAGATCATCCTCAATTTGGAATCCCTTTTCTTCATCCACCTTACCATACAACCCTTCAAGTTTTTCCCAAGCACTCTTGGCATCTTTAAAGCTAGAAATGTGGAAGAAGAGATCTCTATGAACACAACTCCTAATAATTCCTAAAGCTTGGTTGTCTTTAACTTGCCAATTAACTTGTGCATCATCATTAGTGGCTTTTACAATTGTACCATCAATGTATAGATTTAAACCTTTTTCCATTAGTCTACTCCATACAATATCTTTCTATGTAGTATAATCGCATGAAGTTAAAAGTGGAGTTTTAGGAGAACCCATGATGCAAAAAATTAAAAGAGCACGAGAGAAAGAGAGACACAAGAACACAAGACACCACCCCCCCCCCCCCCCCCCCCCCCTTTTCACTCAATCAAAGAACTCCCCCAAAAGTGATGCTTTTGGCACTTTATATGTAGTGTATTTATAATAGGCCACTTGTCAAAATAGACAAAAGTGGGCTTTTGATTTTGCTATGTACAACCACCTTTTGGAGTTCAAATCTGGTACTTAGCAATGTAGCTCAGATATACAACAATTTTGAAGTGTGATCAAAGTAATACAATGCAAAAAATGATCTATTTCTAAAAGTGATAATTCTGTCCACACAAGCCTATAATTTGATTGTAGATTTGGAAAGTAGATGAAAAAATATGCACTTTAAAAAAAAAAGAACCTGAAAATGTGTCCAGATGAGCTTGTATGGAGCATTTGAAGTTGCAAAATGTAGGAATAGATAGGTACAATTGCAAAAATTGAAAATTTTGACAAATTTGTGCACAAAACTAGAAAATAATTGTACCATTGAAAAATTTAGGAAATTCTAGCCAAAATTTAAAAAAGTGCACCTAATTTGGAGTTCGAATGATTGAGATATGGCCTCCCAAATTTGGATTGTCAAATCAAAACTGCATATGGTTAGGGGTTTGCTTAGAAAAAAAAATGCTAAAATTGACATCCAAATGGATGTCATGGTAGTGCACTATGGCCTTCTTGTAACGGTTATAGAACCACCAAATTTAGGCTTGTAAAATGTTGACATCAATGAAAAAGGTGAATCAAGATGATGTGGCAGTCCATATGATGACATGTTTGGTGACTAGGCATATTGTTGCTGACTTGGCAGTGACATGGAATTTGTGTGTCCATCTGGAAAGGGGTGACTAGGTGCTAGAAAAAAATCCCTAGCAGTAGTGAACTAGGCCAATGACAAGAGTGATAGAAGTTGCTAGAGTTTGCTTGCTAGGAAGTGGAAGCTGATAGGAGATTGTTGAAGTAGCTAGTGAGACAAGTGGAGTAGAGCTTAGAAGGAGTGGTAGAGTTTAAACAATGGTGCTAAGAATTCACCAAAATGGTCACCAAAGCTGGAATAGTAGTGGTCAACAACGAATTTTGATAGGGGGTTTTGGCATCGGTGGTTTGTGGAAATTATCCCACATGCACCAAGTTTTTGGTGCAGGTGATGTTTAAAGACATGAAGCCATGAAGTTTGAAATAACTCAAGACTGATGGTGAATGTTGAAGCTGGTTATAGTGAAGACCTCCAAGTGTTGTGAAATGTTGGATGTTGCCAGCAGTTTATGTGTTGACTTGTCGTGTGTGGTTGGATTTGCCAATCTGAGCAATATGCCACAAAATTGTAAATGGAATATGCCACTGGTTGTAATGTAATATTCCACCATGAGCACTAGGATTTGACCACCTGATTATCCTACAATAAAAATTCTTGTCTGCAAGCCTAATAGGCCAAAATTTTTCAAAAAATAAATGTAGATCTGAAAAATAAAATAATTGTAGAGACACAAATATGCAGATCTAAAAATAAATTACATAGATTTGAAAATAATCATACCAAATTTGTAGATTGGGCCTTTGAGTGCCAGTTTGCAAAAAAAAATTTCCTCAAATTTGACTATAGCCTAGGGTACGCAAATTTATATTCAAAATTCACTAAATCAATGCTCTAGATGCAATGGTGAGGTCCGCTTTGGCTCTAAACACTCCTAATGACTGTAGATACTTTGGATCTTAATCGAGGTCCTCCAAGAGGTGAGTCAAAAATGGTTTCCAATGGCTATGTGAAGAGAAGCTCACTTAGCTCTGATACCATGTAAGAAGTTTCCTTAGGGAAAAATCACACCAAGATCAAGAAGCTTAAGCACTAGCACAATATGGACCAATAAAGTATGATCATAATAACAATATGAAAATGAATTATATGTGTACACACTAGAAGTGCCTATATATAATGGCCTCTAGAATGACTAGAAATCAACAAAGTGATAAGTCTCACAACTAAGCACATGTCCACCAAGAGTGGATTATCCTCCATTGAGCATAGGAGTTAGTGCAATGAAGAGAGGATAATCTTACATAGGTGTGTCACATAAAAAGATGTTATGGACACCATATGCTTAATTAGAGTATGAAAAACTATGTTGTCTACATGAAAACTTAGTTGATTAAGAAAACTCCAGTATTGTAGACACCATGTGCTAAAATGAGTTGCCAACTCCTGTGTTGTCAAGAAGACAACTCATATAAGTACTCATACTCTTAGATGTCTAACTAATAAATAATAAAATAATGCATTATCCTAAGTAAACTCAAGTAAAGTGTAATAATAATTAATTATTTACACTAACACTTTTATCTCTTGCTACAACATATGATATAGAGATAGAAGAGATGGATGTAAAGACAACTTTCCTTCATGGTGATCTAGAGGAAGATATTTATATGTCATAGCCTGAGCATTACATTGTTAAAGGTAAAGAATCTTTTGTTTTCCGAATAAAGAAGTCTTTGTATGGTTTAAAAAATCTCCTAGGATGTGGTACCTTAAGTTTTATACCCTTGTGTTGTCAATTAGATTTGTAAGATCAAAATCAGATCATTGTGTTTATTGCAAAGTTGAAAATGATTGCCTTCTTATTGCTGCATTATATGTTGATGATATGTTGTTGTTTGGGAAGGGTAAGGGTATGATTTCTAATTTTAAATCTTAGCTGTTAGGATAGTTTGAGATGAAAGATCTTGGGGCAGAAAGGTACATCTTGTGTATGGAAATTAGTAGAGATATTTCTAATAGAAAACATTGGTTGAGTTAGAGTATGTGAAGTCTATGTTGGATAGGTTCAACATGAGAGATTGTAGACCATTGTGTGTTCTTGTTTATATGGGAACAAAGTTATCTGTAGATGATTGTCCAAAATCTCCTAGTGAGGTGGAGGAAATGAGTAGAGTACCTTATGCTAGTGTAGTTGGTAGTCTTATGTATGCTATGGTCTATACTAGACTAGACATTGCCCAAATAGTCAGAGTTCTGAGCTAGTTTATGGCTAATCTTGGATAGGTACATTGTGATTTAGTTAAGTGAGTATTCAAATATTTAAGGGGTACATCAGATTACTCCATTTGTTATCATGGAAACTCTTCTAGAGCTTCACATTTAGTTTGTATTCGTGGATTCAGACTGGGCAAATGATATTGATAGTAGGAGATCCACCAGTGTTTATGTGTTCACTATGTCTGGTGGTGCCATTAGTTGGATAATTAAGCGAAAACCTATGATTTATTTGTCCACTAGAGATGCTAAGTATATGGCTGCTACCCATGCTTGTAAGGAAGGCATTTGGCTTAGGAGATTGTGTTTTGATATTGGTGTTGATGTAGGACATATTACTGTTTGGTGCGATAGTTAGAGTGCTATTTGCCTTGCAAAGAATCCAACTTTCCATGCCATAACGAAGCAGATTGATGTGTTGTTCATTTTGTGAGAGATATGGTGGAAGATGGGAAGGTAAATTTGGAGAAGGTAGATACTATAAAGAATGTTGCAGATGCATTGATGAAACCAATGGGCATAGAGAAGTCCATATGGTGTTCATAGTCTATGGGATTTTTAGACTATAGTAGTTAGTTCCTGTTATGTTTCTATTGCTCTTACAAGGTGTTTGACAAGTGGGAGAATGTTAGGAATAGGTTGTCTCAAACTTGGATAATTCCTATTTTTTTTTTTTTAAGTGTAGTTTTTTGCAAATAATGTAACTAAGTGTGATTGTAAATTCTAGTTGGCATGTTGATGTGTCACTCCACTTGCATGTGTCGATATCTTGAATAGTGTGTAAGGAGATCATGTTTGACATGGTTATGATGGATTCCTATGACACATAAGAGCTATCTTTGGAAGAAATGATGATGGGTGAAGACGGTAAGATATGTGGAAATTGATCATTGAGTACTATACACTTGGGTCTCCATCTAATACGATTCTTCTTTGGAAGTTTCCCTAAAATGAAAGCGTATGATATAAGAAACTTTAGGGTTGTAGATAGGAGTGAGTAAAAAGTGTATTGTTGGTAGTGTTTTGTTGTGACTAGATTTGTCTTTTGTGTCCTGAAAGAACTTGTATTGCAAGTGTGTTGTAACCTTTGTGTTTAAGATAATAGATTGTCCAAGTTTTTGAGGGGTGGGGTTGTTTTACCAAAAGGTTTTTCCCCATTGGCATATCTTCGTGTTTATGTTTTCTTTCTCTATCCAGATTTTTGTATTCATGGTTGACTGCAATATTGTTGTTTAGATAATATTGAATCTAAAATTATAAGGATTTAAATAGAATTTGCATAATACTTTCCTCAAGGGATTAGTGTAGGAAGTTGTTTCCACACCTAAGTTTCCTTATGTGCAAGGGGGGGGGGGGGGGGTGTGGTGAATTAGGATCTATAAAACTTTAATTCATACATGAAATATATTTGATATGACCACATAAAATCCTCATTTAACCATTCATCTCACATCAATGCAATCATTCTCATTAACATAATATTGTATCTACCTTACAACTTCATGAATGTAAACTCATAAAAACATAGCACAATAAAACACATATTTGGTAAAACAAAACCCCTCCAAGGTGAAGGTAAAAATATTCTCTCCTACAAAAACTAAGTTTTGTCTATTAAGGGTACAATGATTTGATCACTTATGATGATCTACACTATGAAGGGTCTACCCTTTTAAAGGCTAAAAGAACTGCTAGGTTCTACCTTGGTTAAAACATTTTTACATCACAATGAAGTGAGTACTTTGTTAGGAGATTTACACAAGCTTGTTAAAGCTACTTTATTAAGAGATTTAAACC
The DNA here is from genome assembly GCA_028749045.1 of Cupressus sempervirens. Lineage (NCBI taxonomy): Eukaryota > Viridiplantae > Streptophyta > Pinopsida > Cupressales > Cupressaceae > Cupressus > Cupressus sempervirens. The sequence goes on from CM053790.1 coordinate 244,624,427, forward strand.
CTAACACTTGTTAGAATGTTGAGTACTTGATCCTTAGATTAGCACTTCAATTCTTGATTACATATCTCCTTTGTGCAATATAATATCACCTTACTATGATAGATCTCCTCTGTCTCTGCTCAAAACTCTTCATTGCACTACTCAATATCTACTCTTTGATTCACTTCCAAAATTTTACATACAAACATAACCTTCACACACCTATTCCCATACACTCATAGACCCTCCTTAAATAGATAATTGGGTAAACCTTCTAGATCCAAATCCATGATCTAGAATAAACCTTACCTAAGGATTAATTGATCTCCCAATTTCCTCCATAATTAACTCATTGATATTGAAAATATACTTCTAGCTTGATAAAAATGGTTAACATAGGATTCGGTGCCATTCCAAACTAAAATGTGAGTATGTGTTACCTAGCACTTACATCACGTTGGAACTCAACATAAATTGTTTCTTCATGTTGTCCCTAAGCCTTATTTATTCTTGGCATGAACTAAATAAATTAGCCTTTGTTTTACTCAACATTCACTAGTATCTCTTACTAGCTCAACAATCACTGTTATCTCTAATAATCTCATAAATAGCTAGAGTACTTGGTGACCATTAGCTTATATGACAGTAACTACAACCTAGCACATGACTTGGTATATGTAAAAGTCTTCATTCCTTTTCTCAACCTATATATGACTAAATAATCCTACGTCAAGTGTAAATGACTAAGTGTTTGACACTAATAGACAACATGCATTAGGGATCAACAAATCCATTGCAAGATTTGAAGAAATATGAGGTGTAGGAGAAATAATGGAATGATAAGGTGAGACAAAAATAGTAGATTGAGGATTATTCCTTGTATGATAGGTGTGAGACATTGCATGATAATTCAAAGGGTCATTAGATTTATCCTTAATAGTTATTTGAGGACAATATTTAATAGTATGCGAGGCTTATTAAGAGGTTGATGAATACTAACCATTTTAATTTGATGAAGCTCTTGATTATGTACAAGACTATTTCTTGGAGAGTGAGTATAAGGATTGTGATATTTCATTAATGCTTCAAAAATGTCGTGTTGAAAAGAAAAGGTGGGAACCATGTTATATTTCTCACGAGGAAGAGAGTAATCAATATTATCATCTAGAGGTTCATCCCAAATAGGGGCATTATCAAGGGTAGCAATATCACGACTCAATAAATTTGGATCAACATCATCTTGAAAAATATGAGTCTTAATGAAATAACATGCTTGAGTATCATCATATTCATGAAATATAAAATCTTGAAGATCATGATGAAAATTTGAAAATAAAAAGAACATCCCCATTGTAAGGAAATGCAAGTTTTGTTTTTGTATTTTCACAATGCAAATATATGAAATGAAATCTATAAAATGAAATCTAAATACCACAAAAGAAAACAATGACTTACAAAGTAGATCTAGATACACCAAGAAATCAACTCCAAAATTTAACAAAGGAGGCCATCTAATCACCAAAATGTAAAGTGGAAATGTCATGTCTTGGGTTCACCATTTATGTACTAGGTGGGGGGGATTAAATCTACTTCTTAATGCATAGATGAAGTGTGAAAACCAAGATTCACTTCTTCATGTAAGTGTGATTAACCCAATATCAAGTGTAATTTTGTAATCTAATGCAAAAAGGTGAATTATTTGGACTTACATCTCGCTCACCTCTATAAAGAGAGGGCTCTATGAAGATAAATATAGCTGAATTTAAAGAAATGGAAATGTATATTTAAATAGAGAAGGAAATAAGACTCATTTTGAAAAATACAAACTAGCAAATGGGTTATAAAATGATCGTTGAAATCGCTGAAACCAACTATCTAGTCTGGAAACTGTGAAGTCTTTGAAACCTAAAAATCTTTTGGTTGTCTAGAAGAGTTGAATTTAGACAAAAAAGATGAATTAGAAGGAATGGAGTTCATCCCTTCTAAGTAGTGTCTAATTAGAAAATAGTTTTTGGACCCTCCAAGTTCTGTGAAAAGGGTATATGAATCTAAGCTCTACTTTTCCTTCCAAGAACTACAACCTACAAGAAAAATATTTGATTTTTTTGATGGGGGGTTTTCCTTGGTAAAAACCTAGTTTAGGAATTAACCTTGAAAGTGAAATAATTTAAATTCTGAAATCTTTAAAGTAAATGCCTGAATTCACCTTACAAGAATAGGATTTCTCAAAAAAAATACAATGATCTTATAGTATCAATTGAATAGATCAATTAGAAGAAGAGCGGACATAGAAGAGATGATAAAGTCCCCCAATGAACTCCTTGAAGCTCATTGAAAAAACCTTGAATATGAAATATCTCCTTCAATGCTCTAGAAAATTTCTTGAATGCTTCAAGACTTGAGTGCTTTGAATCATATTGTGAATGCATGCTATCGAATGAGACAAATGAATGGGATTATATAGAAATCAAAATAAAATTTCTCTTTTCAGTTGACCGGTTAAAATAATAGCATCTTGGATCAATTGTAAAATAGGGCTCTAGAAGAGGACCCAAAATGGGACCCAAGGAGGGTCAAAATTCATCCCTAATTGGGCAAGGCTGAGCTTTGTTGCTACTAACTAAGTCCAAAATTCCCTAGGAATCCCTTAGGTCCCAAAATAGGTTCCTATTTATAGAAATCAAGTGGAAATTCTTGAAAAACCTAGATTTGGTGTATAAAAGAATTTGGACAACTGATAAAAAGGGGGAAAAGGGAGGACCCAAGTGGATAGATCCTTCTTTAAATTTAATCCCTTGTAGCTAGGTCTATAAATCTTTTGGAATCTCTCTATGTCCTAAAATATGTCTCAATTTCTAGAAATCAAGTGCATATTTTGAGAAAATCTAGTTTTGGTGTAGGAAATAGATTTTGAGTGACAAGAAAGACGAAAGGTAAGATCTAAGTGGATATATCCTACCTCAAGATTTATGCTATGAAATATGAATACCAAGGAGGATCAATAAATCCCACCTTGATTATTTATATGAAGAGTAAAGAGAGATAAGAAGAAGAAGAGGGAAATACAAATCAAATGCAAGTCTAACATTTAATCTCATTGAATAGGTTCTAAATCATCATTAAATTGAAGTTCTTCCAATTTAAGATGGTATAGAGAGAAAAAGAGAATAGTGACAAAGAAAGAGGGGAGACAAAGAGATGAGAGAGAAGGAGAAGAGTAAAAAAGAGAAAGGAGAGAGAAAGTGACAAAATAAGTGTCTAAAACATATAAATTATAAATACATCTTAACATCTAAAAAATATATTAAATATGTAGATACATGTCTAAAATGTTAATTTAATGCCTCTAAACATAAATAAAGTATAAGAAAAATGTACATTTAAATATAAAAAACATACATAAATTACACATAACATAGAAATAGAGGAGAGACAAAAAGAGAGAGGAGAAAGAGATGAGAGATAAAAGAGGAGAGTGAGAGAAAAGAGAGAAAGAGGAAAGGAGGAAATAGAAGGGAGGAGAGAGAAAAAAAAGGAGAGAAAGGGATAAGATAGAATGAGAAGAGAGAGGAAGAGAGAGGAGAGAGAAAGAAGGGAGAGAGGAGATGAGTGATAAAGAGAGAGGAGAGAGAAATAAGGATGAGAGAAAGAGAGGAGACAAGAATAGAAGAATGACAAAGAGATAGGAGAGAAGAAGAGAAGAGAGAGAAAGAGGAAGGAGAGAGAAAGGGAGGAGAGAAAATGTGGAGACAAATGATGGAGAAAGGAAGAGAGGAGAGAGAAAGTGAGGAGAGAGGAGAGAGAAAGAGATGAAGATGTATAGAGAGAGAGATATCTAAGTTCATCTAAACTATATGTTAAAATACATCTAAACATCTAAAAAATAATTTAAATACGTGTCTAAACATCTAAAACATTAATCTATTATCTCTAGATATGGATTAGGCATAAATTAAATGTACATACAATATTTATATATAAATGTATATATAAATAGAATTTTAGAGAGGAGAGAGAAAGAAACAGAGAAAGAGAGTGAGAGTGTAAGGAGAGAAAAATAAATATGAGAGAGAAAGTGAGAGAGCGAGTAAGTGAGGAGAGAGAAAGAAAGAGGAAAGATAGATGCAGGGGAAGAAGAGAGGAGAGAGGAAAGATAAGAGAGAGAGAGAGAGAGAGAGAGAGAGAGAGAGAGAGAGAGAGAGAGAGATTGAGGAGAGAGAAATTGAGTGAGTCAGTGAAGAGAGAAAGAGAAATGAGAGAGAAAGAGAGGACAAGATTAAGGAGAGAGAAAGAGATGCAAGATAGAAAGAGAGATGGAGGGGAAACAAAGAGGAGAGTGTAAGGATAGAGAAAGAGAGGGAGAGTGAGGAGAGAGAGAAAGTGTGAAGAGAGAAATGGAGGGGAAGAGGGGATGAGAGAGTGAGGAGAGAGAAAGATAGAGGAGAGTGAAAGAGAGGGAGAGAGTAGGGAGAGATAGAGAAAGTGAGGAGGGAGAGATGAAAGAGATGAGGAGAAGAGAGAGAAAGAGAGATGAGTGTCAGAGAAGGATAGGATGAGAAGAGAGAAAGTAAGAAGTGAGAAAGAAAGATAGGGGAAGAGGAGAGGATAGATAGAGAGAGAGTGAGGGAAGAGGAGAGAGAGTGATGAGATAGTAAGTGAGGAGACAAAAAGAGAGGGAGAGAGTGAGTGATGAGAGATAGTGAGTAGAGATAAAGTTTGAAAGCCTGAGGGAGAGTGGGGAGAGGGAGAAAAATAATAAGTGGGGATAGAGAGAAAGAGAAAGATAGTGAGAGAGGAGAAAGTGTTGCAGGTTTTCAATTTTCTACTTCTAGAGTTTACCTTTCTAATATTTTTTTCTACAAATGTATGATAATGTTTCAGTTTTTTTTTTAATACTTAGGTTTTGCCATTTTTTTTTTGTTATTTTGCCTAGGGTTACTTACATTGTTTTGTTTTTATTATTTCACCCAATGTTTATTTATTTCTATTATACCTACAATCTATGTATTTGTTACCTAGGATTTAAAATCAATTTTTTAAGTTTTATGTGGTCTATATACAATACAATAATGTTTCTAACAAAACACTATTTTTAAAACTAAATGAAAATAAATTATATGTCTAATATAGTAAATTATTATTTAGATAAAAAACTATAGAATGATACATATTTTTTAACAAAATTTCTTGAATACTAAAAGGAAATAATAATAAAATTGTTGAATATACCTAGTGAGTGAAAAAAATGAGCATCTAGGGGGTTAGCAGGGTGATGAAAAATGACACTCATCACCTACAGATCATGATCCCATTTTTGCTAAAGTGAAAATGAGCTAAAAATGGGTAAATTTTTTTATTCATTTTAGAAATAAGTGCCCAAACCAAATCAAGTGTGTGATTTATATTTATGGACCAGGTTGTTGAAGCAAAATGGGTGCTGAATTTTTATAGAATAGGTGTCCATGTCCAGAGACATAATTTCTTAACATGTGAACTTCCAAAAAATTGATATCATCTCCTTGCTTTCATCCTTTTTCTTATGAAAAATTAAAATATGATTATCTCCCATGTTACTATTATTTGATCTCTAGTAAGAAGCATATCATGTTGTTGATAGCCAATATTTTAACTGTGCTAAAATTTTAAAAATATTATGTGAAAACAACTTGATGAATATTGCATAGTTAGGGTTTCTCACATATTGTTGTCAAGTTTCCTATAAAAACCCTAACTAAGAAGGTTCATGCCCTAGCCCATTTTATAATTTTCCCCTAACCTAGGATCATGCACATGTTCTAAGGATTACATTCTTACCTTATCAATAAAAGTTTCTTATTCTATGATCAAGTTTCTCTTTACCCTAAGTTTTTATGTGTAGCAAGAGATTGCATTCGATTTTAAAGTTTTCTATATCTCTACATGATCCTACAAACAAAGTCTTTCACATGGAATTGTAGGCCTAGGGTAGTAAATCTCCCAATATTATGAAACAAGCATTAGCACATGTTCTCAAGGTTAGCTATTGGGTCTCCCAATGATACAATATCTTATACAATCAACAAATCATAAAAGCTTTTGAATGGACCCCCAACCATATGCAAAGTAAGAGAAGTGGTAGATTGTAAGATATAAAGTTCTAATGTTATAAAGTGTTATGATATTATGAAGTGGGTCCTAATGCATAGGCATAAAGGAATTCAACACATGTCAATAAAGTTCCCTGAGGATATGAAGCTAGAAGATTTTAAGATTGTGAAAATAGGACACAAAGACTTTCATAGCTATGAGACAAAGTAAAGCATAAAATTGGAGGATGAAATAAGAATAGTCTTTATGCTATGATGAAGAGTTAAGCATATGGTCATAAAGACTAAAGAAAAGCATATGTTCGAATCTCCATGACTACAGTAATCAAAGATAATAGTTGGCATATAGTTAGAAGGTTAAGACAATAGTTAGAAGAAAACTCTCAGGGTTAAAATTGAAGTTTATTTAGTTGTTAGTGTGAGACCATAAAGAAGTAGGAAAGAAGCCAAAATGCTATAGGGTCTAGTAAAGCATAAGATAGTAAAGGTTTAAATATACATTTCCAATGCTATGAAGATGTTTCTAGATTGCTAGACATAAGTTCATGGTCTCAAGGTAAAATTGTCGATAATGCCTCCTATTTATGATAAATTGATAGTCATAAGGTCATAAGAAATATAAAAGGTCTTTCTATAGCTATGATAAGGGATTGAGAATAAGATTATAAAGGTCATAATTCTTGTCTATGAGGTTACAAAGGGTTTGAATTTCAAACTGCAAATGTAAGATCTCAAGTCCTAAATATAACATGAAAAAGTATTTTTGTTTTCATTGACTTGGAAAATGATAGATACATTTTGACCAATGATATTAGAGAAGGTATAATAAAGTGTTAACGTAGAAAATCAAGTCGACGCTCCATAAGGTGATAGAAAAATTGAGAATTAAAGCTTGTGCATGTAGGAAAACAATGCAGCAAAAGAGTTGATGAAATATGCAAGACATAAAAGATATTTGAGAAGTTACAGAGTTTTTAGTGTGAAGATTTTAGTTGCTAGAACTTTGGTAGTCACCATAGTGGGGAGTATGACTAAATGGCTTATATCATTAAGAAGATACAAGGACACATAGAATCAACATAGAGAGGGGATTTGGGAAATTTCAAAATTCCACCATTATTCATTGCTAATGCATCATATCCTATACAAGAATTTGGGATACATAAGTCTAGATTTCATAGACCAAACATCTGATGAAAATGGAGAGCTTCCAGTGCAACTATGGACATAGGTATGGGATAGATTTTACCATTACTCTAATTCTATTTCCTTTTTCAATAAGTTCCATTCGATGATAATGATAATGTTAGATCCTAGCTTCTTTAGAGTTCCTAAAATTTTGAAAACTTTATTGAAAACAACCATATTCCCTGAAAAGAAGAGATTGGATCACAATTGGGGTGATATCCTCTTGTTCCAAACCTTTTCTCTTATGAGATTTTTTGCATATCCCTAGCCACCACATATATTGCTAAAATATATCCATCCTAGACTTTCCATCATTGAATTCATGTGGTAGTTAATCATGGTTGATAGGGAATATTTAGGGTCAAAATTGCATAAGGGCCCCTTTTTGTATACAAGTTTTAGGATAGGGGACTTTTTATTTGGAAAAAATTCCATAGAACAAATCCATGCTTTCATTAGGCATTACAACCTATCCACTGCCCCTTATAGAATGCATGATCCAAAGAACTTCATGAGAAATACTCTGAAGGAGATCAGGGGTTATATGTTACCAGTTACCAAGGAGTCCCCCCTTAAAGATGTAATAAAAAATATTGTAGCTGAAGGGGACACTACAAAAAATATAAGAAAATTTCATGATATCATGAGGCTAGAGAAGGTGTTGAAGAGGAAAAACCCAAATTTTAAGATTTTTTACTTAGATACATCCCATATCCATACAAGCTGAGGAAAATGGTAGACATTTACAGTGACATCATGGTACAAATTCCTTAAGCACTAGAAGATGAAGAAGCAAGGGAGAACCTTGAATCCTCTAAGCTTGATGTGGTCTTAGAAATTCAAGAGGATGAGCTAGCAAAAGTGTTATGGGTTACCAAGGGCAACAAAATGAAAAAAATGATCCAAATACCTAATAAGATAAAGCAAAGGGCACTACAATAAATGCTTGGAAAGAATAAGTATTTTTCTAATTTAAGATAAATCTATAGACATGATAGAGTAATAGCAACATATAATTCTTTGACTGATTTATAGCTAGTAGCAGCTAGACTGAGTGACAGGATCATCCAAGCATAACAATTCATGGAAGATGATGACATCCTAAATTCTACAAAATTTAAAAGGTTTTGTATAAAGTAAAACAAAGTGAGCTAGTTTTGAAACTTAAACCAGGAGAATTGGAGGAGAAAATACAAGAAATGGTAGATAAATTACATGCATATGATCCAGAAAGTGAGACAATGACTCCTATAAAGGCAAGGGGAATTTTTCAAAGAAGTAGAATGCTTCTAGTGCCTGGATAGGATTTGGAGAAATATTTTGTGCTTGATCAGATTAGGAGACAAGAAAATTTGATTTCATATGAGGCATTTGGTGTTGGTAGTTTTCAAAGGGAGTCAGGCTGCAATATAGATTCCAAGTCCTTAGTAGTATGGAGTATGTCACCCAAGACAAATAAGCCAAAACTAATGGATGTTTATAATAGTACTCAAGGAAACATGATAGTATGGACTATGCAAAGTACTTTGGGTTCAAAGATCTGAAAGGCCATAAAATACTTCTCATTCATGAATGAGTTCAAGGTTGAAGAGATAGAAACTAAACTAGCTAGAACATTCCATGACTATATTTATATCAGGAAGTTATATGAGGAAGAGCTTGGGTATGTGTAGGATCATGGTCAACCAAAACATGGCCTTAAGTGGTAGTGAAAAACCAACAAATCAAGGTTATGTCAACTTGACACATAATTTTAAAGTGGTTTTTGACTCTATATCAAAAATTTGTAAGAAAATAATCTATAGGAAATTAAATGTAGTTTTTAAACTATTAGGCCTTATCCAAAGAAAAAAATATTTGATTGGTCAAAAGTTTGATTTTTAATGTAGTACTACAAAATTTTGAGGGCAAAAATAAAAATGTTGGTGTATGTCTGACCACCTTAGTCAAAATCAAATGATAATAAATTTTAATATAATTATAGATATAAAAAGTAGACTCATGCTTGGATGTGATACATATTTTAAGGTTTTTTTTTCCAAATAAATAATTAAATATGAATTTTCTATTAAAATTATTTTGGAATAAAAAACTCCTATGTTTGACCACATTAGCTAATTGAAACCTTTAACACAATAATTTTATTTTTCCTTTATACTAGGCAAAGCATAGAATGTGACACAACTTTTGGATTTTAAAAAATGTTATACTATTTGAAAATTATAGCTATTTTTCAATCAATATGTCAATTAGCACTATACAATCATCTTCATTAAAAATTAACTAATAAATACTTATCAAACTTAGAATTTGACAAATATTATATCAATGGAATCTTGAGAGTGTTATAAAAAAAGCCTTTTTTCATTTCATTCAATTTTGATGAAAATAATGTTGTGAAATGGCTACTCGAAGTCTGAGTGTCAGTGAACCCCTCTTAAACAAGTTTTTTGGGTTGACCAAATAGGTTTGGTAAATACCAAGCCTGATCAGATACCTAATATGAAATCAAGTATCCGATTTTAGATCGGATACCCAATATGAAATCAGGTATCTAATTACTCCAAATTTTTCAATTGGAAGGGAAACCACCCACATTGGAAATTTTGGAAGGAAATTTTAGAGGAAACTTTTAGAGGGAAATTTTTTGTTTGGAAGTGTGGATATTATTATTACATATGATTATGGTTATTATTATTAACTATTATTATTATATATGATTATAATTATTATTATATATAGTAATATGTATGATTATTATTATTAAATATAATATAGTAATATATATGATAAATATTATTATAATTAAATATATATAGAAATATTATGTGATTATGAATATATATATATATATATATATATATAATAATATATGTGGTTATTATTATTATTATGATATATATATAATATTTAGTAATATATATGATTATTATTGTTATATAATCCAATAATATATTATTATTATAATATTAAAATATATAGTATTATATTATTATTAAATATAATATTGTAATGAAATGCATCAAGAGGGGTCATAGGTTAACCTATGACCCCTCTTGATGCATTTCATGACAAAATATGTCCCTAGGGCACCTAGTGACCCCTATCGATAAATTCCCAATGGGTCCCTAGGGGTCATAAGGTCCCTAGGGACATATGTTGTCATGAAATGCATCGAGAGGGGTCATAGATTAACCTATGATCCCTCTCGATGCATTAGAACCAACCAAATGGGTCCCTAGGGACCCTAGGGAAATATGTTATTAAGAAATGTGTCAAGAGAGGTCATACGTTAACCTATGACTCCTCTCGACGCATTCGAACAAACTAAATGCATCCCTAGGGGTCCTAGGGACACTAAGGACATATGTTGTCATGAAATGCATTAGTAGGGGTCTTAGATTAACTTATGACCCCTCTCGATGCATTAGAACCAACCAAACGGGTCCCTAGGGTCCTAGGGCCACTATGGGCATATGTTGTCATGAAATGCATCAAGAGGAGTCATAGGTTAACCTATGACCCCTCTCAACACATTAGAACCAACCAAATGCATCCCTAGGGGTCTTAGGGTCTCTAGGGACAAATGTTGTCATGAAATGCATCGAGAGGGGTCATAAGTTAACCTATGACCCCTCTCGACACATTAGAACCAACCAAATGCATCCCTAGGGGTCCTAAGGCACCTAGGGACATATGCTATCATGAAATGCGTTAATAGGGGTTATAGGTTAACCTATGGCCCCTTTTGACACATTTGAACCAACCAAATGGGTCCCTAGGGGCCCTATGGCCCCTAGAAACATACATTGTCATGAAGTGCATTGAGAGGGATCATATGTTAACCTATCACTCATCTCAATCTATTAGAACCAACCAAATGCATCTCTAGGGGCCCTCAAGGACCTAGAGACATTCATTGTCACCCGTCTTGATGCGTTAGAACAAACCAAATGCATCCCTAAGGGTCCTAGGGTCCCCAGGGACATATGATGTCATGAAATATGTCAAGAGGGAACCTATGACCCCTCTTGATGCATTGGAACCAGCCAAATGTATCCCTAGAGCACCTAGGGACATTCGATGTTATGAAATGCATCAAGAGAGGTCATAAGTCAACCTATGACCCCTCTCGATGCAATGGAACCAACCAAATGCATCCCTAGGGCCCCTAGGGACATTCGATGTTATGAAATGCATCAAGAGGGGTCATAGGTTAACCTATGACCCCTTTCGACACATTGGAACCAACCAAATGCATCCCTAGGGCCCCTAGGGACATTCAATGTTATGAAATGCATCAAGAGGGGGATGCATTGGAACCAACCAAATGCAACCCCAGGGGCTCTAGGGCCCCTAGAGACATATGTTGTCATAAAATACATTAATAGGGGTCATAGCTTAACCTATGACCCCTCCTGACACATTAGAACTAACCAAATGGGTCCCTAGGGGTCGCAGGGTACCTTGGGACATATGTTGTCATGAAATGCATCAAACCTATGACCCCTCCCGATGCATTAGAACCAACCAAACGGGTCCCTTGGGGTCCTAGGGCCCCTAGAGACAAATTTTGTAATAAAATGCATCGAGAGGGGTAATTGGTTAACCTATGACCCCTCTCAACGTATTGGAACCAACCAAATGCATCTTTAGGGGCCCTAGGTTGCCTATGAAAATTTTTTGTCATGAAATGCATTAAGAGGGACCGTAAGTTAACCTATGGCCCCTCTTGATGCATTGAAACCAACAAAATGCATCCCTAGAGGCCCTAGGGCTGCTTGGGACATTTGTTACAATGAAATGCATCAATAGAGGTCATAGGTTAACCTATGACCCCTCTTGACTCATTAGAAGCAACAAAATGGGTCTTTATGGGTCCTCGAGCCCCTAGGGACATATGTTGTCATGAAATGCATTGAGAGGGGTTGTAGGTTAGCCTATGACCCCTCTCAACACATTAGAACTAACCAAATGTGTCCTTAGGGACCCTAAAGACATATTCTTTCATGAAATGCATTGATAGCCTATGACCCCTATTGACCCATTGAAACCAAACAAATACATCCCTAGGGCCCCTAGGGCCCTAGGGACATATGTTGTCATGAAATGCATCGATAGGAGTCATAGGTTAACCTATGACACCTCTAGATGTATTAGAATCAACCAAATGGATCCCTAGGGGCCTTAGAGCCCCTAGGGACATATGTTGTCATAAAATTCGTCGAGAGGGGTCATACATTAACCTATGACCCCTCTCAACGCATTTGAACAAACCAAATGCATTCCTAGGGGTCCTAGGGCCACTATCAACATATGTTGTCATGAATTGTGTCAATAGAGGTCATAAATTAAACTATGACCCCTCTCGATACATTAGAACCAACCAAATGCATCTCTAGGGACTTTGGAGTCCCTAAGAACAAATGTTATCATGAAATGCATTGAGAGGGGTCATAGGATAACATTGGAGCCAACCAAATGGGTCCTTAGGGGTACTAGGGCCACTAGGGACATATGTTGTCATGAAATGCATCAAGAGAGGTCATAGGTTAACCTATGACCCCTCATTACACATTAAAGCCACCAAAATGGATCTCTAGGGGTTCTAGAGCCCCTAGCGACATATGTTGTCATGAAATACATCAAGAGGGGTCATAGGTTAATGTATGACCCCTCTCGAAGCATTCAAACCAACTAAAGGCATCCCTAGAGGTCCAGGGGCCCCTAGGACATATGTTGTCATGACATGCATTCATGGTGGTGATAGATTAACCTATGATGCCTCTCGATGCACTGGAACTAGTCAAATGCATCCATAGGGGCCCTGAATCCCCTAGGGACATATGTTGTCATGAAATGCATCGATGAGGGTCATAGGTTAACCTATGACCCCTCTAAATGCATTGGAACCAATGAAATACATCCCTAGAGGCCCTAGGATCCCTAGGGACATATGTTGGCATGAAATGCGTCGATAACCTATGGCCCCTCTTGATGCATTCAAACCAACCAAATGCGTCCATAGGGGTCCTAAGGCCCCTATGGACATATGTTGTCATGAAATGCATCGAGAGAGGTCATAAGTTAACTTATGACCCCTCTTGACACATTCAAACTAACCAAATCAATCACTAGGGGCTCTAGGGACCTATGTTTTTATGAAATGCATTGATAGGGGGTCATAGATTAACCTATGACCCCTCTCGACACATTGGAACAAACCAAATGCTTCACTAGGGGTCCTAGGGCCCCTACGAACATATCTTGTCATCAAATGCATCGAGAGGGGTCATAGGTTAACCTATGACCACTCTCGATGCATTAGAACCAACCAAATGGGTCCCTAGGGGTCTTAGGGCCCTTAGGGGCATATGTTGTCATGAAATGCATTGAGAGGGGTCATAGGATAACCTATGACCCCTCTCAATGCATTGGAACCAACCAAATGCATCTCTAAGGGTCCTACGGTCTATAAGAACATATGTTAGCATAAAATGTATTGAGGGGGGTCGTTGGTTAACGTATGACCACTCTCAATGCTGAATGCTGCCCTAGGCACCTTAGGGCCCATAGGGACATATGTTATCATGAAATTTGTTGATAAGGGTTGTAGGTTAACCTATGACCCCTCTCGACACATTGGAACCAACCATATGCATCATATGTTGTCATGAAATGCATCGATAGGGCTGATAGGTTAACCTATGATCCCTCTCAATGCATTATAACCAACCAAATGGGTCATATGTTGTCATGAAATACATCGAGAGGGGTCATACGTTAAGCTATGACCCCTTTAGATGCATTTGAACCAATGAAATGCTTCTCTAGGGGTCCTTGGGGGCCCTAGGGACATATGTTGTTATGAAATGCGTTGATAAGGGTCATAGATTAACCTGTGACCCCTCTCGACACATTGGAACCAACAAAATGCCTTCCTAGGTGTCCTAGGGCCCCTAGGGACATAGGTTGTCATGAAATGCATCAATAGGCACCACAGGTTAACATATGACCCCTCTCAATGCATTCAAACCAACCAAATGGGTCCCTAGGGGTCCTAGGGTCCCTAGGGACATTTGTGTCATGAAATGCCTTGAGAGGGGTTAGAGGTTAATCTATGACCCCTTTCGATGTATTAGAACCAACCAAATGGGTCCCTAGGAGTTTTAGGGCACCTAGGGACATACTTTCTCATGGAGTGCATTGATAGAGGTCATAAGTTAGCCTATGACCCCGCTCGATGCATTATAACCAACCAAATGCATTCCTAGGGGCCCTAAGGCCCCTAAGGACATATGTTTTCATGAAATGTGTTGAACCTATGACCCCTCTCAATGTATATGAACTAACCAAATGTATCCCTATGTGTCATAGAGCCCCTAGGGACATATGCTATCATGAAATATGATGAGAGGGGTCATAGGTGAACCTATGACCCCTCTTGATGCATTTGAATCAACCAAATGCATCCCTACATGTCCTAGGATCCCTAGAGAGATATGTTATCATGAAATGAGTTGAGAGGTGTCATAGACTAACCTATGATCCCTCTCGATGCATTGGAATTATCAAAATGGGTCCCTAGGGGTCCTAGGGCCTCTAGGGCCCCTAGGGACATATGTTGATATGAAATCCATTGAGAGGGGTCATAGGTTAACCTATGAATTCTATCGATGCATTTCATGATGTTATCATGAAATGTGTTAAGAGGGGTCATAGGTTAACCTATGACCTATCTTAACACATTGGAACCAACCAAATGCATCCCTAGGGAAACTAGGGGCCCTAGAGACATATGTTTTGATGAAATACATCGATAAGGGTCATAGATTAACCTATGACCCCACTCAATGCACTGGAACCAATCCAAAGTTTCCTTAGGGGTCCTAGGGCCCCTAGAGACATTTGTTACCATGAAATTCATTGAGAATGATCATAGGTTAACATATGACCCCTTTTGACACATTAGAACCAATCAAATGCTTCTCTTGGAATAGTAGGCCCCCTAGGGACATATGTTGTCATGAAATGCATCTAGAGGGGTCATAGGTTAACCTATGACCCCACTTGACGCATTAGAACCAACAAAAATGTGTATGCATCAATAGGGGTCATAGGTTAACCTATGACCCCTCTTGATGCATTCGAACCAACCAAATGCATCCCTAGGGGCTCTAGGACCCCTATGGATATATGTTACCATAAAATGCATCAATAGGGGTCATAGGTTAACCTATGACCCTTGTCGATACAGTAGAACAAACCAAATGAATTCCTAGGGGCCCTAGGACCCTTAGGGACATATGTTATCATGAAATACATTTAACCTATGACCCCTTTTGACACATTCAAACAAACCAAATGCATCCCTAGGGGCCCTAGGGCCCCTAGGGACATATGTTGTCATGAAATGCATTGATAGACAACATAGATTAACCTATGACTCCTCTCAATGCATTGGAACCACCAAATGCATCACTAGGGGCCTTAGGGCCCCTAGGGATATATGTTGTCATGAAATGTATCAATAGGGATCATAGGTTAACATATGACCCCTCTCGAGGCATTAGAGCCACCAAAATTTGTCCCTAAGTGTCCTAGGGCCCCTAGGGACATATGTTGTCATGAAATGTGTCAAGAGGGGTCATAAGTTAATGTATGACCCCTCTCAAAGCATTCAAAAAAACCAAATGCATCCCTTGGGGTCCAAGGGCCCATAGGGACATATATTGTCATGAAATGCATCAATAGGGGTTATAGATTAAGCTATGACCCCTCTCTACAAATTGGAACTAGCCAAATGTGTCCTTAGGGGCCCTAGGTCTCCTAGGGACATATGTTGAAATGAAATGTGTTGACTGTTAGCCTATGACCACTCTCAACACATTGGAACCAACCAAATGCATCCTTAGGGCCCCTAGGGTCCCTAGAGAAATACGTTGTCATGAAATGCATCAAGAGGAGCCATAGGTTAACCTATTACCCCTCTCGACATATTCGAATAAACCAAATATGTCCATAGGGGACCTAGGGCCCTTAGGGATGTATGTTGTCATGAAATACATTAAGAGGGGTCATAGGTTAACCTATGATCCCTCTTGACACATTCTAATGAACCAAATCTATTACTAGGGGCCCTAGGGCCCTTAAGAACCTATGTTGTCAAGAAATGCATCAATAGGGGGTCATAGATTAACCTATGACCCATATTGACATATTGGAACCAACAAAATGGGTCACTATAGGTCCTAGGGCCCCTACAAACATATGTTATCATGAAATGCATCGAGAGGTGTCATAGGTTAATCTATGACCCCTCTCGATGCATTGGAACCAGCCAAATGGGTCCATAGGGGTCCTAGGTCCCCTAGGGATATATGTTGTCATAAAATGCATCGAGAGGTGTCAGAGGCTAACCTATGACCCCTCTTGATGCATTAGAACCAACCAAATGTGTCTCTAGGGGCCATAGTGCCCCTAGGGACATATGTTATCATGAAATGTGTCAATAGGGGTCATAGCTTAACATATGACCCCTCTCAACGCATTAGAACCAACTAAATAGGCCCCTAGCGGTCCTATGGCTCTGAGGGACATATGTTATCATGAAATGTGTTGACTCTCAACAATTTAGAACCAAAAAAAGGTGTACCTTGGGGTCCTAGGGCCCCTAGGGACATGTTTTCATGAAATGGGTCGAGAGGGGTCATAGGTTAACCTATGGCCCCTCTTAATGCATTTCATAAAAATGACTGTCCTTAGGGACCTTAAGGACCCTAGGGATGTATTTGGTTGGTTCTAATGCATCAAGAGGGGCCATAGGTTAACCTATGACCCCTCTTGACACATTGGAACCAACCTTATGCATCCCTAGGGGCTTAAGGGCTCCTTTGGACATATGTTGTTATGAAATGCATCGATAGGGGTCATAGGTTAACCTATGAATCCTCTCGATGCATTAGAAGAAACCAAATGGGTCCCTAGGGGTTCTAGAGCCCCTAGGGACATACGTTGTCATGAAACATCGAGATGTGTCATAGGTTAACCTATGACCCCTGTTGATGCATTCGAGCAAACTAAATGCATCCCTAGGGGTCCTAGGTCTACTATGGGCATATATTGTCATCAATTGTGTCAATACAGGTCATAGATTAACCTATGATCCCTCTAGATGCATTGGAATGAATCAAATGCATCCCTAGGGGCCTTAGGGCCCCTAGGGACATATGTTTTCATGAAATGCATTGATAGGGGGCATAGGTTTACCTATGACCCCTCTTAATGCATTAGAACTAACCAAATGCATCCCTATGGGTCCTAAGGCCCCTAGGGACATATGTTGTCATGAAATGCATTGATAGTGGTCATAGGTTAACCTATGACCCCTCTTGATGCATTAGGACCAACCAAATGGGTCCCTAGGGGTCCTAGGGCCCCTAGGGATATATGTTGTCATGAAATGCATTGAGAGGGGACATAGTTTAACCTATGACCCCTCTTGATGCATTGAAACCAACCAATTGTGTCCATAGGGGCCCTAGGACCTCTATGGACATATGTTGTCATAAAATGCATCGAGAGGGGTTAGAGGTTAACCTATGAACCCTCTCGATGCATTCAAAAAAAACAAATGCATCCCTAAGTGTCCTAGGGACCCTAGGGACATATATTGTCATGAAATGCATCAATAGGGGTCATAGATTAACTTATGACCCCTCTTGACACATTAGAACCAACCAAATGGGTCATTAGGGGTCGTAGACATATGTTGTCATGAAATGCATCAAGAGGGGTCATAGGTTAACCTATGACCCTTCTTGACACATTGAAACCAACCAAATGCATCGCTAGGGGCCTCTAGGGACATATGTTGTCATGATATGCATTGAGAGGGGTCATAGGTTAACCTATGACACCCCTCTAGATGCATTAGAGCCAACCAAATGGGTCCTTAGGGTTCGTAGGGCCTCTAGGAACATACGTTGTCATGAAATGTGTCGAGAGGGGTCATAGGTTAACATATTACTTCTCTTAAGGCATTTGAACCAACCAAATGCATCGCTAGGGGTCCTAGGACCCCTAGGGACATATGTTTTCATGAAATGTGTCGATAGGGGTCATAGATTAACCTATGACCCCTCTTGATGCATTTGATGTTAGATTATGGTGACTGATCAGGAAAGTACTGTACATACTTCATAATTAGTGGGCTGTGGCCGACATATGGCTGACATGTTGTAACCCTAAAACAGATAAAATACTTGTATAAAAGGGTTTAGGGTTAGGTATTTTCATTATGTTGTGATGCAAAATTGCTTCTTGTAGAGGTATCGAGCTGTAATGGATTATGGATTGTAATCAGGTTGTAATCATTGGATTGCAATAATATTGGACTTGCTGTTTGGTGGGCGTAGCCCAGGGATTGGGTGAACCATGTTAAATCTTGGTTCCTTGTGTTCATTTCTGTGTGAGCTATTATATTTCTGTTATTGGTTATATTTGCATGTAGTTTTTTATTTCTATCCATGGTTTATCCTAACATTTGAACCAACCAAATGGGTCCCTAGGTCTTAGAGCCCCCAAGGACATATGTTGTTATGAAATTCATCGAGAGGGGTCATAGGTTAATCTATGACTCCTCTCTATACATTGTAACCAATGAAATGTGTCCCTAGGGGCCTTGGGGCCCCTAGGGACAAATGTTGTCTTAAACTATGTTGATAGGGGTCATATGTTAGCCTATGACCCCTGTCGATGCATTAGAACCAACTATATGGGTCCTTAACTATCCTATGGCTCTTAGGGACATATGTTTTTATGAAATGTGTTGAGAGGGTTCATAGGTTAACATATGACCCCTCTCAAGGCATTGGAACCAAATCCATTCCTATGGGCCCATAGGGACATATGTTGTCATGAAATGCATTGATAAGGGTCATAGGTTAATTTATGACCCCTATCAATGCATTAGAACAAACCCAATGGGTCGGTAGGTGTCCTAGGGCCCCTAGGGACATATGTTGTCATGAAATGTGTCAAGAGGGGTTATAGGTTAACCTCTGACCCCTCTCGACACACTAGAACCAACCAAATGTGTCCCTAGGGGCCGTAGGGCCCTAGGGACATACATTTTCATGAAATGCATTGAGAGGGGTCATAATTTAAATTATGACCCCTCTCGATGCATTCAAACTGGCCAAATGTGTTTATAGGTGTCCTAGGGCCCTTAGGAACATATGTTGTCATGAAATGTGAGAGAAGGGTCATAGATTAACCTATGACTCCTCTTGATGCATTGGAACTAACCAAATGCTTCAGTAGGGTCCCTAGGACCCCTAGGAAGATACATTGTCATGAAATCACATTCAAACCAACCAAATGCATCCGTAGGGCTCTTGGAGCCCTTAGGGACATATGTTGTCATGAGATGCATCGAGAGGGGTCATAGGTTAGCCTATGACCCCTCTTGATGCATTCAAACCAACCAAGTGCATTCCTAGGGGCCCTAGGGGGGCCCCTAGGGACATCTGTTGTCATTAAATACATCAATAGGGGTCATAGATTAACCTATGACCCCTCTTGACATATTGGAACCAACCAAATGGGTCCCTAGGGGTCCTAGGGCCCCTAGGAACATATGTTGTCATGAAATGCATTGAGAGGGGTCATAGATTAACGTATGACTACTCTCTAGACATTAGAACCAACCAAATGCATCTCTAGGGTTTTGGGCCCCTAGGTACATATGTTGTTATGAAATGTGTTGAGAGGGTTCATACATGAACCTATGACCCCTATTGATGGATTGAAATTAACCAAATGCATCCGTGGGGGCCCTAGGGCCCTTAGGGACATACGTTGTCATAAAATGCATCGAGAGGGGTCATAGGTTAACCTATGACCCCTCACAATGCATTAGAACCAACCAAATGGATTATAGGTGATGATAATAATAATAAAAATAATAATATGTATTTTCTATTCTATATTTAATAATTATATTAAAAATCATAATAATATAATATAATAATCATATATATTTAAATATATTTTATGTATAGGTCATAATAATAATAATAATAATAATAATATATATTACATTATTATATATTAAATAATAAATATAAAAATCATAATAGTATAATATAATAATCATATATATTAATATATATATATTATATTTATAGATTATAATAATAATAACATATATTATTATATTTAATAATAATATAATATTATAATTATATATAATAATAATTGTAAATAAATCATATATAATAATAATCATATTTATATTAATCATACATAAGTTAATAAAATTTGTTTACATTGCCCATAATTCCCTCCAAAATTTTGGAATCAATATCGGATATCAGATATCCAATCTATGATTGGATCCCTGCTTAAACTGGCATATTTCCCAACATATTCCCTAGTACTGTAGACCTGACAACATCACTTTTTGTGGGCCATTTTCTTGGATTTTGGGAAAATTGATTTTTGGAGGCCCAAACGATCGAAAAAGGTTTGATAATATATCATTAGGTGTCCTAATATTGTCATCTGAATGGGGAGCAGTAATCATCGAAAGGCTAAACTCAAAAAGAAGATATTGAATGAAAACATTGCAGCATATAGAGAAATGGACAAGGTAAATCACCGAAGGAAAAGACATGGTATGTTAAATGTGAGTCAAGTTGATGATGTATTGGTCAAAGGTGAAATCATAGAGTTAGATAATGAATATGTGCAGTTGGGGGATGAAAGAATGAAAATTTGGAGAATGAAATGCTACCAGGTCATAATGTAAATTGCATGATTGACCATGCCGAACATGACAATGTACATGAACCTTACATAACTCCTAATTATAATTGACATGACGGTTCTAGAATACCAAAATGGATAGTTGATATTGATGAAATGATTATTACCAATTTAAAAGGGAAAAAATTAGAAAGAACCATTTGGTTATGAGCTTCAATTTTATATAAGATGTTTTTCAACAACAAGATAGTGGTGGAGCAATGTTAGCTTTTTATGCATTTACTAAAGATGCAAAAGATGAGACATATTCTTTCTAAATTGATGATTCATGTCAATAAAAAAGTGGAAAGAAATGCCATTATTGTGAAGAATCTTTTTAGTGCTCTCAATAGCATTGAGAAAAATAGCAGGGAGAAGGATAAGAGAGCTGCTCTAAGGGTTATTACAACCTCTTTGGTAAATCATCATTTGAGAAAGGGTAGATATATGAGACAAACTTGTAATGACTTGAACCTAAATTGTACTACTTTAAGAAGAGCACTTAGTAGACAAGAGAGAATTGATGATCCTCTTCAAAATAAAACATGGGATTTTGGTGGGAGACTTCCATGTTGTATAAGAAACTATCCGATGAGGTGAAGGAAGAAATTACACAATTTTGACACTCTAGCTCAAGAGTATCACCTAATGCTAAAGACATGTTAAAGTTGAGAATTGACATCAGAGAACGCACACCACATCCTAAACATTATTTGGAGGTAAGTCAAACTATGTTCAAACAATCTAGAGATAGTCATCAAAGTCTTCATATATCACAAAGGGATTTTGAATCTTTGAAGCCATTTTATTGTGTACCACTTAAAATTTGAAATACTTGTTGTTGCAAATATCATGTCGAGTTTTCTATGCACCATGAACTATTACGCTCCATCCATTCCACTTTACATAGTAAAGATATGTTGGAGAATTGTGGTGCTAGCAGTCTTCTAAAATCATCAAGAGACCTGCTAGATCAATTTTTATGTTGTAGAGTTGATGGTTGTTTCTTTTATATAAATGCTTGCTTAAATGAGAAGTTTTTAGAATGTGGTGCCTTATCCAAGTTTGACATATGTTTCCATGAGGGGTGCAAACAAGATCTCGGGAAGACAATAGTAAAAAAAAAAAGGTATATAAAATGGTGAAATACACATTGAAGAGTGCGGGTGAGGGCTCTAGATGTGAATTGGTTGCAAAAGAAATCAATGTGGCTAGTTTTATTTCAGATTTCAAGACAAATATTTTTTACAAGTATGCAAGGCATAATCATAGGTCTTAGTGGTTGGATCAACAATTTAGAATGTGTAAGGAGACTTTTCCCATTAGAAATATTATATTAGTTGTTGACTTTGTTGAGAACTACACATTGCAGCCTCAAAATGAGACACAATCTCAGTATTACAACTCCATTCCGATTGCTATTTTCATCCACATAACATATAGACATGACCCTGATAGTGCAAAAGATAATTGGAAGATTATTAGAGAGTATCATTTTTGTATGAGTGATGGTAGATCTCACTCTAATGAGTTTTTGCAACATTGTTTCAAGAATTATTTTGATTTCTTACAGGAGCATGCAATTACTATGGATAGACATATCATTTGGTTGGATAACTATATAGGTCAATTCAATAATGCTTGCATGCTTTATTGGTTGTGTAGGATACATGTAGAGAGGGGGTGCCTCATATTTAGATTTTTTTTGAGTTGAACCATGGGAAAGGGGAACATGATAGAGTAGGGGCATGTATCAAGAGAGCTCTAGTTAAGAAGCAATTGAAGATTTTAGGAGCAAAGCTTCTTGATGCTCGTAGCATTGTTGATTGGTGTAGTTTAGCATTATCATAGGGAGGACTCTTGATTCAATAGTATGAAGGTTCTTTTGGTTGTTTGAGGAAGGTTCCATAGGTGATAGATCAGCTTGTGCTATAGTGAGAGACTCATCAAAAATGCATTCATTTTGGAGCTTTGATTCAAGTACATGGACCATTTGGACACGATAGCTAGCTTACTTTTTTATTAGTTGTTTTCAATGTGATTGGGATCATTGTGAGTCGAGTGAGTGGGTGGACACATGGGCTTCAAATTATCTTACTCCATTGTCTATCATACCCTCTATCATGAATGATGACATGGAAAGTTCACTTGAGCATAACCATCTATCAGATCTTCTTTAGCTAGGACATATCTTTACATTGGTTGCACCATAAGGGAATGATGAGAAATTAAATTATTGGTTAGCACGATGTGTAAGAGGTAAAAAAAAGCTTGCACAACTAATCATAGATGATGATGGATTCACATATCCTACTAGTTTGGTGATTGTCACTAGAACATGGCTGCATACATACATGCTTAGAAGGAATGGAATTCCTACATTCGAAGACTATCAAAAGCACAAAACAATTCTCATATATTCACATCTTACTATAACAACAAATGTTAAGTTGTTGAAGCATCAAGGAAGACCACAAGTAAAAGAACTTTTTACTATTACTAATACTGATCATGAAGCCTTGTTGCAGACCCTAAAATAGAGAGAGAACCTTATTGGAAAACTCAACTAGGTATATTTACTTCTTATCTTATTTTTTTCATTATGATTCAATGAACCAATGATTATCTTTTTTAATACAAGAAGTTACTAATATTTTTTATGATATTGGAATGTAGGTACAACATGAAGAGTAGCCGTGCATGAAGATAAAAAACTAAATGAGCAGAATAAAGAAAAAACTATTCTATTTTTGACACTACAATTTTTGACAATACTTTTATTGACACTACGATTTTTGACACTACAATTTTTGGCATGTGTATATTGATGTCATAATGATGAAACACTTGATATATTGTAAATGTAAACTTGTTGGTTTAATGTAAGAAAAAAAGATGATTTTACTTAATACAATTTATGTGGAGGGACCTAAAAAATGATGATTTTAATACATGCTAACACCAAACTTGCACTATGCCCAATCCCAAAAACTTGAGAGAGGTAAAAACAATGTTTTTTATTTTAATACTAACCCTAGTGACACCCTCATTCCAGCCATTGAGAGCTTCCATCATCTGCCGCCACCTCGTACCGAGGAGTCTCCAAGGTGCTCTAAGTGGTGTTGAGGTCAATCTTCTGAAGTTTGTAACTCAAAACTCATAGGGGCTATCAATGAAACATCAAATGCTTCAAGAAATTCATACTAAGTCTAAAATAACATATCTTATTTTTGAGAGATCATATTCCATTTGGATTCGACATAATGATCTCGCTCAATGCCAAAACTTGCAATGGACCTTAGTTCATAGGTGCACCATAGTGTAATTTTGAAACTAATAATCTCAGCATCAAGTTGTTAGAACTATTAGCTTTGGATGGGTGGGTGAACCCTAGTGACACCCTTTTTCTAGTCATAGGGAGCCTCCATCATCCGTGACCACCCCATATCAAAGAGTCTCCAAGGTGCTCTAAGAGCATATCGAGGTTGATCTTCTGAGGGTTGTAACTCAGAGCTCGTGAGGGCTATCAATGAAATGTCAAATGCTACAAGATGATCATGCCAAGGCATAAAATAACCTATCTCATTTTCAAGAGATCACATTCTATTTAGATTTGGCACAATGATCTCGCTTGATGCCAAAACTCGTAGTGTGCTTCAGTTCATAAGTGCACCATAGATTAAATTTGAAACCACTAATCTTGGCGTTGAATTTTCAGTTCCGTTAGCTCTGGATAGGCAAGTGAACCCTAGTGACACCCTTGTTCTAGCTATGGAGAGCCTCCATCATTTGCAGCCACCCCATACCGAAGAGTCTCCAAGGTGCTCTAAGTGCGTATTGAGGTCAATCTTTTGACGGTCATAACTCAAAGCTCATGAGGGCTATCAATTAAATGTTGAATGCTATAGGGTGGTCATGCCAAGGCCTAAAATAACCTATCTCATTTTTGAGAGATCGCATTCCGTTTGGATTCGGCATAGTGATCTCGCTCGATGCCAAAACTCGCAGTGTGCCTTAGTTCATAGGTGCACCATAGCTTAACTTTGAAACCGCTGATCTTGACATCAAATCGTTAGCGCCATTAGCTTTGGATGGGTGGGTGAACCCTAGTGACACCCTTTTTCTAGCTACGAAGAGCCTCCATCATCCATGGCCACCCCATACTGAAGAGTCTCCAAGGTGCTCTGAGTGCGTATTGAGGTCAATCTTTTGAGGGTCGTAACTTAGAACTTGTGAGAGCTATCGATGAAATGTCAAATGTTATAGGACAATCATTCCAAGGCTTAAATAAACCTATCTCATTTTCAAGAAATCACATTATGTTTGGATTTGGCACAATGATCTTGCTCGATGCCAAACTCATAGTGTACCTCAGTTCATAGGTGCAACACAACGTAACTTTGAAACTGTTGATCTTGGCATCAAATCATTAGCACCATTAGCTCTAAATGGGTAGGTGAACCCTAGTGACACCCTTGTTCTGGCTACAGAGAGCCTTCATCATCTGCAGCCACCCCATACTGAAGAGTCTCCAAGGTGCTCTAAGTGCGTGTCGAGGTCGATCTTTTGAGGGTTGTAACTTGGAGCTCATGACTTGGATATTGATGAAATATTGAATGCTACATGATAGTCATGCCAAGGCTTAAAATGATCTTTCTCATTTTCAAGAGATCACATTCCATTTGGATTCAACACATCAATCTCGCTTGATGCCAAAACTCACAGTGTGCTTGAATTCATAGGTACACCACAACTTAACTTTGAAACCACTGATCTTGGCATTGAATTTTTAGTGCCATTAGCTCCAGATGGGTGGGTGAACCCTAGTGATACCCTTGTTCTAGCCATGAAGAGCATCCATTCTCCACAACCACCCCGCACCAAAGAGTCTCCAAGGTGCTCTAAATGTGTATCGAGGTTGATCTTCTAAGGGTTTTAACTCAGAGCTCATGAGGGCTATTAATGAAATGTTGAATGCTACAGCATGGTCATGTCGAGGCCTAAAATAACTTATCTCATTTTTGAGAGATCACATTTTGTTTGGATTTGACATAGCTATCTCACTTGATGCCAAAACTTGCATATGCCTCAGTTCATAGGTGCACCACAACGTACCCTTGAAACCACTAATCTTGGCATCGAATCATCAGTGCCATTAGCTCCAGATGGGTGAGTGAACCCTAGTGACACCCTTGTTCTAGTTGTGGAGAGCCTCCATCATCCATAGCCACCTCGTATTGAAGAGTCTCCAAGGTGCTCTAAGTGCGTATCGAGGTCAATCTTTCGAGGATCATAAATCAGAGCTCATGAGGGATATCAATAACCCCTTACCAATTTTGGTGAAATCATCTAATTAAGAATTTAAAGTTATAGCAAAAATTGCTCAAAAATTGCAAAAGTTGCAAAATTGCAATTTTGCAACTTTTGCAACTTTTTCTTGCAAAGTGAAAATGAGTGCAAAGTTAGTTAGGGGTTTGAGCATGACCATGCAAGGTTGGAAACACCTATATAAGGTGTGAAATGATAGAATGCATTAATGAAGCCAGTTTACATAAAATTTGCATTATATGCAAAATATGGCCCAGAAGGCTCATCATGAGAATGTAAGGGATTATAGGGTTTGTAGTACTATATAGGGTGGAAAGTGTCTTATTAGGGCCTTTAGATGTTGATTAGATCAATAATTGGCAATGAATGTATAGTGAGTGATTAATAAGAAGTAATAAAACAAAGTTTCTTTCTACAATTTGTATTATTTTCCGTTGTTACAATTTGTTGGTAACATGTTTTTATTGAGATTTTCAAAGGAAGATTGTTTTGTCACAGAATTTGCAGTGCTTTTGTGGGGGCCATATCTCAATTTTCTACTATTGGATTGGCTTGATTTTGGATATGTTATGGAGGGTCAAGTGATCTAATTACTTGATGGTTGGATTGAGGAAATGAAGTATGGTTCAAAAGTTATGAATGATTGTGTTTGGGTCTATACAAAGGACAACAAGAAGGTATGTTTTGGATGATTTGGTTCCTAAGTTTTGTTAAGTGGATTAGTATCGGTAATATGATCAATGTGAGAAATGTATAGATTTTATTCATATGGATATGGTATTGGGGAACCAAGTTCAAAAGGTTTGATCCAATCAAGTCTCTGAAGTTGGGATATTTTGAGGTTATGTTGAAATTGAAAACTTGTATTATGAGGATAGTAACAAAGTGAAGGACTAGTTATCAAAGATTACGAGTCTAGGAATGAGTTCATGCTTGGGAATAGAATCCATGGTTGAGGAGTGGAGTCCTTAAGTGTGTTGAGATTATATTTGTAGCCAAGAGTTAGTTTCCAGGTTGAAGGTGGAGTTTAAAATCAGATTTGGGGTTATGTGAACCTTCTGTAGGAGGTTAAAAAGTGTGTTGATGTTATTGCCTAAAATTCCATGAATCTTTTTTGAAGCCTTTGAGTTCATCCCAATTCCTTGATAGACTACCATCCTTTTGTGAATCCCCTTTCTTAAATTACTATTTATTAAAAGTGTACTAAAGGGATCTGCATCATTTTGCCAAGATAAGGAATAAATCTAATCTAAAACTAAAACCATAAGGAAAACAATGGTTTTCCATATGTCACTCATTTCTATGGTTTCTCTCTATAAATAAGGTTTCCCTATTTTTCTTACTTTGAATCACATGATAGAAAGTGAACTCTCATATATTAACTACAGATTTTGATAGAAAAAAGATATAACTCATGATAGCATTTAAAATTAAACATTGCATCCAAATTTGATAATAAAGGTTGTCAAAATGTTATTCAAAAATTATTTCATTTGAATTGAATATAACAACCATGATCAAAATTAATGATATTCCATAAACATGAACAATACGCATGATCCACGATAAATTGAACAATATTAGATACTAAATTAATATATATATCATTGTGCACATAAATGACAAAAATATATATCAAAATACATGCATCCATAGACAAATTACAAAACAATATATATCAAAGTTCATGTATCCATAGACAAATTACATAAATATATATCAAAATACATAGATCCATATACAAAATGTGGTTGATCATGCCATCAAAATGTGTATAATATCAATGTTTTTGTAAACAATGTGGCATATGCCATCTCAAAATGTCTCATGATGCATCCTATGAAAACTATACTATCTTAGGCTACTATTGGATGATCAAAATGCAACCTCTTCACCACACTAGGTGGATCAGATGCTTCCTACATAAACAAAAAAGGAAAACCCATAGTTAGACTACTAAATTTATATGATTCTTTGTATTTAACATTGAATTACTCAAATGCATAATGATCTTTTTTTAAATGAAGATTTATACTATTAAAATTTCATCATAAATACCTCTCTCATCAACATTTTGCACCAGTTAGGAGTCCTCTCATATGTCCTCAACAATGCTTGTACCTTGTTGATTGTGGCCTGTGTATGTTCAAATATGTTTGTTAGATGAATCTACAACATAAACCATAACATTATAATTCATAGCATGCTAAATTTATAACATATAATCAAGAATTCAAATTAGAACTTACCTATGTTGGCTCCATCTTAGGATATAGTGGCTGCATCATCAAATCTACAAAACTCTACCATCCAACCTTGTGTACACTAGGAGTTTCCTATGAGATACAAAATACTAGTTGTTAATATCACATAAATCAGTTTTGAATTTATTTATGAAAATAAAAAATAAATGATACTTATACATACAATGGGGTTCTCAGTGCAAATGGAAATGTTAGAGCATTTATGACCAGAATCTACATGGGCTTATTGCTAGTAGCCACACCCTATACAATAAAGAATGTAATTAAATTTTATTACCACAAAATTTTTACAAGAATAAATCAATATTTAATCAAATAAAAAGCACGTAGTTACCTTTTCCTTGTCAATGGCTCCTAGCTCATCCCTTGCACTTTGTCCCTTAGGGATAGGTGATACCTGTAAAAAAAAAGAAATATTAGAAACCATATATGCTACAATATCAAATAGAGAAAACAATGAGAACACAATATAATGTACCATAGATGTCTCAAGGCCAAATGAAATAGCTAAGAGTGTGGCATCATCAACTTGTCAGAGATCCTCCTTAGTCATCAACTAAACATGAATGAAGATCACATAAATGCATAAATCAGTATGGCTTAAAAATTAAAATTTCTCTACTATAAAGATTAACTTTAAATTTCATATGTTGTAACAAAAAAATGTATACATGTACCACCACAAAAGGAGTCCATGCCTTTGCATGACCCTCCTCTCTCACACCAAGTTTTGTAGCCTTTGCACATGCATCTGGTGTATCCTTATCAAGTACAAACTGATACTTAGAAAGATCACCTATGGGACCCAGAAAAATATTCTTGCACATTATGCAAGTATGAGGCACACAAACATGTGACGAGCTCACTAATGATGAACTTGCGCTAGCATCATCAACATGGGGAGGCAAAACTAACCTAGCCTAGGATATAAATAGGCTACTCATTCTATGGATGGCTCTAATAGTCTGAGAGCTAGGCTTTGCAATGATATCAGGATGCTACACTCAAGGAGGGGGGGAGACATTAGTGGGGGGGACAAAAGTGCCAACTTTCTTCCACTGGAAAGAGGGTCTATCTTGAGGAGCTCCTCCTCCTACACCCATGTTGGGCCTCATGCTCCAATAGTTCATGTTGAGGCCCAACACAAATTTTGCATACAATTTTCTAAGGAAATAAAATGGCACCTCTAAATTGCTATGTGGAGGGATGTTAAAAACCATACACCAACAATCCAAAAAGTTTGCGTGTATGGCATCATTTGTGCACCATTTAATCGATAGTTTGGGCTTTTTGTGGTTGACTTGTAAACCAATTTTTGGGTTTGCAAAAAGGGCAACCAAATCATCTTTACTTATATTGAGGGCCACAACCTCATCATAGTCCAACATATCATCAAACATCTGATGCATTTTGTCATGCCAATGAAGAGTGACATTTTGTTCATTGGTAAGTGTTTCAATGTTATCCACTATGGTGTTTAACATGGATAACATAGGAGCCAATGTAGGTATTGTATTATATGTTATTTACAAAGCCCTCAATTTTGTGAGATTTTCAAATATCAAATCCTCAATTTGAGGAGGGTTTTGAGGGGGTAGGGGATCATTTGGTGGATGATTTTGACGAGGCATTAGATCTTTTGGTGGGGGGTTATGAGGAACAATATTTTTTGCCTCAGTATCATCATTTCAGTTAGCCATACCCATTAATTCATAAAACATAATTTCTATTAATAAAAGCCTAAATTTCAATAATTTCTATCAAAAAAACCTAAATTATAACAAATTCAATTAAAACTAACAAATTTATAATAAAATTTAACAAATTTATAATTAAATTGATTGAAAACATGAAAAACAAAAAATCACTAACCTATATCATGTATCTGTTCATAGATTAGATATCGGAGCTCAAAATACAAAATGCAGTGTGGACAAACAACCCTCGGGTTTTTCTTTAAAAAAAAAAAATCACAGTATAGGTATTAGGTATCAGATTTCATATCGGATATCTGATAATATCGGGTATCTGATATGAAATTGGATACTCGATAAGGCTTGGGCTTGCTTTTTAGCTTTGGTATCAGGATGGGTGGAAAAAAGTCAAATTAGATTTTGAAACACTTTTAGATGTTTTCAAACTCTATTTTTTTCACATCACCACTTTTTGGCACACTATGATCTTGCAGATACCCACTTAGGAAAATTTATGTTTACAAACAAAGAATAAATGATTTGGAATCAAAAGGAAATGAGGTAGAGGTTGAGATTGCATCCTTAAAGGAACAACTAAATTTAGTAAAATAGAGCAAAGTAGACACCAGGAACTTTAACGGGCCAAGAAAATCTTATGAGCATTAGTTCTTGAAAGATTTATATTAAACCTATTTGCCCTAACATTAGATCTTATAATTCTCATGAGGGCTCTTGAGGTACTGTCATAAACAATCACCCGACCACTAGAACCCACTTAAAACTCATACGACAAGAAGGTCGAACAAACATAGTAGTAGAGGAGGTTGATAACTGAATGTTAACCATAGTTTTTGTAGAGAATCTTAGAAAACTATCAAAAATCTGTCACCCAAAAAAGAACCAATTTGAATTGCATTTAAATTTCAATCTTAGGGATTTTTTTTACTTGGAAGAAATTTCAATCGCATTTAAGTAATGCCTCATTTGAATATTACGTGTCAAGTATGGAAATTCCATGTTTTCACAAGCCAATAGATCAATTACCATTGATGACAATCAAGCAGAGAAAATCTCGCTACCAGAAATACTGTATGAGTGCATTTAGTCTGATCATTACTTCACACATGTTGAAGAAATATGTATGATTTTTGTCTTTGATGGTTCTTCGAGCTTGCAAAGATGTAACTTTAGTGCATAGTTGTTTATCTCTAATGTCTTGACCCATGCCAAATATTATGTAACGAGTTGATGAAGATGCTACAACTCATTTGATGTTGATTGGATGCATATACAATTATTTTAAGAATGCTATTTTGATGAATAAACTCTCTCATTGCTCTTTTAAGTGAGGTCATTTCCTTATAAAGAATCTCATCAGTTTCCCCAGCCCGAGCCATAATGATCTTCTTAAATGCCTTTTAAGGTTGTTGATGAATGACATCACACATCATCCATATCAGATGCATTCTTCATTTCTCATTGTGATTTAATTAACCCTGTGCATGTCTGGCTTTTGACCTTAACAACTTCACCAAATGAACAACATCAATTGTTTTATAGTTATAGTAGCTACTTTGAATAACTTAAGGGCCAAGACTAGTAATCGCTACAAAATGTCAAAACATAATGATTTAATATATAGTTTATCAATTGTTAGAATACATAGTCTACCAATATAACTGACAGGGGGTATGTGGGTGAATTAGTTATTCAACTATTATCTCAATTATCAACCTTAATAAAACTTGACCATGCGAGTAATGTAAACATAAGCCACAACAAGATACTCATACATAATAACACAAGATATGTTAAATAGGGAAACCCGTGATCAGAGGGAAAACTCCAGTGAGGATGGTTCAAACAAGATGATGTACTAATATAGACACAATTAGGAGTCTATAACAACATTAAGTACATTTCAATACCTCTTAGGAGACTTTGAATCCTTGTTAGGAGATTCCAACCTTGTTACAAGTTGTGGAAGGCAAATGGACCCACTATCTAAATAGATTCAAGGAAAAACCAATGAATCGATGGTCCAAATGATCTTTGTATTATTCATTGTAGAATGATAGAATAGAATTGTACTTCCTTCCTCTTTCACTGTCCTATCAACCATACCTCTACTTCATCAAATCTTGTTACTAAATCATGAACTTTGCATCCAATAATCCCTTGGATCTCTTACTCACATTCACCACAACACTTTTGTCCTTTTCACACTTCCTTGATTATTTTGCATTCAATAAATGATCACACACTATTAAAAACAATGAAAACATCAATCCTTTATACACCCTATCTTCAAAATAATTCATTGTGTTGGCCTTGAGGATTTCCCAATTATTTATTTAAGACAATTAATTAATTCATAATTACAATAGCATTTTTGGCTCACAATCTATACAAACATTAATGCATGTCATATTAGGTCTTGCGTGCTTGCTGATGTCACCATCAAATTGTCTTTTGTCACTAGTTGACAGTGCACCGCTAGATTATATCTTTGATAGAAGATATAATAGGATCATAAGAAACTGGTTTCCATGCACTCTATCTCTGTATTACTCTATGTAAATCACTTATAGATTATGTACATCTTTGACTTAGACTCTGCATATCTAACCTCATCATTAGGACACAAGGTACAACATGTTCTTAAATGCATTACACTTGTACTTCAAAACTCTATCTGTACAAGTATGATCTTTGTTTTCAACTCTACTAGTCTTCACAGAATTACTGCTATGTTGACATGTTAGGAACCTGTGTGTTCCTTCTGTTTATTTTGTTAGAGTAGTGTTGTTGGACGCATATGCTTTGTAAGTTGTCCCGTGAGTATATTTTATTATCCCACATGCATAGGTAGTATTACTTTTCTAGATCGTACTCAGTATATAAGAATAGGTTGAGGCCCTTGATGGGCACGGACGAATTTATTGTATTGAGCTTGCTCAAAGGAGGTTACCCCCTCGAAGTGGCCTGCGATCAGTAGATTCATTCTGAGTTCTGCTATCACTTTGTATTCTGTTATTTTGAGCATTCTCACGATATTGCTATAAGGAGGTTCTTCACATCTGGTATCAGAGCACTCTCTTGGGCTTGCTGGGTGGAAATTACATCAATTTTTTTTTTTTTTTCTGTCGTGGCCTTCAGGTTCCTCTCACTTCTAATATCTCTTGTTATTGCAATAACTCTTTTCAGTTGTTCTGTCTGTGAGTGAATTTTTCTAAGTCGACTGTTCAAAAAAAAAAAAACAAAAAAAAAGAGTAAAATTTTTTCTGTTTTTTAGTCGTAGCTTCCTTGTTTGCTTTCTGTTTCTGCTCATACTTCCGCAGAACGTCTGCAATATCATTTCGCATACTTCCTTCCTTGGCGACCCAACCCCAAATTTTACATATCAAAGACCTAAATTCCTCATTTATCTAATTTTAGGGTTTGCCCTATCTTTTTCACCTCTCATCCAATCGCCACCAAACTGAGCCACAAGATTCAATTCCTCATTTTGCTCCCTTATCCCTCTTGGACTGTTCGCCTCATTTCGCCTCCCTACCCTTGAAACCCTCATTTTTCTTTTTCCCTTGTCCCCAGATAGTCTCCCACCACCCGTCGAACACCCATTTCCTATATGAGTTTTACCCAAATCCAAGTTTGCCGTAACTAAAAAAGTTTTTGTTTCTCATCTTCTACCCATTCCAAAAAAAAAAAAAAAAAAAAAAAAAAAAAAAAAAACCTTGCTTTATGGTTGTTACGCGTACAGGAGCAAAAATCATGGAAGAGGAAATTGCATCCCTCAAAACCAAACTTCAAGATCTGGATGACAAAATTCTGGGTCTTAACTTTCAGCAGTCAGCCATGAGCCGAAACCATTCAGGAGATACTGGGTCCTCTTCTGGCAATTTCCGTGGACCAAAGCTTGATTTTCCACGCTTCGATGGTTCTGATCCGACTGGATGGATCTATAGGGCAGAGAAGTATTTCAGCTTGCATAATACTTTGGATAACCACAAAGTCCCCCTTGCATCTTTTCATTTGGAACATGAAGCTCTTCAATGGTTCCGTTGGTACATCAAGGCTAATGTAGGCCCAACGTGGAGAGAATTGTGCACCCTCATTTTGGAGCGCTTTGGCCCTAGTTCCTTTGATGATTTCACAGGAGCACTCACTAAACTGCGTCAAATAGGCACTGTAAGAGAATACCAGACAGAGTTTGAAAAATTAGCTAATTACACAGAGGGCTTGTCTGATGAATTCTTCCGTAGTTGTTTTGTCAGTGGTCTGAAGGATGCACTTCGCTCAGAAGTCAAAATGTTTCGACCTACTACAATGATGGAAGCCCTTGGGTTGGCTAAGTTAGCGAAAGACAAGATTAGTGCTCTACAACGCTCCAGATCTAATTTTGTTCCATTCAGAAATACAGGTTCTCACAACCCTCCAGTCATACCAGCTCCCAGAACTACTCCGATCAAGCACTTGTCTGAAACAGAGATGCGAGTCAGGCGAGACAAAGGGCTTTGTTATAATTGTGATGAGAAATGGTCTTGGGGCCATAGATGTGTTCAGCAAAAGCTCTATCTCTTGGATGTGGATTCTCCACCGGAACTGGAAGAATATGTAGATGCTCAGGAAACAGTGGATGATGAGGTTGAGCCTCACCAGCCTGAACCTCCTTCACCAGAAGCTCCACCAGAGATATCTGTCCATGCTTTGGCAGTAGTCACTACTCCACAAACCATGCGGGTCCAGGGTTTCTTCAAGAAGATCCCTCTTACTATACTCATTGATTCTGGTAGCACTCATAACTTCATTGATCCACGAATAGCCAAACAGGCTGATTGCTTTATCCATCCCTGCTCTAGCTTTGAAGTCATGATTGCCAATGGGGGCACTTTACCTTGTAAAGGGAAATGTCGCAATGTGCGTCTCTCTATTGGAGATTATAACATGCGCTCTGACATGTTTGCCTTACCCTTAGGTGGCTGTGATGTGGTTTTGGGTGCCCAATGGTTACGCACTCTTGGCCCCATTCTCTGGGATTTTGCTGAACTTTGGATGCAGTTTTCAGCCGAGGGGCACCAACACACTTTGAAAGGCTTACAACCAGGGTCTCTCAGCATCATCAGTTCACACCGTATGGAAAAACTTCTTAAGAAGAATTCACATGGTGTCATCGCTCAGCTCCATTCCATTCAGATGCAGCCATCAGCAGTCTCTAGCACTCTTGCCGATCTCCAACACATTTTGGACAAGTATTCTGGTGTATTTGCTGAACCTGTGGGATTACCTCCTTCTCGTCCAGCGGACCACCGTATTCAGCTCCTTCCTGGCAGTGTTCCGCCCAACATCAGGCCCTACCGCTACCCATTTCATCAGAAGACCGAAATCGAGATACTTGTCCGTGACTTACTGAAGCAAGGTATTATTCGCCCTAGTACCAGTTCCTTTTCTTCTCCAGTTCTTCTTGTTCACAAAAAAGATGGGTCATGGCAACTCTGCATTGATTTCCGAGCACTTAATCATCTCACTATAAAGGACAAGTTTCCCATTCCAGTTGTTGATGAACTTCTTGATGAACTTCATGGGGCTCATTTTTTCTCCAAGTTAGATCTTCGTTCTGGGTATCATCAAATTCGGGTTAATGAGGAGGATATACCTAAAACTGCCTTCCGCACACATGATGGTCACTATGAATTTTTAGTCATGCCCTTTGGCCTCACGAATGGTCCTTCAACATTTCAGGCAGTGATGAATAACATATTTCGACCATATGTCCGGAAATTCATTCTGGTCTTCTTTGATGATATCCTCATATATAGCAAAACTTGGGCTGAGCATCTCCATCATCTAGAGCTTGTCTTGCAACTTCTCTCTGATCATCAACTCTGTGCAAAACTATCTAAATGTGTGTTTGGCCAGGAGGAAGTGGAGTATCTCGGGCATATTGTTGCACACCATGGAGTGCGGGTGGATCCTACAAAAATAGATGCCATGAAAACTTGGCCGCATCCTAAAACTCTCAAGAGCCTTCGGGGTTTTTTGGGGTTGACTGGCTACTACCGCAAGTTTGTCAAAGATTACGGGAAAATTGCAGCACCATTGACAGCTCTGTTAAAAAAGGATGCCTTCTCCTGGACCCCTGTTGCTGAGACTGCATTTGAACAACTGAAACAGGCTATGTGCAGTACACCTGTTCTCGCGATGCCAGATTTTTCCAAACCCTTCACTATTGAGAGTGATGCTTGCGGCAATGGATTGGGTGCTGTTCTCCTGCAAGATGACCATCCTATTGCGTTCACTAGCAAAGCCCTCTCTGGTAAGAATCTAGCCCTCTCTACTTATGAAAAAGAAATGATGGCTATTTTGCATGCTGTACAGAAGTGGCGGCCATACCTCTTAGGGAGTCATTTTTGCATCAGAATCGATCACCAAAGTCTGAAATACTTCCTGGAACAATGGGTATCCTCTCCTACACAACAGAAATGGGTCAGAAAACTCATGGGGTATGATTATGAGATCACCTACAAGAAGGGTAAGGAGAATATTGTGGCAGATGCTCTTTCTCGCACATTTGATAATCAAGCTTCCCTTTCCGCTATTTCTATGCCCATTCCCAATTGGTTAGCGTCTGTTCAGCAGGGCTATGATAGTGACTCTTCTTTATCTCAAATCATTCACCAGCTAGCCAATAATCCTTCTGCTATACCACATTACTCTTGGGATGGTGCTTCTCTTCGATACAAGGGTCGGCTAGTGCTTCCTCAGAACCCAGCTCTACATCAGGCTATTTTTTATGAACTCCATGCTTCTCCTTCAGCAGGGCACTCAGGCTTCCTCAAAACTTATGAGCGAGCAAGGAGAAACTTCTTTTGGAAAGGGATGAAACAGACGATTCAACAGATGGTGGCTGAATGTGATACTTGCCAACGCCACAAGGGTGAAACGACCCTCCTTCCTGGCTTGCTCGAACCATTGCCCATCCCTACACGGATTTGGACTGATATTTCTATGGATTTCATTGAAGGGCTTCCTAAATCCAGTGGCAAGACAGTGATCTTGGTTGTGGTTGATCGTCTCTCGAAATATAGTCATTTTTGTGCCCTCAGCCACCCCTATACTGCCTCCTCTGTTGCACAAATCTTCATGGACCAGATATTTCGTCTTCATGGACTCCCTTCTTCCATTGTCTCTGATCGTGATGCAACTTTTACCAGTCATTTTTGGACTGAACTGTTTCAGAAAATTGGCACCAAACTGAAGATGAGTTCGGGCTATCACCCACAAACTGATGGTCAAACTGAAATTGTCAATAAATGCTTGGAAACTTATCTTCGTTGCTTCACTTCCGAACAGCAACATCAGTGGGCCAAGTGGCTCCCTTTAGCTGAATGGTGGTACAATACCTCTTACCACACTGCCTCTAAAATGACTCCATATGAAGCAGTCTATGGTCAGGCACCTCCAGTGCTCCTTCCCTACACTCCCAACAACTCACCAGTCCAGGCAGTTGACATAGTTCTCCGCAGCAGGGATCAGATTCTTCGTACCTTACAGGATAATCTTCACATGGCCCGTAATCGAATGAAACAGCAAGCAGATCAACACCGTTCTGAGCGCTCATTTCAAGTTGGGGATATGGTTTTTCTTCGTCTACAGCCATACAAACAATCCTCCCTAAAGCTGAAAGGGCGTCATAAGCTGGCCCCAAAATTTTATGGGCCTTATAAGGTTCTGCAGAAGATTGGTTCAGTTGCTTATAAACTGGAACTTCCTCCTTCTTCTCGCATTCATCCAGTCTTTCATGTTTCTTGTCTCAAGAAAGTTCTGGGTACCACTGTCAGAGCACAAACTACTCTCCCTGAAATGGATACGGAAGGATCCATTATCCTGGAGCCGGTGGCAATCATTGACCAGCGCACTCGCCAGCTTCGCTCTCGCTCCATCTCTGAGGTCTTGATTCAGTGGCATGGCATGCAACCAGAGGATGCTACCAGGGAACCCCTTCTTCAGATTCAACAACAATTTCCACACCTTAAGCTTTGAGGACAAAGCTTTTTTCTAAGGGAGAGGGGATGTTAGGAACCTGTGTGTTCCTTCTGTTTATTTTGTTAGAGTAGTGTTGTTGGACGCATATGCTTTGTAAGTCGTCCCGTGAGTATATTTTATTATCCCACATGCATAGGTAGTATTACTTTTCTAGATCGTACTCAGTATATAAGAATAGGTTGAGGCCCTTGATGGGCACGAACGAATTTATTGTATTGAGCTTGCTCAAAGGAGGTTACCCCCTCGAAGTGGCCTGCGATCAGTAGATTCATTCTGAGTTCTGCTATCACTTTGTATTCTGTTATTTCGAGCATTCTCACGATATTTCTATAAGGAGGTTCTTCACATGACATCAATGAAAAATACAACATGTTAATGCTCTCCAATGCTTAGGATCCTCCCCCAAAGGAATACCATTAGCATTCATGCTAATAATCTACCCCTTTGCCATTGATAGAAACATATATGAAAAAAGAAGTACATTCCAAGAATTCCAAATAATACTCTACTATTGATGATGTTGTTCTCATCTTTTCAAATCCTCTCCATCAATAAAATATGAAATCCTCTAAAACACTACTGTATTATGCATCTTCATATTATATATTTCCACTATAGAGATATTCATGAATCTTTCTAAATCTCCCTAATAGAGATATGCAATTGTCTCTTCCCCATTCAAGTAGAGGATGTTTTTCATACATTCTTCTACCCCATTAACATCAATGACAAAGGACTCATTATTTTAATTATTTTTTCCAAGTTTACAACCAGCTCAAGTGTCCAAAGACACTATTTAATACCAAATACTAAGAGTCCTTAATGACTCTTCTTATCACAGATACTCCCCCATAAAGGAAGCATCATAATTTAGTCCAGTCACACAATAGTGCTTTGTACCACTAGATAGATGCAATCTCTACATTATCTACTCTAAAGTAGGCAAGGACATAACCCAACGGATACCTCTCAAGTATTCTATTGTATCTTTAGGTAAGGGCTTCATAAAGATATTTACAATCTAATCCTTAGTACTCACATACTCTAGTCTAATCTTCATTTCTGCTACCTTCTCTCTCAAAACATAATACTCAATAGATATATGCTTAGTCCTAGAATGCAATATAGGATTCATAGACATACTTACTGTACTTGTGTTATCATAGTGTATGATAAGAGATTCTAAAATTTCTATCCTAATGTCTTTCAGCATCTACATCATCCACATCACTTGATTGCAATTATTTGTTACTCCTACATACTCTGCCTTGATTGTACTCTTCAAAAAATAAAATCGTGTTTCTTGCTCAGCCAAGAAACCAATTTTCCTCTAAGAATGAATGCTCCAACGTTGGTATTTTTCTGTCATCCATACTACTAGATTAATCCATATCAGTATATGTATATAGAGTGAGATCTCTCTATTTATCACACCATATCCCATAATAAGATGTTCCATTCAAATAGTTAAATATCCTTTTTGCTACTACATAATTATATTCCTTAGGATTAGCTTAAAATCTGGCTACAATCCCAATTGCATTTTCTATATCTAGTCTAGTGTGAGTTAGATATTGCAAACCTCCAATCATGGATCTATACTTCTTCAGCTCAATTGTAGGTGTCTCATCTTTGCTAAATAACCCATGACAAGCTATCATTGGTGTACCAATAGGCTTACAACTTTCCAAGGTAGATCTCTTCAAAAAATCTTTCAATTACTTAGCTTGTGAAATAAAAATACCATCACCACTCTATACAATTTGCAAAACTAAGAAAAAACTTCATTTCTCCTATCATAATTTCAAACTCACTCTTCATTTCTTTAGCAAACTTATCACAATTTGCTTCATCATTACCTCCAAAATTTATATCATCAAAAAATATTTGTTGATATCTAATTGAAAAAACTATTGGAAAAGAGATTGTTAAGAAGGAGATTGTTGAATAAGACTATGTGTTTCAATCATTATTTTGTCACTGATGTTAAACCTACTATTTGTTGGTCAGACAATTACTTACAAGATTCAAGTACTATCACTTAGTTGATTGATGAGGAGGTTTTGATCAATAAGATGTAACAAAAGAACCTAAAGGAAAGGTTGAGTTATGATTATGTAATGAAGTACAAGGAACAGTTAAGACAATAATGACATGATGTATTGATGATCTACTTAAGGTTACAAAATGGTTGGCTACACTTAAAAAGTTTTAGAAGAATAAGTCAAATGAAATTTGTCTACCAAGCTTGACCAAGAGGAGAGTAGGTGCTAAGAAAAGTTAGTGCAAGTTGAGTAGAAGGTTAGTTGGAGTTGAGTAAAAGTGAATTCTAGCAGATGCTAAAATAGATAGTTAATGTCGAGTAAATTTTAGTTGATGCAAAGCACCAATAAAATCTAGTTGATGTTGTGTGATTTTACAGTTGATGTCGAGTAATGTAGTATGTGCTAAGCATCAGAAGATTGATAATGTTGAGCTATTGTATTATGATAAAGATCAAAGATTTTCCAAATATAAGCTAACAAGTTTTTTTCTTGAAACTTGTGAACCAAGAAGAAGATAAGATTGATGAGCTGGTGGCACATAATTTGATGTAAACCATTTTAAAGTGAATTCAAATGGATTCTAGGAGAAGTTTCTAGA
Source organism: Cupressus sempervirens (assembly GCA_028749045.1). Classification (NCBI taxonomy): domain Eukaryota; kingdom Viridiplantae; phylum Streptophyta; class Pinopsida; order Cupressales; family Cupressaceae; genus Cupressus; species Cupressus sempervirens. The sequence goes on from CM053790.1 coordinate 244,665,464, forward strand.
ATAGACAAGATATAGGGTAGATACATTGTATCCTACCTAATCCATCCCAAAACTCTAATTTAGACAATGGATAATGAGTAGGAAGATATTCTAATTTCCTTTATATAGGAATGTTTGGTCATGAAGTAAAAGAGTTAGAGATGTTGGTGTCATGTGCAAGAACACAAGGAGGAGAAGGAATAAGGGTTTTACTTCATCAAGTGACCCAAGAGAAGAGTTTGCAATGGAATACCAAGCAAGAAGGCCTAGGGAGATGAATGCTTGAAGGGTGAACAAATTGTTAGAGCTGCAAAGTATGAAAGCCAAGTAGAATTGAGGACTAAATAGAGATCTATAATTCACAAGTGAAGTTGTAAGTTGTATTAGATCAAAGCTCTACTATTACTCTCTAGCAATTGTATTAGCCTAGGGTAAATCATTTGGATTAATGTTGACCTAACAGTTGTGGAAAATAATTTAACAGGGTGGCATTCCAAGTGAATGGCCTAAAGTCCTCTAACAAGTCTTACTTTTAATAGGGTGATTGAAATTCCTTAACTGGGTCACATTTAACAGTGTGTATTCTAACCTTTAACAGGGTTGGCCTTTCATAGGACATCACTTTATAAGAGTGAAAAGAGGTAGCATGTTGCTGGTGGTTTTTCCCAAATTGGGTTTCCATGATAAATCATTGTGTTGAATGTGCTGATGAATGTGTTGTGTTTTATGCTTTACATTTGTGCAAGTTGATTTGATAGTAACATATAAGTTTTAGTAAATACACAATGAATGAATGCATGGGTATGAATATTTTATGGGTTCAATGAATTGTGGAAATTTTTTATTTTTTACATCTAAACCTTCAATAACTTATTCAAAACTCCCACCCCAATTATTCTAAAAGAATTCCAACCATTGGTATCAGAGCCATCTACTTAAGAGGACTAGTTTTAAGGTACTGGAAGCACAAAGATCAAGATGTCTAAAAGAGAAGTTCCCAAGCTCAATAGAGATAAATTTCTTGCATGGAAAAGTTTGATGAAGCTACACCTTGAAGGAATTAGAGACCATGCACAATCTACCATTATAGTGGAACATGTTGATCCAACAAGAGCCCTAACTACTAAAGATATGAAGAAGACAAAGGAGCACAATCAAGCAACGTTGGAGATTGCCTCTACTATAAGCTATGCCAAATTTGATGATATCAAATACTGCGACACTACAAAGAAGATGTGTGATACCCTGACCACCATTTATGGAGGAGACAAAAATATTCAAAGAGCCAAGTCTGAGAGCCTTAGAGGTAAGTTTAATGATATGAGAATGGAAGAAGGTGAAAACATTTCTAAATAGATTACTAGGATAAAGGAAGTTGTTAGTGCAATAAGAGGAGCTACTAGTCATATATATGATGATACTATGTTAAGTAAAGTCTTGAGAACATTACTTCCTATCTATGCTCTTAGAGTTTCTACAATCCAAGAGTTGAGATGTATCCCAGGAAATGATCTAACCCTTGAAGGTATAGTAGGTAGACTCATTGCTTTAAAGCTATCTAACTTTGAAAACTACAAGTCAGAGAGTCTTGAATTTTTTTTTAAAGCTAAGTTGTTATTGAAGGATTTTGAGGAGGTAAAATAGAAAAAGAAGAAAATAAAGATAAAATATGCATCCAATGATAGTAATACAAATGAGGAAGACATTAAAAAATTGGAAGCACTATTGGCAAGGAGATTTCACATAGGTAAAGGCAAGTTCAAAGGTAAGTTACCCATCATTTGTTTCAATTGCAATGAAGTTGGTCATATTGCTACAAGATGTACAAAGAAGAAGAACTACAAAGGAGGAAACAAGTACAAAAACATAAGAGAAGATGACAATAGAGATTACAAAGACAAAGGCAAGAAGTCATGCTACATTGCTGATGAAAATGATTTTGATGAACATGATGATGAAGTGATATATGTTGCAATGAAGGATGAATCTGATGAGGATGAGGCAACTGGACTTGTGACTTGTGTGAAAAAGAATGATAGATGGATTATTGATAGTGGATGCTCACATCACATGATTGGAGATAAAAGTAAGTTCATTACCTTAACTTGTTATGATGGAAATAGTGTAAGTTTGGTAATGATGCACCATGTTTGATAAAAGGAAAAGGGTCTATCAAACTCACAGGCAAGATTTCATGTGACAATGCTTACTATGTTGAAGGATTAAATTATAACTTGTTAAGTGTGTCATAATTGAATAATCTAGGATGCAAGGTTGAATTTGAAAAAAAAATTGCCAAGATATATAACACAAAGAGAAAATTGATTGGTAAAGGTGATCAAACTAGAAGTAATCTATTATATCTAGATATAGAGGATGCTACTTGTCTTATTGAAAAACTTGATGATGTATGGCTTTGGCACAAGAGATTATATCATGTTAATTTTGATAATTTAGTTAGTATTAGTAACATGAAAAGAGTTAGAGGATTGCCTAAGTTGAAGAAACCTAATAATATAGTGTGCAAACAATGTCAACTAGGAAAAATGTTAAAGTCAAGCTTTATGAGTAGAGCTTATACCTCTAAAGAAATACTAGATATTGTTTATACTGACTTGTGTGAACCAATTGAAGTGCAAAGCTATAGAGGAGATAAGTACATAATGCTATTTTTTGATGATTGCTCTAGGATGATGACAGTCATGTTTCTAAATTTTTTTTTTGATGCTTTTGAAATGTTTAATTGGTACTTGGCAAGAGTTGAAAAATAAACAAGAGTGAGTCTCAAATGCTTGAGATCAGATAGAGAAGAAGAATTCACATCAAATGAATTTGAGATGGTTTGTACTGATAGAGGAGTCAAAAGACAGACATCTATGCCTAGAACCCCTCCACAAAATGGAATTTCTAAAAGAAGAAATAGATCTATAATGGATTGTGTCAGAACACTTATGATGGAGAAGAATGTTGCTTTGAAATACTAGAGAGAAGCTGTAAGTACTGCTATATATACCTTGAACTATGTGAAAGTCAAGAAAGGTACTCATTCAACACATTTTGAACAATGGTATGGATATCCACCTAATTTGAAATATTTTAAGGTATTTGGAAGTAAGTGTTATACTCTTAAAGATGTTAGGAATGGAAAGTTTGATGCAAAAAGTGAAGAAGGTATATTCCTTGGATACTCCACAAGAAGCAAAGCCTATAAGTGTTTAAATACTAATACTAAAAAAATTGTAGAAAGTGTAAATGTAAATTTTGATGAATTTATAGAAGTACATGAGGCTGAACCTATGAAAGAACCAAAATAATAAAAATCATTTGTATACTTCTATGAAGGAATGTCTGCTGAAGAAGATGTTGAAAATCAAGTTAAAAATCAACAACAAGTTTCATTAACTGTCAAGTCACATCCTATGAATGTTGAGTTGCATTCAAGAACCGAGTTGTATTCAGATATTGAGTTGCAAAATGAAGAAAATGCATATTTTGATTCTGAGATCAGTACACATGAAAAAGATGCTAAAATACCTGATAGAGATGTACACAGTTACATTGAAGCTGAAACAAAAAATGCATAAGAAAGAGTTGAGCCAACATTGTCTAAATATGTCAAAAGGCATCATCTTGCTAAGCAAATCATTGGAAAAAAAAGATGCAAGGCCAATGACAAGAAATATATTGAGAAGCGAATCATTTCTTTTAAGTATGAAGGAGCCCAAAACAGTGAAAGATGCATTGGAAGATGATGACTAGTACAAGGCCATGGAAGATGAGATTCAACAAATAGAGAAGAAAAATACATGGAAACAAGGTAGACAAGAATGGTGAAGTGATAAGAAACAAAGCAAGATTAGTTTGCAAAGGATATGCACAAGAAGAAGGAATTGACTATGGTGAGACATTTGTGCTTGTTGCGAGAATGGAAGGAGTAAGAATTCTACTTGCTTATGCTACATACAAAGGTTTCAAAGTTTATTAGATGGATGTTAAATCTACATTTCTAAATGGCATATTATGAGAAGAAGTCTACATAGAACAACCAAAATGATTTTTTGATGATAACAATAAGAACATGGTATGTAGACTGCACAAAGCCCTATATGGATTAAAGCAAGCACCAAGAGTATGGTACAAGAGACTTCATACTTATCTTGTGAAGATTGGATTTGAAAGGACTAATGCCAACAACACTCTGTACATGAAGATAGAAAAAGACAAAGGTATTTTTCTATCTAAAATATTTGTTGATGATATCATATTTGGAGGACAAGATGCTTTGTGTAAGGACTTTGCAAATCAGATGAAGCAAGTATTTGAAATGTCTATGTTTGGAGAGATCAATTCATTGTGGGATTACAAGTGTATCAGATGAAGTATGGTATATACATCACTCAGTCAAAATATGTCAAAGAGATATTGAAGACTTTTGGACTAGAGGATTCCAAACCAGTAAGTACACCTATGGTGACAAGACACAAGCTATCAAAGAATGATGATTCAGGTGAGGTGAATCAAACACTGTATAGGTCTATGATTGACAAATTGAATTATGTAGTACATTGCAGACCTAATATTACATTAGCAGTGGAGATAGTTGAAGGATTTTTTGCTAATCCTGGAGAGAATCACTTGATAGCTATAAAGAGAATAATGAGATATCTGAAAGGAACAGAAGAGTTCGGTCTATATTACAAGAAGAACGAAAAGTTTGAACTAAGAGCCTACACTAATGTTGATTGGGCTGGAAACATTGATGATAGAATGAGCATCAATGGAGGCACATTTTTCTTAGGCAAGAGACTGGTTACATGGACAAGCAAGAAACAAAGTTGTACTTCACATTCTATTGCTGAAGCAAAAAATGTTACTACTACTATAAACTACACAAACACTATATGGATGAAATAACTACTCAAAGGAATGAAGGAAGAAATCATTGAACTAGTGATACTTTATTGTGATAATAAAAGTTCTATCAATATATCAAAGAATCTAGTAATGCACACAAAGACAAAGCATATTGCAATCAAGTATCACTATGAAAGAGAGTTAGTTCAAGACAAAGAGGTGAAGATGGAATGTGTTAACTCAAATGCGAAAATTGTTGATATCTTCACAAAACCATTACCTAAGGATTTTTATGAGTATCTAAGAGGTAAACTAGGGGTGATAACCCTATCAAAGTCTATGTAAGCAATAGAAGTAGTGCCCTGCATCAAACAAGTTGATGTTCATAGAATACAAATTGATGTAGTGGATCTCACTTTAGGAACTGACTAAAGTAATCAAAGAAATAGAGCTATAAATCAGTCACAAGCAAGGTGACAGAGGGAGAAATTGAAGAATCTACAAAAGCTTATATTTTCATGTATTAAAGATGCCAAGTGTTTGGTATATGTCTTTGACATTTTTATCAAAGAGGGAGAAAGTACATTAAATTGATCATCATCACAAGAAGAGTTTTACTAATCAAGAGAAAAGTGGAGAAACTACATCATCAAAAGATCAAGAGAAAAGTGGAAGAAATTCCTAAACTAATCTACTGATTAAAAAGGGAGAATAATATTAAGAATAAAATTAGAATAGAGAGGGAGACATTGATCAGAGAGCTGGAAAGAAAGAGGGAGAAATCCTAATCTACCTAGTAAGAGGGAGATACAATAAGAAATTTAGAGGGAGTTTTAAGGAAGAGATTTTGTAACCTAATAAGAAGATTGAATTTGTTGAAAGAGGAATACAAGTTCTTTCTTTGGTATTGCCTTACTATGTTAACCTAGTTAGCTTGGTTGAACAAGATGTTCATCATGTGATGATATAGGTTGATCAGTTGGTTTGCCATGAATTGCCAAACAAGAAGATTGTTGATATTTGATTGAAAAGACTATTGGAAAAGAGATTGTTAAGAAGGAGATTGTTGAAGAAGACTATGTGTTTCAATCATTATTTTTTCACTAATGTCAAACCTGCTATTTTTTGGTAAGATAATTTCTTACAAGATTCAAGTACTATTACTTAGTTGATTGATGAGGAGGTTTTGATCAATAAGATGTAACAAAAGAACTTAGAGGAAAGGTTGAGTAATGATTATGTAATAAAGTATAAGGATCAGTTAAGATAGTGATGACATGATGTATTGATGATCTAATAAAGGTTACAAAATGGCTAGCTACACTTAGAAAGTCTTAGAAGAATAAGACAAATATAATTTGTCTACCAAGCTTGACCAAGTGGATAGTAGGTGCTGGAAAAAGTTAGTGCAAGTCGAGCAGAAAGTCAGTTGGAGCCGAGTGAAAGCAAATTCTAGTAGATGCCAAGCTAGACAATTGATGCCAAGTAAATTTTAGTTGATGTTGAGCACTAGTAAAATCTAGTTAATGCTGAGTGATTTTACAGTTGATGCCAAGTAACATAGTATGTACCAAGCATTAGAAGATTGATAATGCTAAGTTGTTGAACATTATGATAAAGATCAAAGATTTGTCAAATATAAGTTGGCAAGTTTGTTTTCTTAGAACTTGTGAACCAAGAGAAAGATAAGATTGATGAGCTAATTTGATGTAAACCATTTTTAGGAAAATTCAAATGGATTCTAGGAGAAGATTCTAGAATAGACAAGATATGGGGTAAATACATTGTATCCTACATAATCCATCCCAAAATCCTAATTTAAATGATAGATAATGAGCGGGAAAATATTCTAATTTCCTTTATATAGGAATGTCTATTCATGAAGAAAAAGAGTTAGAGAGGTTGGTGTCATGTGTGAGAACCTAAGGAGGAGAAGGAATTAAGGGTTTCACTTCATCCAGTGACCCAAGAGAAGAGTTTGCAATGACATACCAAGTAAGAAGGCTTAGGGAGATGAATGCTTGAATGGTGAACAAGCTGTCAGAGCTAAAAAGTATGAAAGCCAAGCATAAGTAAGGACTTAATAGAGATCTGTAATCTGCAAGCGAAGTTATAAGTTGTATTAGATAAAAGCTCTATTGTTACTCTCTAACAATTGTATCAGCCTAGAGTAAATCCTTTAGATTAAGGTTGACCTAACAGTCATTGGAAAATACTTTAATAGGTTGGCATTCCAAGTGAATGGCCTAAAGTCCTCTATCAAAGCTCACTTTTAATAGGGGGATTGAAATCCCTTAACCAAGTCACATTTGATAGAGTGTATTGTAACCTTTAATAGGGTTGGCCTTTCATAGGACATCATTTCAAAAGAGTGAAAAGAGGTAGCATGTTACTAGTGGTTTTTCCCAAATCATGTTTCCAGGTTAGATCATTGTGTTAAATGTGCTAATGAATGTGTTGTGTTTCATGCTTTACATTTTTGCAAGTTGATTTGATAGTAACATATAAGTTTTAGTAGATACATAATGAATGCATGCATGGGTATGGATATTTTATGGGTTCACTAAATTGTGGAAAAGTTTTATTTTGTATATCTAGATCTTGAATAACTATCAAAGGGAAACCTTTAGGCTACTCAAAGTATACTTCTTCAACTTTTCCATTGAGGAAGGCTAATTTTACATCCATCTGATATACTTTGAATTTTTTATTTATTGCTTAAGCCAAGAACTTTCTTACTACTTCCATTTTGGCTATAGGGGCATAAGTCTTCTCATATTCTATTCCTTCTTTCTATGAATATCCTTTGTACACAAGTTTGACCTTGTTTCTTACAATTTCACATTGTTCATTTATCTTGTTTTTGAATAACCATTTGGTTCCAATACCATTCTTGTATTTTGGTCCTAGAACTAATTCCCATGTTTCATTCTTCACAATCTGATCTAATTCTTCCTTCATTGCTTGAATCCAATGATCATATTTATAGGATCCATCTAAACTCTTAGGTTCAACTAGAGAAATCAAATATATCTCTTCATTAAGTATATTTATTGTCATCACTCCTTTGTCTATGCTTCCAATTATCTACTCTAGAGGGTGATTCTTTGTCAGATTCATGTTAGAGGTAGGAGTTGCTAACTCAAATTTTACTTCTTCCCTTGGTTTAGATCTTTTTTCTCCTCTACAATCAGCAATTTTCACAACATTTTACAAATTATTATTAGTCTCAAAGAAAACTTCTATATTCTATCTAACAATTCTAGCTTATCCTCTTCTTCATCAAAATTGTAATACATCATCTTATCCTTAACTCCAAACTTTTCATTAACTTTTACATTTTCACATTCAACTATAGTCTTAGTTCTATTATTAAAACATCTATAAGCTTTACTTTTTAATGAATATGCAAGAAACATACCTTCATCACTTCTTGGATCAAAATTACCAATATCATTATCTCTCTTTATATAACATTTTCTTCCAAAGATTTTGAAATACTTCTGTGAGTGTGAATGGCCAAACCATACTTCATAAGGAGTCTTATCAATACCTTTTTTGATATCCACTCTATTCATAGTGTACACTATTGTATTGACCAATTCTATCCAAAATGTCTTGGATATGTCATTTTCAAACATCATTACTCTTGTTGCATCTATTAGTGATTTGTTTCTTCTTTCAGGAATTTCATTCTGCTTAGGTGTCCTAGGTGAATAAAACTATTTCTTGATTCCATTTTCTTTACAAAACAAGTTAAAATCTCTAGTGGTAAACTCTCCTCCTCTATCTGATCTCAAACATTTTGTCTTAAAACTAGATTCATTCTCAACTCTAATCTTAAATATCTTAAACTTCTCAAATGATTCATACTTTTCTTTAATAAATGCTACTCACATCATTCTAGTGGAATCATCAGCAAATATTATGAAATACTTTTCTCCATAGAATCCTTATGTTCTTGAGGGTCCACTCAAATGTATGTGAACAATCTCTAGCTTATTTGTAGTAGTGAACTTCTTGCTAGGAAATGATACCTTCTTCTGCTTAGCCAAGATACATTATTTTCAAACTATATTAGTAGGCTGTATTATCTTAGGGAGATCTCTAGTTGAAAATGTGCTACTAACCTTCAAAATGTTATCAAAATTTATATGATGAAACCTCCTATTCCATAGCCAACTATTATCCACTTTAGCAACCAAACATTTTATTTCAGTAGGATTCAACTAAAATACATTACCTTTGGACCTGGTTCATGTTCCAATCATCTTACTATCTTTGTATTTGATAATGCAAGCCTTCTCTATGATTTACAATAAATAACCTTTATCTACCAACTATCCAATACTCAATAAGTTATGATTTAATCCATCAAAAAAGGAAACATCATTAGTGTTAGTTTTTCCATGAATAATAATAGATCTTATCCTTATAATTTCATCAATGAAATTGTTACCAACTCTAACAATATCTCCATTATGATTCTTGAATTTAACAAACTTATTCATATCACTAGTCATGTGATGTGAACATCCATTGTTTATTATCCAATCCAATTTCTTTTCAACCTGGGAAAATAGAGTTTTTTCCTTTCTAATTTCTATGTCAAGATCATCTTATTTAATGGTTATGAATCCTAGCTCACCATCACTTTCACTCTGAACTTTTTCATTATATTCCTCCTCTTCATTTGCCTATAGATAGTTTCTAGGCCTTCTAGGCTTAAAATTTTCCTTATACTTTTTCTCTCTTTTAGGACATTTAGATGCACAATGACCAAATTTATTATAAGTCCAAAATTAAAATTTTTTCTTACCATCTAGTTCTCTTCTTACAAGAAGGGCTCTACCTTCTTCAATCTTCTTATCTTCATCAAATCTAGTTCTACTGCTGCTAGCAAAATCTCCATGTGTGATCACACTTCTAGTCAAATTAGGCTAAACACTTAGGGCACTAAAAGCCATTTCAACTCTTGTTAATTCCCTAGACTATCTCATACCTATTTTTTTTTATTTCAATCTTCCAAGCAAGGTTTCTCTGTTAAACTTCTTTATATAGGGTGTCAGTAGTTCAATCATCTAGGTTGCTTGCTTGAATGGTGGTGTCAAGGTTTTCAAGATCTTCCACACCACATCATCTTCTTCTTTGGATCCACCATATGATTTGATTCCTCCAATAATCCTAGATATTCTATCAACATAGCTTGTTACAGATTCATCTTCCATCATTTTAGCATCTTGAAATGTGCATATCCAATTCTACAATCTTATTCTCTTTTTATGCTTATCACCTTCAAAATTAGATTCTAATGTTTTCCAAATATCATAAGATGTTAATAGTGGCTTTAGCTAAGTGTATTCATTCTCTAGAAGGGCTAATAGTAAGGCTTCTTTAGCTCACATATTATACGTGGATAGATCTCACTTTGCTTCACTACATTGTTCAAGCTTTTCTTCCTCCACTATTGCCTTGTTGCTTTTTGTTGAAAGCTAATAACTTGCACCCATACATAATAGATGAGTCTTCATCTTATCTTTCCAATTGTCATAGTTGACCCCATCAAATTTAGGATTATCCTTTCTAAAACCATTTGTCATTGATCTCCCATAGATGTTAAACTTTCTCTTCAAGGTCATGATGCTTTGATACCATTTGTTAGAATATTTAGTCCACCAATATAACTAAGAGGGGTTGGAGGGGGGAGGTAAATTAGTTATCCAACTACTATCACAATTATCAACCTTAATAAAATTTGACCATGTGAGAAATGTAGACATAAAACACAACAAGATAATCATACACAATAACACTAGATATGTTAACTATGGAAACCTTTGATCATAGGAACAAACCCTGATGGGGATGGCACTAACAAGATGATGTACTAATTTAAATGTTACTTGTTAGAGGATGGACCCTGTTAGGAGTCTATAATAACATTCAGTACATAGCAATCCTTGATAGGAGACTTTGAATCCTTGTTAGGAGATTCCAACCCTATTAAGAGTTGTGGCAACCCTATTAGGAGTTGTGGAAGGTAGATGGACCCACTATCCAAATAGCTTCAAGAGAAAGACCAATGAACCCATTATCCAAATGATCTCTATATTATTCCTTCATAGAATAATAGAATTAAATTATACTTCCTTTCTCTTCCTATGTCCTATTAACCATACCTCTACTTCTTTTGATATTGATATTAGATCATGAACTTTGCATCCAATAATCCCTTGGTTCACTTACTCGCATTCACCACAACACTCTACTCCTTTTCATGCTTCTTTGATTACTTCACATTCAATAAATGATCACACACTATTACAAACAAGGAAAACATCTTTCCTTTATATCCTATCTTCAAAATAATTCCTTGAGTTAGCCTCGAGGCTTTACCAATTAATTATAATATGATAATTAATTAATTCATAATTACAATAGCATTGTTGGATCATAGTCTACAAAAAAATAACACATGTGATACTAGGTTTTGTGCACTTTCTAATGTCACCTTTAGACTACATTTTGTCACTAGTTGATTGTGCACCACTAGATTATATCTATGATACAAGATATAATAAGATCATTAGAAGGTGATTTCCATGCACTTTGTCTCTATGCTTCTCTCTTTAAATCACTTATAGATTCCATACATCTTTGACTTAGAATCTACATATCTAACCTTGTCATAAGGACATAGGGTACATGTCCTTAAATGCACTTTACTTGTACATCAAAAATCTATGTGTACAAGTATGATATCTCTATGCTACTTTGCCAGTCTTCACATAATTACTACTATGTTGACATCAATGAAAAACACAGTCATGAATGCAACATGTCAATGCTCTCAAATGATTAGGATACTCCCCCAAAGGAACACCAACAACATTCATGATGAAACTATCTAGATTGCTTTTAATATGGGCTAAGACCATACTAGAAATGGATGATTTAGTACACTGAAGAAGTGAATTAAAGAGGGAGGCTTGTTGGGGGGATTTTGTCTAAAAATGTGTTTATTTCTCTCCTAAAAAATAGCCCATAAAATAGATACTAGTACACACATCCAAATGCATGCAAAAATGAATTTTGGGAGGGGATAGACCAACTCTGAAATATGTCCCAAATAGAAGCTAGAAGAGGCATTGGCAAGTTAAGTTTGTGCATGTTGTAAAATCAACAGTATCATGAAAAGTCATAGATAAGGAACAAATGATCAAGTGATTCAAATTCTTGATGGTAAAGAGCACACCTAAAGGATTGTGTAGTGTCCAATTTCTAAAATTTGTCACTTTTTATGATTCTTTGTTTGAGGGCTAACTAGGAGAGACAACCAACTTTTGGTAAGACTACACTATTCCAACAAAATAACAATCCTCTACATTTTATTTTGTGCTCTGTCATGCATCTAGAAACACTATATCAAGTTTTTATTGTGTGATTTCCATCCTTTGAGGGAGCCCAAATCATTTTATCTTGTTGATTTATTATGAAAAAAAATCTATCATGTTGGTCTTAGATTGGTTTTGACAATTAAGTGTCAACACACTTAACCAATACTTGAGTTGATGCTGAGTATAATACAAATGCCAAGCTATAGTGTGTGCCAAGCTAGAGATTGAATAGGTGCTAAGTGAACTTTTGGTGCCAAGTGATAAGTGATGTCAAGTCACTATAGGTGCCAAGCAGAGTATAGATGCCAAGTGAAAAAAAATTACTATAGGAGTTGAGTGAGACTAAATTCCTATATGTGTCGAGCATCAGCAATCAGTAAGTGCTGAGTAACACAAAATAAGCATATGAGTTTTTGCCTTCACAAACTCAAATGTAAACCATTTTTAGAGCCAACTTAGGATGAATTCTGAAGGATCTTGAAGATAAGATCGAATCGTTTGCATTACCTATGTAATCAGCATGCAACCAATAAGAAAAATGGAGAAGGCATCCAACCAATAGGAAAAGTGAAGGAATTGAGTGGGAAATGAAGAATGAATATTGATCATAGATTCATACCTAACCCTAAGTCTTTGAAGCCTTTAAAAGGAGCATGAAATCCCATTATGTGTGCGGATGTGAGAAGTGTATGGGTGAATTATAGAAAAGTGTAGAAGGGTATAAAGACTTAGAAAGAGTAGAACAACATTGTAGAATTTAGTTGATTCAGAGTAGAGTATCGGGGTTACAAAGAGAGACATATCAGATCAAGCAAGGATCATAACAGACGACAGAACAAGGATCTAGAATCAGCAATTGAGGATTGAAAGTCATCAAGTCAAGACTTTCTAACACTCTCTAGCAATTGTATTAGGAATGAAAATCCTATGATGATAGTTTGGTTTAATAGCCATGTTGTAAACCTTTAAACAAGGTGCTAAATCCTTTAACAGGGTAACATTCCAAGTGAGTGTTTGTAAATCCTTTAACCAGGTCACTTTAAATAGGGTGTAAAGTCTTTAATAGGACATACCTTTCATAGGGAAGACCATTGGAAGTGGTCAAAGTTTGCAACCTTAAACAGTTACATATTTCTGCAGTGATACTTTATGGGTGTCATACCCACCCCAATTTTACCTTCTCATTTTGAAGGGTTTCTGGGTTACCAAATTCTTGTCTCATCTATTTTCATGCATGTCATTACTTTTATATTTATTAGATGAATTAGATGCATGTGTATGATATCAACTAAAAGGTATTGAAAAGGTTAAAGCGAGTTACTTCTGTTCCTCCCCCCCCCCCTCTGAAGTAAAATCTTCCCACTTGTAAATTCCAACAATTGGTATCAGAGCCAAGTTCTCACAAGGAGGAGCCTTATATCTTGGAGAAAATATTTAGAAATGAAAGTCTACAAACTTGGAAAGATCATAGAGAATTAGACAATCGATATAAAACTTTCTCTACATACTTTGGAAGAAGCTAGAGAGGAGCTGAGAAAATCCTTAAAGAGAAGAAGAGAGATTTCCATAGCTAAGAATGATACAAAATACAAGGAGATTGACACCTCAAAACTATTTGAAAATGGAGATTCCAAATATTTTGATGCAACAATAGCAGATGTAATGGAGAAGAATAGAGCCCAAGCAAAATAAATTAGAACACTCAATATTGAACAAGAGTCACAAGCCATGATTCTTTGTGAGGTGACTGAATAGAAGAAAAAAGCCATTGAGGAAAAGACTATGCTAGAAGAAGACAAGAGAAACCTTGCCAACATACTAGAAGAAAATTCAATTGAACTTGCAAGAATTTCAAACATGTAGCCAGACACCCTAAGTTAGATGATGAATGCACATCATGAATTGAAAGTCAAGGTTAATGGGATCTCTACACTAAAGATGAAAAATGAACAACTACAAAATGACCTAAAAAGAGAGAAGGAGATTGCAGAGAGCTTCAAAAAACCCAATGAGGTAATCAAGTACTTTAAGTAGCTACTAAAATTGGCAAGGGCTAGCAATGATACTTTAGGACTAGGATATAGCAACACTGAACAAGGAGAGTCATCCAAGACTGCAAAAGAAGGGAGTAACAAAGCTAAGAATATGAAACCTACTTATCATTTCTATTGTAAGAAATGACATACCTCTAATATATGTAGGAGCAAGAATGCTCATTAGCATGAAAAACCTAAGAATGTGAGTCATTGTCATAAGTGAAAAAAGCAAGGACATCAAGCACATGACTGTTGGACTAGGACTATCAGAACACCAAGATTCAAAAGTCACTACTGTAATTGCAAGAAGTATGGACATAAAGATTTTGAGTTCAGATCAAAGCCTATGTGGACACCTAATCAGCTAGCAAGGGGAAATAACCATGGAAATCATTACAATTGGGACTACAACACTAGATATAGCTATCATTACTATCAAGAATATGGACACATTCCTAAAAATTGCATAAGAACACATTTCAGTAGAAACTACATCAGATGGTTCAGTCAAATCAGATGTTTCAATTGCTTGAAGATTGGTCATCAGTAGGAATTTCCCAACAAAGTCAAAGGCACCCAACTCAAAGAACAAAAAAGGAAAAGAGAAGGTAGATGTTGAACACATTAGAGGAGAAATGAATAAGACATGGAAGAAGAAAGATGGAAACAACACATCAAATGAAGGGATCACTTCACCTAAAAGGTCAAGTGGTCACACTTTATCAAAATAAGTACAAGGAGACATGAGGAACTGATATACAAAGCTTTATCATACATCAGTTCCTAAACAAGCAAGTATTGTAAAGAAGAAGATCAACATGATTCAGATGCAAAGATAAAATTTCAAGATTTCATAAGTGTTGTCAAGTTGCCCTCAGATGCTGAGTAAAATCTTAATACAAGTTGAGTTGATTGTCAAAATCAATGGAATCTGAATGATTAGTTGGAGCTGAGTTGGTAGTAGAAGCTGAGTAAAGAGAAATTTTAGTTGAAGCTGAGTGAGGGATACTTTTGTGGATGCCAAATGGTGAAAAGAAAATGGAAGCCGAGGAATGCAAAAATCCTTAAGAAGCCAAGTGGACAGCTGCAAATGCACTAAGCATTAAATGCAATGAAAATAGGGTATATTATCATGATTTAAATCATTTTTCTTCATCGTGAATAAAGAGAAAAGACAAAGAAGAGCAAAGAACAACTCCAAAGTAGAGGATCCAACATTTAAGCCAATTTGAACAATGATTCAACATAATTTCATCAATTTTGAGGTATTTACATTTGTGCCGAGTTATGCAATTTCACATTTTCTTTGTGTTCAAACCCTAGATGGCACAAATGGCTTCAAGTTCTAGGAAGACATAGGAGAAAGAGTTGTTTGAGGTTCAACTAGTATCCAATTAAGTAAAACAACCTAATTTCCAGCCAATCCCTGAAGTGTCATATAAAAATGACTTAGTCAAAGCCCTATCTATCATACCTTCTAAGGTAGTTATGGCTCATGATGTTAGAAGATGTTACAACTATAAAATTGGAGCCATAGGATACATGGAGATGAGGGAAGCTTATGATAAATTGTGTTAAAATGGAGTTTTGAATGAAGAGTATCAAATTGTTGAAAAGAAGGGTTTGACGCATGCCTTAGAATTCCCTATAGTTTTCAAAACTGAATGGATAAGGCTAGTGCTTAGCAAGATACATGATGGAAGCTTATGGTTGGAGGATGGTCTAGTGAAAATTACAAAAAGGGTTGTACATAGAGTGATAGGGTACACAACCCTAGATTGGCCAAAGACCCTTAGGAGTGATTCTAAGGAAGCAATTGAAAAGAACTCTAGTTCTAAGAGGAACAAGAGAGGAATGACAATAGACACTCTCCAAGACCCTCTTGTTGACTTTTCTGTTAGAGTCATTGTACATAAGTTCTACCAATCCAGCAAACTTAATAGTGTGCCTTGCATTGAAGTGGATGTGGGTTACAAATTAGTGAAAAAGGATCATACTTATGATCTTGTAGAACTACAATTACAACAAATTAATGAGAATTTAGCAGCAATAAGGAGAACTAAGGGAGCCCAATGCAAGTTTAGTGCTATTTTGATTTGTATATTCTTTTATGTGCAGAATGAGTTTCCTTCCTTTGGTAAAGTAGTCTATAAAGAAAATAGGTCTATCGTAGCTTAAGTTAATGCATAAATAGAACATATGGGAGCTAATTTTGAGACCCTAATGACTAGTTATTTTGAAGACTTCAAGAAAACTATGAAGAAAAGGCTAAGAATACTAATTTCATTGGTAGAGAAGCATGTAAATGATGTATGTTTGCTTGTAGATATTGACTACACCTATATTCAAGCTACCATACCAAGAGTTGGATGACTAAGACCTCTTGGCTATGAAATAAATATAGATGAGGAATCAACAGCTATAATTGCACTACTAGCTGAGGAAGTAGACAAAAGTGCACCACATTTTGGAACCTATGATGTGGTAAGATCAAAAGTGGATATGGAGTTAAAGACTGCATCCACATTGAAGAAGAAAGAAAAACTTGTGAAGAAACTTAAAGCCAAATTTGGTGAGGGCACTACCGAAGAAGAAGAAGGTGAATCAGCTGAGGATGATGAAGATGAACAAGGATAAGAAACACTTGCATTGACCCAAGGCATGGGTGAGGACTTAGAAGAAGAGGAAGGTGCCAAGCAAGAAGCACCCAATGCTAAACCAAAGAAGAGAAAACAACAAAAACAACCAGTTGCACAACTGAAGGGGAAGAAGAAAGCAACAAAGCCAAGCCTAGCCAAGCCAACTACAAGGGCAAATGCCAGGGCAACAACTCAAGTGGCAAAGGAACAGGAGAAATAAAAAGCCATAGAGCAAGGAGGGCCTACAAAACAAAAGAAAAGAAGAAAATATGTTGCACCCATAGCATCAGACGAAGAAAAGATAGAGTCTAATAATGATCAATTTAGATTGGTGAGGCATTCTAACAAGTCTAAATTGGAAAATGTAGGTAATAAAATTAGAGATAATGTAGATTTAACCAGCTTAAAGACCATTGATTTTAATAAATTTACAAGGGAAGGATATAACATAGTGGAAGAGTCCATGTACACTATGATGGCCAAGTTCAAGACCACCCCACTTGAACTTGAAAACTCTATGCCTAAGGAGCTAAGCTCCATTGTAGAGAATAAATGACATTGCTGCCTTAATATGGAAAAAGAAATAAGCGAGTCAACATTGTCTTGTGTAATGCTAGACCTTACAAAAGGTCAAATAACTAAGGCTAGTAAGAAACATGGGGGAAAATTTGCACCCAAATACAAAGCCTTTAGTATTTTGCAAAATAAAATAGAGGATGTTGTAAAGAAATCCACACAACTATGGAAATTAATTTATGGATTGACTACTGTCAAGGAAGGGTAGGAAGATCCCTTTGAGGGAAGAAATGATGAGGAAGAAGAAGATAATGAAAAGGACAAGGAAGGAGAGAAAGAGAAAGAAGAGGCAATAGTGGAGAAGACACAACAAGGTGAAGAGGCAACAGCTGAAGAGAAGTAGCCAGAACAAAGTGTCCAAAACACCCAATTGCCACCACTAAGTCCTCCACATATAGCACCTACAGAAACTATAATTGTCAAGGATGTTCTTGACACCTTAGGTCAGAACATCAATCCACTAACTATAGAGGATCTCAAAAATGTCCTTCACCAAACCACATTACAATCACAATTATGTACAAATCTTATTTTGGTGAGTGTGGAAGAGTTACAAAAGGCTCTAGCATAGATTACTAGAGAGAAGGTGAACAAAAAAGAATCACCTTCACAACATCCCATAGCTATAGTAGATCAACCAAAAGAGAAAGTAGCACAAGATACAACTACTAAGGTTGATCATATAGTCATAGACACAACAACTGCCGAGGAGCCAGCAAAGGAGTAGATAAGACCAAATGTTCCTGTAGCACAAAGCCAAGGTGCACCTCCTCAAATCATTATTATTAATCAAGGTAGTAGAGAAGAAGAGAAGAAAGAGGAGAAAATCCCTAAGGAAAGAGAGCAAGAGGCAATATATACACTAGTAAATTTACTTACTACGGGGACTCCTACCAAACAGTTGAGCACTAATGCAATACCTCTACAAATTTCAGCACCAAGCTCGAGCTCCACCAAGGTAGCAAGGGTAGACCCTGCATTTGATGAGGAAATAGTCATACCAAGTTATGACTACAAAACAATGAACTTAGCTTAGATAAATGAAGTGCAAGAGGCACTAGAGAGAAAGAAGTAGTAGATCCTTAGAAATGAGTATAGACAAAAGCAAGCATTAGTGGAAATCAAAGACATATTCCTTGATGCATTTAGCTTTCCTATACCTAATAAAATCAACCCCATCATGGAGCAATTGTCCAACATAGTGGATCAGGTACAAAACAAAGAACTTGATACAAATGTTAAGTTATTAGAGTGGTCTAAAAAGAAATTTCAACTAAAAGTCAATGAGAAGATATCTAGTGAGATAGCACTTTTACAAGTGGAATTGGCTAAGAAAGTTGAAAAAGTTAGAATAGTACTTGAGAATATATTCTCATTGTACTCTAAATTGTGTGACTCATCATATTTCACACAAGAAAATAGCCAAATAATATTGAGCTTGGAATGGAATCTTAAGATTTCTACCACACAGCTACATAAAGATCTAGCTCAAAGTGAGAAGCATTTTGCAACAATTCTTCATAGCCAGAAGGAGTTAGCTATATTGATAGTAGAAGAGGTCAATGTCAAGGCCAAATTAATACAAATTCAATCTTTTATTACCCCACACCTAGAAGTACTCCATAAGGAAATGGCCTATGCAAAAAATGTTTGAAAGAAAGATCCCAATATTTCTACCTTAGAAGGCCTGGTACATCTTGCAGCAGAGACATCCATCCAACAGAAATCACTAGAAATATCCTTAGATAACTGGGATGCTTCTCTAAAGATGATAATGGAGGTAAATAATTTTTTTTTGCTAAATATTCTATTCATTCTTAGGACCCTTTGACATAAGTGTCAAAAAGGGGGAGATATTCATTATTGCATATAATAAGAATGGGGGAGATAATACATTCTTTGATGGAGGTAATAAAGAATATCTAAAGGGGGAGATATATATATAACACAATTTTGAAGAAGAAATAAGGGAATAAAGCCAACATGATACAAAACATACAAAAAGATGTAAAAAGGGGAGCAAAAACAAAAGGGAGAGTACAAATAAAGCAGAAATAGGGTGCACAAAGACAAAGGAAAAAGTATGAGAAGACAAAGGGTATCAGACACATCAACATGAGATAAATTAAGCACAAGAGTCTTTGGTTGTAGAAGTGGAATTTTGGTTACAGAATTAGCACATCAGCTGAGGGGGAGTTACAAAATTTTTGAGGTATACAAAATTTTGAACAAGTTTTTGAAGTCTTGTACATATGCCAAATAGAATGTGTAGTATACTCATAGAGATCAGATTCATAATGTTGAGTTAAGTGTTTTTGCCAGTCATGTCAAAGGGGGAGATTGTTGGTCTAAGATTGGTTTTGACAATTGAGTGTGAACACACTTAGCCAATTTTTAAGTTGATGTGAAGTATAATACAAATGTTAAGCTATAGTGTGTGCTGAGCCAAATATTCAATAGGTGCTAAGTGAACTTTAGGTGCCGAGTGATAAGTGATGCTGAGTCACTATAGGTGCCGAGCAGAGTATAGATGTTGAGTGAAACAAAATAACTATAGGAGCTGAGTGAGACTAAATTCCTATATGTGTCGAGCATCAACAATTAGTAAGTGCAGAGTAACACAAAATCAACGTATGAGTTTGTGCCTTCACAAACTCAGATGTAAACCATTTTTTGAGCCCACTTAGGATGAATCTCGAAGAATTTTGAAGATAAGATCGAATCTTTTGCATTACCTATGTAATCAACTTGCAGCCAATAAGAAAAATGGAGAAGGCATGCAACCAATAGAAAAAGTGAAGGAATTAAGCAGGAAATGAAGAATGAATATTGATCATAGATTCATACCTAACCCTAAGTCTTTGAAGCCTTTAAAAGGAGTATGACACCCCATTATGTGTGCGGATGTGAGAAGTGTATGAGTGAATTATAGCAAAGTGCAGAAGGGTGTAAAGACTTAGAAAGAGCAGAAAAACATTACAAAATTTAGTTAATTGAGAATAGAGTATTAGATTTATGAAGAGCAACATATTAGATCAAGCAAGGATAAGAACAAACAAAGCAAAACAAGGATCTAGAATCAACAATTGAGGATTGCAAGTCATTAAGTCAAGACTTTCTAATACTCTCTAGCAATTGTATTAGGAATGAAAATCCTATGATGATAGTTTGGTTTAATAGTCATGTGGTAAGCCTTTAAACAAGGTGCTAAATCCTTTAATTGGGTAACATTCCAAGTGACTGTTTTTAAATCCTTTAACTAGGTCACTTTTAATAAGGTGTAAAGTCTTTAATAGGATAGACCTTTCATAGGGCAGACCATTAGAAGTGGTCAAAGTTTGTAACCTTAAATAGTTACATATTGCCATAGTGATACTTTGTGGGTGTCATCCCCACCCCAGTTTTACCTTCTCATTTTGAAGGGTTTTTGGGTTACCAAATTCTTGAATTATCTATTTTCATGCATGCCATTACTTTTATGTTTATTAGATGAATTAGATGCATGTGAATGATATCAGCTAAAAGGTTTTAAAAAGGTTAAAGTGAGTTACTTCTGATTGACCCCCCCTCCCAGAAGTAAAATCTTTCCACTTGTAAATTCCAACATATCATCCAATAGATTCTAAAAGCATATCTTCTGATCATTTGAAATGGGTAATTCATTGGGATGTTTCCATATTATATTTCCTAAAAAATACTCAACACTTATATAATCTACTAGCAATATTCCCCAATTATACTTAAATGACTTAATGTTGTTTTACAAGGGGTGAACAAATTAACGAATCATCCAAAAGTAGGACACTCACCATTCTGAACATGCCATGTGATGAAGTTAGTTATGACATCCCTAAATGATATCATGAATTTCTAAATGGTCAAACCTTTTGGGGGGTCTTGAATGAATATATAGTTAGGATTAGGGGAGCCTGTATTATCTTTAATTATTTCAAACCACTTCTTGTAAACTATTTTGTACATTTGCCAAACCAACTTTCTATTGAAAGCCTTGTTTCTCCTAGATAAATCATGCAATACAATGCCACCCATGCTTTATAGAATACCATATCCTTTAGACATATTAAAGGAATATTTGTTTCCCCAATCATGTTACTATTCCACAAAATGTATCTAAGTTATTTTCTTGATTTGGTTTTATCGCACAAGGTGCTTAATGGTTAGAGAAATAATAATTTTGGATTGTTGACAAAACTGACTTAATGAGGATGATTCTACTAGATAATGACAACCATCTTACTTTCCATGTTGCAATCCTTTTCTCAAGATGTTCTATAATGATTTTCCATTTAAATCCCTTTTAAAACTCCATGGAAAAGGGGATACCTAGATAAGTTGAGGGGAGGCTCTCTTGAGAAAATCCCAAAATATTACACACCTTTTTTGATACCACAATGTTAGTGTTGAAAATATATATTATTTACTTTTTCTCATTGATCTTTTGTCTTGAGGAATCTATATATAAGTTTGGCATGCTCTTAATTTTTTTCACTTTCTTAATATTATAATCCCCAAATAGGAAAGTATCATCTCAAAAAATGGAGCAAGTCACCAATACACAAGTACCCCCAATACTATTTGGTCTAACCAGAGATCTTGCTCATGATGATATTTAATATGCTGCTAAAATCCTTAGATATAATTATAAATAATGAAGGTGATAATGGATCACATTGTCTGATGCCTTGTGTAGAAGAAAATAATCCTATAGGAATACCATTGAAAAGAACTAAAAAGAAGGCCACTAAGATACAAGCATTGATCCATTTGCACCATTTAATCACAAAAATTTCTTGAGGACCTTAAAGAGAAAAGAGAAGCTAAGTTGATTATATGATTTCATCATGTCCAATTTCATTATAAATGAAGATTACTAATCTTTGTTCCTTTATGATAAGGAGGACTAACCCACCATTGTGTAATTAGTGGGTGGTGAAACCACATGCTTTCAAATTTGAATGATGGTTTATGTCTTGGGATATCTTAAAGTAGGATTTTAGACATGGTAAGCTAAATTGGGAAATGATCTGAACTAGGGAATGTCTGAATTTTTCATTGATATTGAAAACCATGTAATTTTCATTTCTTGGTAATTAAGAATATACCTAGTCTCTCTACAATTTGTAGAAATCCATCACGTCTATTAGTCCAAGTGAAGACAACATTTTGTGGCACAATATCTTGGAGATAATTTTTAGATATAAAGGATGAAAAGTCTTCCATTATTCTTAATTCAAGAATGATACCTCCCTTATTTTCCTTCATTGAGATAAAAGAATTGAAGTGACCTATAACAACCACTTCATACTATGGGAATTGTTGAATTGTATTTTTAATGTTGTCCCAGAGTCTTTTTTAATTTGATGTGCTCAAAGTGTTCAAATTTAGTGAGTTTTCAGTCAAGTCCTTGGTTTTTACAATTATCCACCATGGTCTTTGGACTCCATAATGTGGCAAGTCCTCCCAAAGAACTTGTGCCTTGACAATATTCAAATTTCCAATGGTTTCATTTTGTAATAGTTTTGCTAAGATAATTTGGGTTCCTCTATCATTACATGATATCATATTTTTAAATAATTAAAAAGTAATTAGATTTATTAATAACTTATTTTATTATTTAATATTTTATTAAAAGTTAAATAATAATATTAATATATTTTTTATTAGATAAGAGTTTACAACACAATGATAAATTTTTTGGGCTTCTCATCTAAAAGCCCTTGAGTTTGATTCTACCTAGACTTAACACAACAACAACAACAATTATTATATAGAATGCTAAATGAATAGATCTTATTCCTTAATTTAGAAAAATGCTAAAAATTAATATACTAAAATATTAAACATAAATATTAATAAAAATTTAGAAATAAATAGACTTTATATATCATATTTACTATTTTATTAATAAATTATTTAAACAACTAAAAAAAGGGGAGGTTGAACCTCAACCCATCAATCAAAGAGTGTTAAGATACAAGATACAATATATTATAGCTACTTATAAAATTACATAATATGAAGTTGTATTGAGAATAATTCAAAAAATGAACTGCAAGTGATGCTAGGAGTGCAAAATATCATCATGGTTATCGATCTAGGTAGTCTAGCCAAGACTACCCTCCATCTAAACAACCTTCTTCTACTCTAGAGTTTATGAAATAAAGTCTAGATAATCAAAACTGGGCTCTTTGTCATCTGTGATATCATGTAGCAGCTTCTCAAGAGCCTCATCAAAAGCATTTTTTTGTCCACAAGACTGGCACACTCATAGTCATCCTTCATCTCATAATTGAACATTGAAGCATGGCCATGGTTGAGGAATCACAAAAGCTTCTCTCTCTCCAAATTATTTATGCAACAGACTTGGGAAGAAATTTTGAAATGGGTGAGTTTTCTAAAAAACCTAGTAAGAATCCTATCAATGCCGTGGAATTTATACTCATTCCTTAATTTCCAAATTAAAAAAAAAGGATGAAAGATGAAAGAATATGCCAAAAAAGTTTAGCATCTTTGTGAAGCCCATGTATGTAACCAGTAACAATATCGAGAGTATAAACATGTTTAGTAATAGAAAAACCAATCATAAGCCAAAATTCTCTAGGAAAGTTGCAATCAAAGAAAATATGCCTAATGGTCTCAGGAAATCTACAAATAGGACAAATACCAAGGGCATCTAGGTGATTTCTGATTGGTAGCCTATCAAGCAAGAGTTACCACTTGAAGCACTTAACCTTTGGAGGGATGGGAGATTTCCACATTTTGTCAAACACCTTCTGTCAATCAATTAAGGGAATGTTTCTATCTTAGTTAATGTTAAGATGATTAATCATAGAGGTATCATGGTTAAGGAAACTATAAATATCTTTAGCTTTAACTTTGGTAAGGATAGAGCCATCTTTCCACCTAAAACTAAGGTGGCAGTGAGAGTTAGTATCATAATTATTGGGGAGATTAAGGGGTGCATAGGCATCCTTGACTAGATTGTAGGTTCTTTCATCAAATGCAGGAAGGCCATACTCCTAGGAGAGCATTTCTCAACTAACAAGATTGTTATTCTCTAATATGTCCATGATATAGTTGATACCCTTACTAGACCAAAGCTTAGTAGAGCAACCTTTAGTAAGGACCAGGGGCTTATTTAAGTGCTAAAGATTCCACCAAATGAATTATTCCCCATGTAGAGAGTGATTATAATCAGAATTGAAATTAATTATGAAACTTCAGATATACTCCCATGCCTTCCAAATGGATCTAGAAACCCAAGTGCCCTGGATAGTCATAGGGAAACAACTAGCCACATGGTCACAAAATGGGAGGCCTTTCCAAGATTTAGTAGATTTTGAAGAACCTTCTTTGATATTTTTCCTAATCAAAATTTTCCAAGGCTCATCCCCATCAAGGGCTTGGAAAATCCATTTGGAGATGAGGGAGATACCCTAGAGTTTGAGATCCTTTAAGCCAAGACCACCAAGTTTCTTGTCAATATGGCACTAGTCCCATTTGACCATATGAGTTTTTCTACTACCTTTAACATCATACCATAAGAACCTACAGATGGCCTTTTGGATTTCAAAGATATGATAGTTGCTTAACATCTAAGTAAAGGAATAGTAGATGTTGTAGGAAGATAATTTTTTCTCACAAACTTGAGCTCTCCCCATAGGGCAAAGAGCCCTATTATTCCATTTGTTACATTTATGAAAGATCTTATCTTTAACCCAAAGCCATATCTCCTTAAGAGAGGGGGCAACAGAGAATAAAATTTCCAAATATTTGACAATTGTGTTAGGTCCTCCCCAGGCAAAGCCAAATTGTTGTAGCCAATTCGGGGGTTCCACTTTCCATCTGAGCATAACAGACTTGGTAGTGGAAGTGTGAGCTCCTAAAGCATGCCTAAATAGCTCAAGTTTATGATTAAGAGGCTCAATGTTAATGCTTGAGAGATTCAAAAAGAGAGAAGTGTCATCAAAAAATTGGATGTTAAGTAATTCAGAGTTATTAAGCAGAGAAATCCCATGAACTCTAGGGGAGATGCCATCATCATGAAGGAGATAGAATAAAGCATTGGAGGCAATAAAAAATAGGGCAGGTGCAAGAGGGAAGCCCTAATGAATGGATCTAGAAAGGTGGAAAAGGTGCCATTCATCTCAATCAAAGTAGAGGCATCCTTAAGTGGGATTTGAACATACTTGCAGAAGATTCTGGGAAAAGCCAAATGTACTAAGCATTTTGAGAATAAAATCCCATTCAACCTTGTCATAAGCTTTCTCAAAATCAACTAGAAGCATAGAAACATCCTAATTAGAGGACTTGGCCCATTCCATAGCCTCCCAACTAGTGACTAGGTTCTCAAGAATATATCTACCTTTGATAAATTGGGTAGAGCAAATGAATTTGGGAAGAACTTTTTCAAGGGGAGAAGCAAGGACTTTGGCAAGGATCTTGTAGGAGATGTTAAGAAGTGTAATAGGATGCTAGTTCTTTATAAGAGCCTTGTCAAGAGTTTTAGGGATAAGCTTGATAATGCCCTTATTAATAGACTTCCCCAGGGTACCAAAAGAGAAGGCTTTAGAATAAAGATCATGGAGGTCATGGGTAACCCAGCTATCCTAACTTTAAAAAAGTATTACATGGTTTAAAATTAGAAAGACTATGATAGGTAGGTAGGTAAGCATAAAAAACATTTGGAAAAATAATAATAATTCTTTTAAAATTATGTAGCAAGTAATGTTTTCTTTTTCATCTATAGTATGATGTATGATAATGAATTAGTGATAAGATTTTCTAAAAAGAAAAAATTGTGCATAAAAATATCTATATTTAATTAGAAAAAACTGAATTTATATTTATAAAATTTATTAGATCAATTAAATTAAAGAAAAATAAGATTTATATAATGATTTCAAATAAATAATACATCTAAATCATAATATAATGAAAAAATAAATTATGTAATGATTTGAAATAAATAATAGATATAAACTATTAAAAATGTATTTCAATATTTAAATTCTATTATATAATTATTTAATTTAATTCTAAAATGGAATTCAACCAATACATAATATCATGACTTTCATAGAAATTAATTTAAAATAATTAATTAATTAAATTCTAAAATCAAATTCAACCAATGCATTAATATTATGTCTTTCATAAAAACTAATTAAAAGAAATTAATTAACTACCCAATAGGGTATTATACCACGAGTATTGAAATGAAAGTAAGATGTCTCACCCAGGAAAGTTGCCCTCAAAAATTATTAGGTAGATACATGCCTAGAATTTGACGGCCATATTGGCCATTTTTGCACTTTTGAACTGTATATGATGAGCTAAAAAATTGTAAGACCGTATGAGTTGATAGGCTAAATTTTTAGAGAACCGTCAATATGACAAATAAATTTATTACTAAACCATCAATATTTATTGTAGGAAACTTAGTATTTTATTTAATATACATAAATGTGATTTCATAAAAAATGTATAGTATATATGTATGATAAATATATAATATTTTATATTTATATGTTTAGTTATGTTTCTATTTTGTATTTTGATGATTGCATATTTATATTAATTTAGAAACTTGTTGAAATAGAATATAATAAATTTTAAAAATTTATTTTTAGTAATTTACAATATTAGATATGTTTTTATATTTATTTTTATATAATTATATTAATTAAAAAAATTGTTAAAGTAAATACATTAACTTAAGAAACTTGCTTCTTTTATTTGAGACTTTTGTATAGATTACTAATTTATAATTGTAAGTATTCATAGAGAATTCTGTATATATTACTAATTTGTATAATAATTTTCTAAAATATAAAGTATTTAAACTTAAAATGATCTATTAAATTTTTATTTTTTAGAAAAATCGACAATCAACTTTTTTCTTAAACTGTAAAATAAAAGGTATGGAAAAAATTTAGCTATCATAAAAAAATCATATGACAGGTAGGGGTGGCTATCAAATTCCAAGCCTAAGTAGATAAATCCAATGCCACACTAGCTCACAAACACACAAAAACATAAAGTAAAAAATAAAGGTTTGCATGTTACAATAATGGAGTTTTATTGGATCGGGTGCGACCTTAA
This sequence comes from Cupressus sempervirens, assembly GCA_028749045.1. Classification (NCBI taxonomy): domain Eukaryota; kingdom Viridiplantae; phylum Streptophyta; class Pinopsida; order Cupressales; family Cupressaceae; genus Cupressus; species Cupressus sempervirens. The sequence continues at coordinate 244,693,070 of CM053790.1, forward strand.
TTAGTAATTTCTTTTTATGCCCTATCATTTGAAATTAATTTTGATTTACTTTGGTGTGATTTCGGCACTTTTGTGTCTTTTTGTTATTGCGTTGCACATCAAAGTTGAAGGTCATCTACGAGGAAAAGCTTGTTGGCAATTGGAAATTTACAAAGTGCTGATGGTAACAGTAAAGATCATCTGTTCCAAAAGAGGACAAAAGTAAATGTCACACACACATAATAAATTTGAGGCACTGGCTACGGTGCAACATATTTGCACTGTAAAAATTGTGCCTTTATTGTCTTGCCAAGATACATCGTCCTCCCTAACACTGTCAGATGCCTTGCATGGTCTAGGGTCTTTCCTCCCATGTTTTACTTTTGCACTTAAACATTAATTTTGGTAAAAGTATATATTTATTACTTATAAAATAATATTTAGTGAAGTGAAGTGAAAATTGAGAAAAATGTTTTTATTTCAAATATTTTCATATTAATGTAGAAATATATTTTTATTTTAATATTTAAAGGATAATTTTTTTATGTTTAAGAAATTTATTGGTAACTATTGTTAAAAAAGTTATAATATTCCTTTCTAAGAAATTGAAGTTTTATATTATCATTAATGATTAAAATTATATACTAAAGTTTTGAGTTTATCTTTTATTTGTCACAAAGAATTTTTTAGATAAAACATGAATTATTATAAAGTGTAAAAAATGATTCAATACAAAAATAATAAATTACATACTATTAGAATATGGATGTAAAAAATATATTATTAGAAAGGACAAACATTCAAAATGTAATTAATGACAAAAGTCATTTATTTGAAATAAAAACTAAATTATAAATGAATTGTGGAATTTTTATTTTTATTTTTTTATCGGTAAATTGATTATTATTATTTGTTGAAATTAATTATTATTATGTGTTAACCAAAGGTAGATTCCAACGCAAGACCTCCCACATGAGAGGCTTGTAAGTTACCATTGCGTTGTAGGCTTTTGCCTATGACTTGTGGAAATTTGATATTGAAGTAAAATTTATATTTAAAACATTTATCGTAAACCAAAAAATATAAAGTGGATGTAAGTAAGCTAATAAGTTTAATTTACTTACATCCACTTTAAAATTAACTTACTTACATCCAGTTTATATTTTTTTTCTTTATGCTTTAAAATATAATTTGATATAAAATTAATAAGTGTATTCATTTAATGAAAAAAAACTATGATTTTCATTTGAAAAATAAATAAGTTTAATTTTAAGAGTTGTAAGATTAAAAAATATATTGAAGAGATTAAATTAATAATTATAAAAGCATTGCAAGTTTTTTTTTCTTTTTTTATTACATTTTTTGAAAATTAATTTTTATTTATGATAAATTTTAAAACATAATGAAAAAAAAACTTTATACCAAACTACATTTTAAAGCTTGTATATATATATATATATTTATATATTTATAATGTGGATGTAACTAAATTAAGTTTAATTTACTTACATCTACTTTATAAATAATTTACTTGCATCCACTTTATATTTTTTTCTTTATGCTTTAAAATATAATTTGGTATAAAAATAATAAGTGTATTCATTTAATGAACAATAACTTTGGAGGAATAAATTAGTTTAATTTTAATAGTTGTAAGATTAAAAATTATATTTAAGAGATTAAATTAATAAATATAAAAACATTATTATTATTTAATTATGTTTTTTAAAAAATAATGTTTATTTATGGTAAATTTTAAAGCATAAAGAAAAATGAACTTTATACCAACTTACATTTTAAAGCATAAAGAAAAATATAAAGTGGATGTTAGTAAATTAAGTTTAATTTAATTACATCCACTTTAAAATTAATTTACTTATATTCACTTTATATTTTTAACTTTATACTTTAAAGTATATTTTGGTATAAAATTAATAAGAGTATTCATTTAATGAACAATAACTTAAATTTTATTTTGAGGAATATATAAGTTTAATTTTAATAGTTGTAAGATTAAAAATTATATTGAAGAGATTAAATTAATAGTTATAAAAGCATTTTAAGTTTTTTTTGTTTTAATAAAAATAATTTTTATTTATAGTAATTTTTAAAGCATAAAGAAAAAACAAGTTTATACCAAATTATTATATTTTAAATCATAAATTAAAAAATGGATGTAAGTAAATTAATAAGTTTATTTTCCTTAGATCCACTTTAAAATTAATTTACTTCCATCTACTTTATATTTTTTCTTTGTGATTTAAAATATAGTTTGGTATAAAATTAATATGTGTATTCATTTAATGATGAATAACGTTTATTTTAATCTGAGGAATATATATATATAACTTCAAGATTCATTTATAATTCAAATAAAAGTTTAGTCAATTTATTAAAATGACTTTTGTCATTAATTACATTATGAATGTAAGTCATTTCTAATAATATTATTTTACTTCCATATTCTAATAGTATGTAATTTATTATTTTAACATAGAATCATTTTTAACATTGGATAATAATAATTTTTTAATTTAAAATTTTCTTTGTGACAAATAAAAGATAAACTCAAAACTTTAATATAATTATAATCATTAATGATAATATAAAACTTCATTTTTTAGAAAGGGGTATTATAGATTTTTTAATAAAACTTACTAATAAATTTTGTAAACATAAAAAAATTATACTTTAAATATTAAAATAAAAATATATTTCTACATTAAAATGAAAATATTTAAAATTTTAAAATAAAAACATCTTTCTTAATTTTCACTTCACTTCACTGAATATATTTTATAAGGAACAAATATACTTATACCAAAGTTAATGTTCTTTTGCAAAAGTAAAACTTGGAAGGACATCCAGATAGTGTCATGAAGGACAACCTCTCTGGGTAGGGCAAGACAGGCATGAGTTTTTATGGTGCAAATATGTTGCACCATAGCCAATGTTGAAATTTGATGTATGCCCTTGATTTGAGTCATTTAAACACTTTAGGGTAAAAACTCAAACTGCATGTACTAGCAGAATTAATATTGACTTGATGTAAATTTTTAAAATGCATATAAGGCTGATATATGGAAAGGGAATGTCATAAGTAATTACATGTTGCTAGTTTGCATGTTATTCCAATTTGTTTGCATGTACAATTCCAACGCTTTCTCTGCCACTGATTAAGTGAGTTTAGCAGTGATATGAGTGATGATATGAATGGTGATTTCCATTGTTATTTGGTCTTAACCATTTGTTCAATCCCTCCTTACCACAAAAATTGTATGGCTCATCAAAATTCTTCTTTGTCTTGGACTACTAATTAGATTCTGAATTTCTCTTCTCACTTATATGTGTAACAAGAGCACGAGTTTTGGAACTTTTCAAAGTACCCATCTTTATGAGCTTATCCTAGTCATGTACCAAGGACTCTATGAAAGAATCAAGAGTAGGAATCTTCCAAATTCTCCCTGTTATAAGCCTGATGGTGTGAAAAGCAGAGAAAAACACAACATATTATGGCCCAATTTTGATAAATTAGAAAGAAATAATCTTCTCTCTTGTGTGGATTTGTCAATTCCACTTTCTTTCACCTAAAGTAATAGAGCCTTGAACTTTGCGAAGAAGTCTTGAATGTTCTCAAAATTATCTAGATCTAATGAGTTGAGCTTATTTTCAAGGATGTGACATCGCATCTCATCTTGTTTCCAAAAAGACCTCCAGTGTAGTCCAAACTTTTTTTGGAGTTGTGCATGCTTCAACATGAAACAAAAATTCTAGAGAGATAGATAAGCATAGTAGACAAAAGCCTTCATCCATGCAGTTGAAGTATTTAGACTTTTAAACAATGAAAGTGAGTTCAATCTTTGTCCCCATAACTATTCAGTACAAGCCTTTACTTCTAAGATGAAGCTGAATCTTGTGCATCCATTCAAAATAGTTGTATGGGGTAAGAAACATAGAGGCTAGAAATTGCATGTCCAAAAAATCTAATCTTCAACACTTGCAAAAATAAAATAAAAAGTGTGCTCTTTCCTAACAACAAAGCTCTTATACCATATAAAATTTGTGCTATAGATCTAGCTAGGAATTGAAAAAATCATGCCAGGAAAAAATACTAAAGAAATATAGAGCTATCAAGAATAAAAAATGCATTGATTACGTTATATGCAATAATTGTTATTTTATTATTGCACCATTGCATGATTTAACAAAGTAAGACTACTGCATAAAGAAATAATTATGGGGAGTTTAATGAGAAAATAATGGACATAGAAAGTAAACAACAATTCAAAAAAAACAAGAAGTTTGATGAGCCTTGCAGTTTCTTGTGTAAGGAGGGACATGTGGTCAATAGATGTTGGAAAAGGCTATGCAACAACATGAAAATGTCTGCTCCTACATTTTCTTCATCACAAGGCCATTCTTTTACTACATGAGCCTCATCTTCATTTCCTCTTTAGTGATATTAATTTAATTATGGACTTGTCATGCCTCTTGGTGCAAATTCCTTCTTGGTTCCATACTTGATCAGATTTATATAGATGATTAACACCTATATTTTCAATTAGCAACTTATTCATGCATGATTGAATTATGTCATTAGGGTCACTCATACAGATTCATGTGTCAGCTACATTCCTAAATGGTAGATTTTTTTCCTCTATTTGACATCTATTCATTGTTTGAGGGAGCTATGCAGGTTATTGTCTTTTGTATCTTTGATTGACAAATGTTTTAACTTAGTTTTCTATTTACTCATTGTTCAAGTAGTGTCATTGGGGGCACTTGCGTAGATTGATCCTGGTCTTTACCTTGGTTTTAGAGGATGTTCTTCATTCAGCACTATGATGGTTTTCATTAGACATATGTCCACAATTTTTTTGTCTCAAAGAATTTTCATTGCATCTATGTAAATTTTGAGGGGGTAGTTTATTCCTACTAGGTTTTCCCTCTTTCCTCATTTCTTTCATTAGAACTATCATTCCACTTAGTTGGAATTAAGGTGAGGTGTTAGTTTGCATGTCATTCCAATTAGATCACATGTACAATTCCAATGCTTTCTCTATCAGTGATTACATGAGTTTAGCGGTGATATGAGCAATAATATGAATGCTGATTTCCATGGTTATTTGGTCTTAACAAATTTTTCAAAGTGTGTGATTACTATGCATGAGTCTTACATGCATAGTTAGATTTTCTATAAATCATGCTTATTGCTTCTTGTAACTACAATGAATGAATATAGATGGTTATTCTATAGATCTATGTATGCTTTATTTTCTTATATCATTTTCCTGCAAGATGTATTGTTTATTTTTCTTAGCTAGATCATTATATCATTAGATGCTTAGAAATTTTACACATGCGAGATATTATACCTTTTTATCTGGCTACGGATGCGTAAGTTTAATTGTTTTTAAGGTTTCCTAATAAGCTACCTAATTTTGATTAACAAGCTTCCATATTTTCTATCTTATAATATTTTGTTATTTTTTTTTACAAATTTAAGGGTTCATATAGGCATTAGATGAGTCATAAGAACTTTGAAAGAACTTTGAAAATATGATGTTAGAAGGGTATTGTAGTTTCTATTATTTTGAACATGGATTAAAATTAAAGAAAATTGAAAAGGGGTAGATAATTATTATGTTGTGCTTTTAGATTTAATTAATGAATACTTTCATGGAGTATGATGCTTTTATTTCTGGTAAAGGTTTTTAATTTGTTTCTACAGATATAACTACAAGTTTTCTTCACTTGATTCTTTTCTTATGATATGCTCCTCTAAACTGATTTCAATGTATCCTCCTATTGATAATAATTTAAATGACTAATAGTTTTTCATTTTAAAAAAATCACTATGAACTCTTGAAATCTATTATTTCAATGGACACAAATGAGAGAAGATGAGGTAGAAATAAGAAAAAAAAAGATGTCAATGTATAATTGAAAAATCATAGATAGGAATTTATGATGAATTTATTAAGGAAATTTATAAAATCATAATTGTTTATTTATGATACAATTTTCATTTCATAAGTCATTCAAAATTACATTAATTATTTTGGAGACACAATTCACATTAACATCAAGGTACACCTTGTAAGATTATAGAAGATAGTCACATCTCTAAAAGAAGAGATCCCACAATTCTTAAACAACTTGGTGTTTTCTAGGTTTTCCTTAAAACGTCTTTATCTCTTGTATAAGAAAAATATTTAGTTAATGGGCTGTCACAAAATTGTAGAGAATATCTTGTTTATGGGGATTGTAAAGATCCCTCATATTCCAAGAGATAATTTTCATTCAAAAAAATCTCAATGATATATGGTCCATCACAAAATTATGGAGAATATATTATTTATGGGGGCTATGAAGCTCCCTCATATTCCAAAGGATAATTTTCATTCAAAAATATCTCAATTAGATCTAATCAATTTACATAACCTAATATGAGTTTATAAGTAATTAAACTTATAGTCAATATCTTTTTACTACTAGTTACACGATGTGGTATAAACAAATGTTAAATTTTAGCGTATGATAAAATAGTAAAGAAATAGAGGTAAAAGTTTAAACCTTTCCTTTTATTTTTTTGTTGATTGAATGTTAAAAGAAATTATAACTTCCGAATATTAGTCATTTCAATTTTGTAACAAACTTTGTTTAATATTAATTATAGAAATAAATATCCTACTTATATAATATAATATAATTTCCCCCCCCTTAATCTAAATTCATATCCTACATGTTATATTACATAAAAATATTTGGTAAACATTTACTAGGCATGGGTATATAGTGGCTTGCACTAATTTATATTGGGAACACTAAATAGCTACATTAGTTCCAATATGTGTTAAAATGTAAGGATAGTAAAAGATATAGACATCTTTCATAACATATCTTATAAATTGAATCCAATGAATGACAAATCATTTAAAAAAATGGAATTTGTAACTAGTTTTAACTATCAGCTCTAATACACCTCCTTTAAATGCAAAGACTAGTTAATTTAATTTTAAAAAAATCACCAATACAAAAATATCATGTCTTTCATAGAAACTAATTAAAAGCTTCCACTTTCTTCTAGGTGTTCCTATTTTTCTTTGACTACACTTCTTATTTTTTGCTAGATCATCATAGAAGTTTTAATTCTCATTAGACTCATATATTCCACCTATCTTTCTCTTATTTCCCCATTTGATCTCAATGTTCTTGTTGGGTATGTAAGAAACCAAAGACTCCACCAAACTGAATTTTATTCATTTTTCTTAGAAAAAAAAGGTGAAGCCCATGTAGGGAGTACAAGTCACAAGTGAGATGATGACAAATGACAGCAGAATCTTAGATAAGAAGGAACCAATTTATTCACTGTAGATAATATAATATAATATAAGATATGATAATAAGATAAGATAAATTATTTAATGTCCAACGAGAGACCAACAAGGGTTTATGGGACTGAATTCTTATAGAACAAGAAAAAAAGAACTAGAAGACCACCAAACAGTGGTCAAGAAAGAAAAAAAAAGAGAAAAAAAAACCAAATACAACATGTAGACTAAGGGTTCTTCCTAGGCTAGAAGAAGTCCAACACTATTGGATATAGACCCACGTGAGGGAGATCATGTACTCGTCTTTGAGATCTATTGGTGGGCTAATGCTGATGAAGATGAAGATGAAGATAAGCCCTATAGGGTCACACGAATTTGGAGTGAACATTGGTGGGGGTATCCAAGGTCCCCTCACACCCCGTCCAAAGGGCAGAGGTGAGAAGAAGTCTGTAATGAGCTACTCTGTAGCTTGCTTTAGGGGGAATAAAAGTTGTAGGGTGTGATCACAAAGCTGCATTGTCTCCTAGAGATAAAGTACCAAACATCTTTAATTAGTGTAGCTAAAGAAGGAGATCAATGAGTTACACTTTCTCTATAAACAATAAAATATCCCTCTAATCTCGTAATAAATAGGGAAATGGAAAATGAAGTGTAACTTAGTCTTGGTCATGACGAATGTGCATAGCCTATAAATATGGTCCTCTCTATCAGTGTGGTAGTTTGTCTGGACTCATAGATGGTGGGAACAAACCATAAAAGATCCTAACAAAAACTAAAGAGCATGACACCAACTTTGAGATAAATATCTGGGTTGAGCAATAATCCCATCCTACATGTCTAGAAAGTGGTCAACATAGAAAGCCATCCTTAGACTTAATGCCCCATGTGGGTTAGTCCAATTTGTAACAAGGTATTGTCGGTAGATCTCAAGTTTGACCTGCTCATTCAACTCCTATCTAGAAGGGAGAAGATAAGTAGGAGCATCTAACGAGAACCAAAAGGGTGGTAGGCAATCAATGACTATCTTGATAGAGCTTAGAAGGGATGTGATCTGGGCATACCAGAAACAAGCTCTCATAGAGGTGTTAGATTTGGAAAGTGCAACTAAGGAGCAATATGCAAGGTAAGGATATCTGTCCTTACCATCTATGGAGTTTTCAAAGCAATGAAGATGGTGGAGAAACCATATTAGGTCAAAAATAGCCCCCAACCTAAATTGATGAGCTTTGAACTTAGCCAAAATGATACTTTGGAAGAAGGAGAGATGACATTTGATAATCTATCAAAGGAAGAGAGTCTGAATATGCTCAATGGAAGCCCAATTTGAATGAAGAAATGATGGTCAGAAAATGACTGATCCATATAGAATAGTAGGTTTGACCAAAGAGTCCAGGAGGGACAACTTGGATGAGGTGTCCTATAAATTTCTGAAGTATTATTTCTTAATCATGGCAACAGAACCCATCCCTTTGTTGATCCTCAACTAAATGGCAGGTCTCAAACTAAAATGAGAACTATAGAACTTGATCTTGAGGTAAGTGTATGAGGATGTGATCTGAATCTCCATACCCTGAAAGTAGAAATGTAACTGTGAGGTCTTCAAGAAATTGAAGACCATGACCCATGTCTTTCCCAAGTTAACCACAAGCTATTTCAAGTCACAAAAGGAGGCTAAGCTGTCAAAAATTCTCTGGAGGTTCTCGAGTGAGGAGGCAAGAAGCACATCAACTACAAAAAGAAGGATTGAGACTAAAACCTAATATAAGTAACAACCATCACTTGGAAGGGATGAGTCTCTAATAAATCCCTCAACTTCATCGATGTAGATGCCAAAAAGAGTGGGGGAGAGGGGGCACCTTTGCTTCACCCTAATAGTGCTTCAAATAGGATTAGAGAGCCCCACTAGAGTCCTGAATCTGCCCTCGACCTTCTCATAGAGTCTTATAATGGCCATCAAAAGAATCTTTGATATGCCAATGTCTCCGAGCCTCTGGAAAAGGGCAACTCGAGGTATGGAATCAAATGCCTTATGAAAGTCCACAAAACTATAGTAGACTTTCATAGAGAAATGATGAGCCTCCTCAATGACCGCCTGTAAGGTCAAGATATGATCCATAGTTTGATATTTTTCTCTAAAACTAGGTTGACCTCTAGCCCTGTAGTTCATCCTATCTAGTTCCCCCGAAATAATTGTACTTAGTGTTGTGGCATAAAGTTTCAAAAAGGTATGCCCAATCATGATGGTCTTGTAATTATTGGGTTCAAAAATTGACCCCATCTTATGAATTGGAATGATTAGGTGCCTTGACCAAGCCTTTGGAAAATCAGTAAAAAAAACCCTATTAAAGAGTGTGGCAAGATAGGAGTTAATCACTGGGCTATTGAGCTTGATTAGTTCCTCCTAGAAGCCATACTCATCAGTAGCTCTAGTGCATCTCATAGTTCTAACAGCCTCGTGGATGATGGAAGTGGTAAAGATATGGTATTGAGGGGGTGACATGAGGTGGAGAGGTAGCTGACTTGGGATGTCATAAAGGGTGGTGGTGTGGGAGATGAGGGAGCACAAGTTGATGGAAGAAGGTGGGGGTAGATGTTGTAGGAACACGGTGCACCAAAAGAGCTTTGAGTCCTAGCTAAGTGTATTGTATAAGGATCTACACTATGAAGAACCAAAGTGTGTTTCTTTACATGAAGAAACCAATGATAGGAATGCTGAAAACTAGCGATAGCTAAAGGAGAGGTCTCAAAGATTAAAGTCAAGTAGTGGTGAAAGGCTTTACAGTCAGCATCAAACTAATGGTTTATAGAACACATGTTCTAGCACTTAGATCTAAGGATAGGGCGGTGGGGGATGTAAAGGAAAGTGGACTCCTAGATGGATGTAGTCAAGAGATGAAACATGGAGGAAGCATGGTTACACTTAGAGAAAGACATAGGTGAGAGGAGTCGGTGTAGGTGGAGAGACATAGGTGAGAGGAGTCAGTGTAGGTGGAAAATGAAGAGGTCACCATCACCCTCAAAAAAGAGAAAGTGGAAATGGCTAGGGCTATCATTCAAAGCAATTAGGAGGTGGGGGTGTGGGTAAAGGTGTGGAGTGGCTTTCACCATATAGGGAAGGTGGAACTGGCAAGGAGGGGGGCAGGGGAGAAGCGAAGTACAAGGCATAGAAGAGAATGGTCAACAAGTGGGAGATGGGCAATGGTGAAGTTGTGGATTGAAGAGATGAAAGAAGCACTGGTAATAATGTAGTCAACCACACTAGCACCCTTGTAGTGTGGCCAATAGATAAAAAGCTCAGAACCAAGAAAACAAAGAAGGTCATTCAAAATAACCAGATCAGAAGACTCACACAGCTGGAGGAGGTGACGACCATAAATAGATAAAGTTCCATTATGATCCTTGGAAATACATTGGAGTCCCAAATTGACATGATCAAGTTCAGTAGTATAGGTCCAGTCTATGCTTTAGTCATGTGTAGGTGTTTGTTGTTCCCTAGTCCATGCACTGAAGTCACCTAAGATAATGATGTCACCCAAGGCATTGAATCTAGAAATGCACTCAATCAAATTAGTAAATGGATCACCATCCTCTGTATTGTGAATGGCATAGGGTGAAGAGGCTAGTGAAAAGTAGTAAACCACAAAGAAGATATCTTGCTGACGGTGTCTGTCATGACATACATAGATCCACATAAATCTAGCATATGTGTTAGAATAGACCACAAAAGTAGCATTAAAGAGGCTATCTCTAGTTAGGTAGGCAACACCTCTGAACCTCGACACCGTACTCGAGGAGTGAATGTCATCCTTGAAGACTAAAAACCACCGAAAACTATGCAGACTCGAAAGGGGACAAGCATGACTCTCATGGGTCTTAATGATAGTCAAGATATCGACAGATCTTATAGCATCCTAAAAAAGACTTGGAAATGACCAAAAAGATCCATTCCCATTCCACCAATTAACAAGGAAAGAGCCAAAGGGGGGTGGGACCCTCTTGTCAAATTGTTGGCATGGTCATCATTTAACCTTAGCGTCCTTGTTGATCTAGCTTAATTTTCACCAGCTAAACACTGATAAACATTAATCTTATCCAAAAGAAACATATTTCTCTCATTTCCTTTTTAGATAGAAAAACCATAATACGTAGATTAGGATAATGCTACTTTTTATAATATTTGAAAGACTGCACTCCATTCAATCTACATAACACTCATTTTTATGTGGTAATCATTCCCTATATGAAGTGTGTGAGCTAATTTGTGTAATCAATGGTTGAAAATTGTGGAATGGATCTAGATGACCATCAAACAAATCTTATTCCTTCGTTCGGCGATGGCAAAAATGCAAATAAATGTGTGAATTACGTTGGTAGGCCAAACGAATCTAACTGAGCTCTCCCTTCCTCAACATTAATTTGATTGGTGAATGACCCGTAATATCTTGAAGCTTATTACTCACACTCTGACATGTGGCAATTTGTAGATGACTGCTCATAATCCACATGCCAACTTGTTTACCGACGCTGTTAGCTCACATGACCCAGACTCACTTGATTTGACCACCATCTTCTCTTTGATGATAAGAAGTGACGACTCCCTGCACATAGCTGCCTCTGTAGTTCACAAATACGAAGAGTTAAAGTGCATAAATAGACAGCTGAATGTGTCTATATGAGTAGTGCGACATAGGCCATGGGAAAAGTATGTTGCAAATATTAGGGATACTAATAGAATTTTGACACCGTGGAGGTTGTTATTGTGGTATATGACTGGGACTTACAAGACTAGATGGGCTAAGGCTCTACTTCACTTTTCTCTCATTGTCGAGAAAAAGAGTAGGAGCACAACGGAAGTGGAGCCACTGCCTACACAAAGATTAAAATTGGAAAGGGAGAAGATTTACACCCAACAATGATAAGGTAAAGCTTCTAACTATTCTGTATATTAAATAGAATGATTGTAAAAATTAAAATGGGTATTCATATCTCTTTATAACCATCCAATTGGTACAAAGTTTAGAAAAAAATATTGTAATATGTGTTAATATATAGTTAATTTTAAGAGTAAAGTAAGATCTTCCATTAAATTGTGAGCTTCTTCTTTGACAAATCTTGCTTCAAATCTATTCAAATTTAACTAATAAACATAACAATTAGTTAAAATAAAATAAATAATAATAATTAATCTTAGCTTCAACCTCTTATTGATCTCCTCGATAAAAAGTATGATCAAAATGATTTCTACAATTCATAAGATGATGTATTTTATTTTAAATTAGACAGTGTCTATATTCACACTCCATCCATCATAATATGTGTTGGTGTAAATAAGTATTTACTTATTACACTTACTTAAGTTTACTTAGGTTAATGCATTATTTAATTATTTTGCATTATTTTATTTGTGAGACACTTAGAAGTATGTGCACTCTTGTGAGTTGTCATGATGACATCACAGGGGTCCACACCTCTTTTAAACACATGTTGTCTACAACGTAAGAATCTTCTACACACATATGACACTTTTTCATTCTTATCCATTCATCTAGAATGTTGGATAAGGTGTTTAGTTGTCTTATCTTCTGGTTGTTTTCTAAAGACATTTTAGGTGCTTCTTGAGAGGCTTTTATATAAGGCACTCCTAGTGTGTTTGAATATCACATTCTGAATAGAGCAATGTATTTAGACATACTCTGAGTAATTGATCATATCCATTTTTGGTCTATAGTTGTGCTTGCGTTTGAGTTCTTAGTTCCTAGGTGAATTTTTCCCTTAGGCAAATTCTTACATGGTATCAGAGCAACTTGGAGACTTTCTCATCACATAGCCATTTGAGACCACACTTGCTTCATCACATCAGCCCGAATCTAGAGTGCTGCAGAAATTTGAAGCGTCTAAAACCAGATCTGACCTCGCCGTTGCATCCAGAACGTTGATTCGATGAAAATTGGTTACAAAGCTGCCTACTCTAGGCTAAAGTCGATTGTGAGACAAATTTTTTTTGCAAACCAGCACTCGAAGGACCGATTTACAGAATTGGTATGATCATTTCAAATCTATACATTCAATTTTTAGATCTACATTTTTTTTTGAATTTGCATTATTTTTCGGAATTTTTTTTGGCCATAGGGCCATAGGAGAGATTTTTTGCAAGTGAAGATTAAAGCTTGGTGGTGCAAATCTGATATTTCCATCACATTCAAAAGGTTCAAAAACCACCAGATCAAATTTTGTTTCATCCAAATCGGACATCTGAGGCAAAATCTAGAGCCATTTGTTTTTTTGGAGGCACAACGGCGATTTAGAAAAAATAACAGTAGTAGTGATTTTCAAACAGTGATATCTTCCTCATATGAACTCTTTTTTGCGAGAAATTTTTTTTGTTTTGGGGTAGGATTTCGTGATCTACACATTGGTGCAAGTGGTTTGAGATCTCTATTTTTGAATTTTTTTGCAACTCCAAAATCTCAAATTTTGCCACTTAAAATGCTTGGTACAGGCTCATCTGGACTCCAAATCAGGTTTTGTTTTTTTTGAAAGTGCATTTTTTTTTGTCTACTTTCCAAATCTGCAATCACATTATAAGTTTTGTAGACAGAAATACTACTTTTAGAAATAGGCCCTAAATTGGCAAGTGGCTTTCAAGTGCCAACATCATCTTTTTCAAGGGGGGTTCTTTGAATTTTTTTTTTGGAGGTTTTTTTGATTGGTCCATCATGGAAGAGTCAGATTTGATTGAATTGACTCCACACAAGTATCATGAATGGAGTCAACTTGCTATCAGATATCTTTGTCAGCACAATGTACTGCCCTATGCACCAGATCTTGATTTTACTTTTGATTAGCATGACATCATTTTGCATACTCTCTATTTACATATGGAATATAAAGTTCTAAAAAAGCTGATCAAAATTAAGTCATTTGAACCATATGTTTTTTGGGTGTATCTTTGGGAGCATTATGGAGATCCAACTATTCCTCCATTCCCAGAAGATCTTCTTCCTCCAGTTGTAGTTGACTCCTCTTCAGATGAGATCACACCTCCAACTCCTATTGCTCCTATCGATCCTATTTCAGCCATAGATGCTTCAGAATTAGTGCAACAGGATACTTTATGTCTTCCTACTCTACCTTCATGCGAAGACTTCCTTTCAGACAGTACACAGTTGTTAGTGGAGTCTCACATTGAAGATGTGGGAGATATTCTTGATGACATTCATCTTTTTTTGAGGTGAATACTTCATCCTTTGCCGTAGTGATAGATTCATGTACTTTAGCACTATAGGGTACTCATGGTCTTCTAAGTGATGATATCTTGTTAGATATTGCAGCTCTATTCTTGGAGTCACACACAGCAAATATGGGGGGCTTTTATGATGATTTCTCACTTCTCTTTGCTAAGGAGTCTTCTACAGTTGTTGCGAGGGCCCACTCCGACCCTCAACTCCATGCTCTAAATGATCAATCCTTCCAGATTGGTGTGATTGTGAATTCTTCTTTATAGCATCTGCAAGAGGTCTCTTCATCAATTGAAAAGACTGTTGGTTTCTTGAGACAGGTTCTACCTCCTTCCTTGTTCGCTTTACTCTTCTCTTCAACAGCTTTGGAGGAAGCAATCATCAGTATTGACACAAGAATTTTTGAACAGGTTTTAGAGATACCAGTCATCATAGAGATTCCTTCTCCATCCAGGGGACGCATCTCATAGGTACCCTTGCCATTGTTTCTTCCAAAGGGGAGGAACATCATACAAAGGTCATGGATCAGCTTATACATTGGAGCATTTCTCACTGATTGGCACACTACTTTTAAGGGGGGGGGGGGGGAGGGACTACCTTGTCTCCTTCTTCTCCTTTTTGGGGTGGACTTTTTCCTCATAGGAGGTTTTGTCCTTCTCCATTCTTTCTTGTATATACATGGATGTATGTCATAATGGGGGGTCTTGATTACTCCATCCATCTATGCATCTATATTTATCTCTCTTTTTTGGGGGAGGGTTTTTCCCATGAGGTTTTCCCTCTTTCCCTGCTTTATGAGAGATTTGTATTTCATTATGTACATGGGTACCTAATATGGCCTATTAGTTGGGACCCATTAGGCATCTTTATCCTAGTTCGTAAGCTTAAGGGCATTCCCCTAAGTTGCACTTAAGGGGGGTTGTTGGCGTAAATAAGTATTTACTTATTACACTTACTTAAGTTTACTTAGGTTAATGCATTATTTTATTTGTGAGACACTTAGGAGTATGTGCACTCTTGTGAGTTGTCATGATGACATCACAGGGGTCCACACCTCTTTTAAGGACATGTTGTCTATAATGCAGGAATCTTCTACACACATATGACACTTTTTCATTCTTATCCATTCAGCTAGAATGTCGGATAAGGTGCTTAGTTGTCTTATCTTCTAGTTGTTTTCTAGAGACATTCTAGGTGCTTCCTAAGAGGCCTTTATATACAGGCACTCCTAGTGTGTTTGAATATCACATTCTGAATAGAGCAATGTATTCGAACATACTCTGATTAATTGATCATATCCACTTTTGGTCTATAGTTGTGCTTGTGTTTGAGTTCTTAGTTCCTGGGTGAATTTTTTCCTTAGGAAAATTCTTACAATATGAAAGAATAAAACATCACCGAAAGGTTAAATTTATTATACAAAATAAAGACTTCAAATATATATATTTCTAAAATGTTTTATATATTTTAAATTTATAATATATATAATATTTTATGATCAAATCTACATTCTAAATTGAATTAAATATTAAATATTGAATTTTCTATGATAAATATAAAGGAACATATAACAATATATAGTTTTTATTATTTATGTTAAATTACTTTGTTTAAAAATATATACAGATACTTTTTATATATTTATTATACATTAAATAAATATTAATATTTAACTATATATATTTATATGTATATTTAGTGCATTTCTAATAAATACTTTAGTTTCTCATTTTGTACTACATTGTACTCAATATCGAGTGTATATATACCAATTAATGTATATATTAGTTTTCTAAATTTCTAATACTTACATTTGTTTACAATGATTTTTTAATATATTAAAGAAATGATGGGATTATGACTTTAAATGGTGGAGTTAAGGTTTTATGTAAGTGTAAATAGTAGAATTAACAAGCTTTTATATGTGCTACAACACTATTTTATAGGCAACAATATTATAGCAACACTTGGCACTAGTTTGATATCTTAGAAGTCATCAAAACCAAAAATCACAAGCACAACCATCTGAGCTCTTAAATATTTACTTCCCTTATCCTTTTCTATCTTGCATATCCAACCTCAACTACATACAAGTTCTAGGCACCTAACCATACTAGAAAAGTCACATGTGTCATATTTTACATATGACATCATTCATTATATTGCAAAATGTATTGCTTTATGTTAATATTTAGAAATAGTTCATGAGCATTCCCTATCTTTATAATTATTTTCCAATTAACATGATTTTTTTTGCAAGTGTACACTATCAAGCCACTATAAAATAATTGCACAACTCTCAAAGAAAATATTTTACAAAATAACCATCTATCATTTGTAGATATAATAATATTTAGTTCCAAATTATGAAATATTGTCCATTTGCAACATTAATAAGAAGATGTACATGGAAGAGAGAGTTGAAATAATTTATTTTGTTTACAACTCATTTCAATAGCCATACAATTTTCATTATAGTCATATCCTAGAAGAATCAAAACATGGGCTTACAATTTTTATTGTATTTATATCCCTCCCATCATTCAAACATCAATGTTAAATATTCATTAACTATGGATGAGAGATATTATGACATGACATAAACACACATTAGGCAATAGTATACCTATTGCATTTTTCCAAAAATAGACAAACAAATGAGATTACCTACAATCAACTTATAATTTGGAAAGAAAATTATGACCTTGAAAATATATAATTCAAATGACAAAATTATGTCATTTATATTGATAACTCATTAAGTAATCATGTGCCCATGATCTATTATACTACTAAATAACCCAAACACATACACTTGGGATTAGAAACCATCCTTTATTCACCTCTCATCTTGTCAGAACCACTACAAGAAAAAACATCTGTAAGGTTTGACCAACTCATTGGGTGCTCTTGCAACATTCTTCCCATGTAACAATGAAGTTAATGTGGGTCTATATTTTAAGATTTTTTTGACTAATTCCCATCTTTTTAAAGTCAATCTCTGCTACACAAGTGGCCTCATATTCAAGTTGGTGTTTCCATTTTATTAGATGCTCCATGTAAACACCATGTCTAGTTTTTTTTCTCTCTTGATTCTAAGATCTTATCTACTTGTGGATTTGTTGGTGTAGGCACTTTGAGTTACTTTACATCCTCTTCTATTCATGTGATGCACTCTCCCTCATTTACTTTAGGTCCTTATATTTGACAAGGTCTTTAAATTTGAAACAAAAGAGATACATAGCTCCTTTGGAAGATCTACCTTGTATGCATATTGTCAATACTTGGCTATAATTTTCCATGGTCACATTCTTCTCATCTGCAACTTTCTTACTGCAGCAGGGAGTATTCTTGATCGGTCCTTCCGTTCGACTATTCCGCCAACCCCTTCATTCCTCACCTCCCGTGCAGGGTGGGTGGCCCTTTAGCCCCCCACCCAACCCCACACACGGGGCCCGAGGGAACAGGTATTAGGAGGAAAAGGGATCCGATCCGCCCTATATCGGATAAGGGTCTCATTTGTAGCCCCAAAAAAGGAATAGTATGGGAGAGGGATGAGGAGGACTCCTTCCTCTTTGCCTCGACATCGAATAATGACTCCTGCAGCCGATCATCGGGGATGAAGCCAGCCAAGAGGCCCCCCAGTATCCAGGCCTTACTATGCCCTTCCTACAGGGCCCTACCCGTCTTTGCTAACTAGAACAAATAGAAGGTGGGTGAAAACAAATAGCTGTAAGTGGAAGGCCCATCGGTACCCAACCATAGAGTAGGGAGTTCCATCCATTTGATTTCCTCGTCCCTTTGCCATAGTAGGGACCACTATCCATAATCGTTGGCAATTCAGTATGCACTATCCATAATCGAGCTCGAGGGACCTAACTACTTTTAGCTGGGCTTAACTCACTCCCTCTGCACCGGGCCCTGCTCATCAGGATTAGAAACCTGACTCCACCAGTTAGGCGCTATCATGAGCTACCACACCGGGGGTGCGTGCAGGATGGAATGAGGAAACTTCTTAGTATGCTCCATCCGGGTGCTGAATCATCGCCTCTACCGGCCCCAGGCAAGAATCCATCCAAATTAGTTGATTAGTTCCTTTGCATCTCGACGAGTTGCCTATAGAAGAGTAGGGCATGGTTACAGCCTATAGAAGAGTAGGGGAATCCTATTGCTTATGAAAGCAGGCTGATGCCATGGCAGCCCCTACTATTCTATGGCGGAGGAAGCCTATAGATAGCCCCCCCCGTGCACAGGGAGGTAGATTATTGTAGGGCCCTGGCGTCTCCTCCCACCCCGGGGGGGATTATAGGGTGGGGGGCATAGTGATGAACGCATTAATGAACTGATAAATGAATAACTACCCTATAGAAATAATGGGCGATAATCTCGTATCCATATGATGCACCCTTCGCTCAGCGGTTGAAACACCCATTGAAACACCATATATAGGCATTTGACCCAGAGCCCTTAGTTCCGGGCCAAGTAACAGAGCCGGTTGCCTATAAAATTCCTACAAATCCATACCCGTGCATGCATGCAAAGGAAACCCTCTAGAGTCTAGCTTTTTTGAGGTGTACCGTCACCCAACCACCTACTTCAAATTGAAGATCCTTTCTCCTCTCATATACTTTGGATTTGAGCTTTTGACTGACTTCCATTAATGTCTTTTTGACCTTCTCATATATCTCTCTCATTGATTGTGTTAAATAATTAGTATCACCATTGATTATCTTTGACTTTTCACCTCTCTAAGCTCCCAAAAATTGCTTGGATGAAGGCCATAGGAAACTTGAAATGGGTTCTTGGATGTAGTCTTGTTTGTGCTATCATTGTAAGAAAATTTAGCTTTAGGAATTACTTGATCATATACCTATCCACACTCCTTGGTTAAGGATCTACAAAGGTATACAAGTATCCTATTGATTACCCTATTCATACCATCTCATTTTGGATGGTAGAATGATCCAAAAGATGTATTTATTACAAGTCTCTTCCATAGAGTTTAGTAAAAATACCCCATGAACTTGACATCTATACATAACATAATGTTGATTAGCAACCCATAAATTATGACCACCTCTTTAAAGAAAATATGAGCTATGTAACTTGGTTTAGTTTCATAATGCATGCCCCATTTTCATATAAAAAATGGAGAAACCCTATTTTGAAAATCCCCTACAAGGCTCCTAAACCAGAGCCCTGGTCATTTTGGACCCTCCCATAGGTCTTGGTCAAACCCTAGTCTCTAACTAGGGAGGTCCAAAAAGTCAAGAAAACTTAGAAAAATTTATTTTTGTGAATCATAGTGCTTTAAGTGCACATATACGCACTTATGCACATGCACACTACACCCAACTTTGGAGATGCACATATGTGCATGTGCGTAGCATTGGAGAGTGTGCACTTGGTTTTTGGTTCCTATATAAGGCCCTAACCCCTCCTCTATCTCTCACTTTGCTCGTTCACTCCTTCCAAATCTTGCACCTTTGTGCATCTACTTGCTCCACCTTCAATCCCCTTTCAAGGACAAGCATCAAACTTAAGGTTAGACCTTATGGTGCTCATATGTGTACCCTTAAAGGGTGCACAAGTGTACACCCCATCACCTTTAAAAAGCCATAAACCTACAACTAAAAAATAACTAAAACAAACTAAAAATATGTTCCTAATGCTCCTTGAGGTGCACACATGTGCACCTCCACATTAACAAAGGAAAAAATTAAAACATATACAAACCTTTAATGGATTCATGAAGGTGTACACTTGTATACCTTTTCTCTCAAACTCAAGAGATTAAGTGTCCCTCCCTTTCATTTTACAAAACACACTACACATGTGGGTAAGCACATTTGTGTCCCTTTTCAAGGTACACAATTGTGCAATTAGCCAATTTTAGGGATATTTAGTGCACCAACGCACTTGTAAAGATTAGCTAGGTGTTTCAAAATGCATAATAGGGTCTTTTGAATGGGGAGACTACTTTTTCATCTAGTTTGAATGGCTTTGACATCATTGGGAGTCAATTTAGGGCACTTTTAGGTTGATTTTTTCTCTTTTGCATTTCAACTAATGTTTGCCTATCTTGTGTAGATCAAATGACATCATCCCCATCTTCGATGGCAAATAAAATAGATCCAAAACCTATTGCACTCAAGTATTAAGGAGCACTAAAGAAGTCAAGGTTCTAAGACAGACATGTGGAAATCCAAAAAATAGAATTGGGACATATAGACTAGAAGACATTCCTTACAATCTACAATAAACTAAGGGAAATGTTGGAAATTGATAGTATCTACACTCTTCTAATCAGGGCTAGTAAATGCAACATCTCACTTGACATTAGTTCAATAGTTAGAACTAGTAATGACCCTAGTAGAGCACTATATAATCGAGGAAAAGCTCATGGAGAGTGTAATTGGAGAAATAGTCCTAGACCTACAACTTTAAAACATAGAGAAAATGTTTCACCTCCCAAGGGTGGATCAATACCTACAAATTTCATATGAAGGGGAAGAATTATAGTACAAAGATAGTTTAAAAGAGGCATGAGAAATATTACAATCCTCTTTCTTGATTTATAGGACGCCTATGGTCCATAGAGTGGGTAAGGTAGACATGACGAGGGGATACATGAAGGGTGATATCAGACATGAGATTATCCTCTTAAGCAGATTCATGGGTCTCTTAGTAGTAGGCCACCTTTAAACTTGGATGGTCCATTTAATTGAAACCATTAGAATGGAAAAGATGGCCATTAATTAGGCCACCATCCTAATTGATGACTTGGATGAGAAACTTGTAGCCATCAAAGTAGACTTGTTCTTCTACATGACATCATACATGGTGTACTTGTTCGCAACTAGAACCACAAATTATCCTTTCCTGTATAGAAAAGAAAGCATGCAAGATACAAATGCTTGGCCCAAAGTTCCCATTAAAAACTGTGGAATAGAGAGTGGTGAATGATAGGTTTATCTTTATAATTATCAGGTTTATTGAAATTGATTATGCAAAGAGAATGTTCATAGAGGCAGTAGCTAGAATCATAGAGATCAACACCTACTATAGTAAATTCAAGACCTTCACATATCTTCACATAGTTGGTACTTTTCTATGCTCAAAGAAGCTCCCAAGATACCTATAAGATAGACTTATACTCTTGGAGATAACACGCCAACTCACTTCTGCATATGATATATTAATTAAACAACATAAGAAGACATGGGTTTAACTGATTAAAATTGGTGCCTTTGAGGTGAAGTAGAAGTAGGACATCGCTACCTTTGACTCTGAATAGCATTAGTATCCCTTATAAGAGTACAACTCCCCTCATCTATTCTTTGAATGCAACATTTGGTAGGAAAACAATTTGTACATGTTGATGTGTTGGAGGATCATTGGATGAATGCTACAGATGACTATGGTATACTTATAAGAGGTTATTGTAGGATGAGTTTATACTTAGCATAGAATGTGGTAAAGATGAAGGTTCCTTTGAAGGCCTTAGAAAAGGATGCTAAAGAATTCATGAATTCTTTCTATAATAGTGACAAAATCTATGATAGGCCTATCATGAATGTTGCGATAGGGACAGATGAAAATGATGACATAGATCATTGAGCCAAACATGTGGTCAAATTGATGAGGGAATGGATTTTGTAGCCATTTCAAATGGATCTAGTCCTGCTAGGCATACCCTACAAGTCATGGCTAAGATGATCAAAGGAAAAGTTGTGGAGGTCAATGTACTAACCTACCCTTCTTAGTCCCTAGTAAGGCCAGACATGGTTCACCAACATGAGTAGGAGGTTGAGTACTTTGGGGCTCATAGAGGCACAAAAAGGAAGAGGGTACCTCTTAGGGTGAAGAAACACAAAGCTCAAGCTCAAGCTCCTCCATAATAGATACAACCCAAATAGGCACAAGTTGAACCTTGAACAGAGCCAACACAAGAACTTCTTATAAAAATGAAACAAGAGAAAGGTATTTTTTCATACTGAATTATATAAAAATCTCTAAGAACATGTATTAGAAAAAATACATTCATTTTAATAGACAGAAGACTTTAAGTTGGAATTGGTATATAGTTCATGAGTTCAATTGTAAAAATAGGGTACACATTAAATTTGTATGATTATAAGTTGGTGTACTTCAATCACTACTCATTATCACAAGTCATAAGATATAGAAGATATTAAAGAGTTATAGAGTAGAAGGAACCTCTTGTGAGCTCCACAATTTCCCTATTACTCATGTACTCAAATAATGCCACAATGTGTAGATCACGAGCCTCTATCATGTCCCTTTCATTGATTTCACATTGGTGTTCATTCAGGCATGTGGGTATGTCATATTTTAAATAAATTTTGCCAACATTAAATCTATTAAAGAGGGAATTAAGCCTCCTAAAAGCTAGCCAATGTAGGTGAGCCATCCAACCTAGGTGAGCTAATATTTAACTTGTTAAGATGTTGATTTCCATCATTGAGTTAATTGATATAGTCTGCTTGTCCAAAGGAATTGATTTTATTGTCCTTTTGTTCTATCTCTTTTTTGGATTTGTCTTTTTCTTCCATGACTTCACATAATTTAATTTGACTGATTGGATTTCTTTCTCTCTTTTAAGCTTTCTAACTTCTCCTTGAAGATTAGAATTCTTTTCTAATAGGTCTTTGATTAATACATCATCTTGATCTAAATTTAGAACTCTATGGACATAAGTCTTCAATACTTCCTTCAATATAGAGATTTTCATTCATTTGTATTGCAAGATATTTCCTTCTTTTCAATGATTGAGAGATTTTCTCCTTTTCTTTCTTTATTTGTCCAATGGCCAATTCTAGAACCAACTTATCATTTTGAATAGCCTTATCTAGCTTATATACCTCCATTGCCTCATATCTTATCTCAAGTTGTCAAACTTCTTCTATGAGAACCACAAAATTTGATATGAATTGTTGGAAATATAAGGTAGGCAAGATTGCTAAGAGGGGAGGGGTGAATCAAGAACCAATAGAACTTTATCTTACTTCACCAATTAATCCTTCATAGAATATTATGATCTATTTGTATGCATGAAAGAATGAAAACAAAAAAAACATTCATAACAATTTGACACAAGATATGGTGACCCAAAAACCTTCCACATAGAAAGTAAAAATGAAGTGGGGATGATACCCACAAGCTTTAGTACTATAGCATAAAGTTAACCTATTAAGGCTTTCAATTGACCACTTCTGGTGATCTATCTTGTTAGGAGCAATAAGGACTGTGAGGTCCACCTTGTTAAAGAATTTACAAACATACAATGAAGTATGCAATTGGTTAAGAGATTTAGCAAAATACTATAATATTTACCCTATTAAAGGATTTGATTCATGTGCCTATTAGGATGAATTAGTACCTAATCTCTGATCTACAACTCTCATTTGTTGAATAAGATTCCTTATATTGCAATGATCATCTAACTATGATACATAAATCTTTGTTGTCCCTTATACTTCTTGTAGCCTTCTTTAATTCACAGTCATGCTTATCATATTCCTCTCTATATTTGTGTTAGGATATGATACAATGCATTACATGTATATATCAAACCAAATAATTATCTTCTCGAGTTGGATACAATACCAATTTCATCATATTCCACAAATGTTGTAACTTGGGTTTTCTTAAGACAAAATCAATGATGTTCTGATACATGACAAACATTATCAATGCTTGAAAATCTTTGGCACTTAGTTGAACTTGAAGCTCAGTCCATACTGATCACTTTAAGTAGCTCAAACTTGGTCAATGTTGTGATGTGGAGCCTAATAAGACTCAAAGGTTAATTTGGTGTGGTTACCCTCTGGGTTATTTCTACAATTGTTTGGAGGCAGCATCCCTAAGATGGGGTCAAGGGGCAACACCCTTGTGGGGTCTTAAGGCAGCACCCTAGGTGCGCTCCCTATCATAGTATAGGGTGGGGTTGAGGGGAAATGCCCTCACGTGGGATTTTGGGGGCAACACCCCCGAAGCCAAAAAAAGACCTTATATTGTAAAAGGCATTGGCTACTATTTTTTTTGTTATTCTAGCCCTAATTTTCTAAGAAACAAAGAGCTTGTATAAAAAGGCTCAGGGTTAGGGATTTTTTCATAAGCAATGATGCAAAAATTGGCTCTTGTGGAGGTATTGAGTTGTAAGGGACTACAGATTGTAATTGTTGTAACCATTGGATCATAATAATATTGGACTTGCTATTGGTGGATGTAGTGGAACGATTGGGTGAACTATGTTAAATACTAGTGTCTTTTGTTCTCTTTTATGCAATCTACTATTTTTTGATATTGGTTATATTTGCATGTAAATATTATTTCTATTTGAGGTTAATCCTAATAGTCAACACTCTATGACTCAGTGAACACTAAGAAACTTAGTAGGTGTTGAATCACCTAGTTGACACTGCATGACTCAATCAACACTAGATTCACATTGTTACCACTACAAACTTGGTAGACATTGTAGAGGTTGGTTAGCACTAGAGTCATCATCACTTCCACTAAATAGCTTGGTAGTCTTTGCTACGCTTGGTTTGTAATATACATAGTCTTTGAAGCTCAATAAACACTGTTTGGCTTGGCAAATACTATAAAATGACTTAGGTGCTTAGTAGAGACTATATTCTAACTACTTGGATCAAGAGTAATTGAAATACTTGGTTAGCATTATAGGATGAATGATAAGCTTGGTAGCAACTATAGAGCTCAGTAGTAATGCAACTATTTGACTAAGTGTTGAGTCATTGATAGATAGACCTAAATGTCAATAGGTAATCCATGTGTAAATAAAATTGTATAATTATACCCTTATCAAAATAGATTACATTTTTCATTATCTAGGATGATAATTTTCTTTGAAAAATTCTTGTCAAAAAAGATTGTTAGAAATGAGATCTCAAGTTTTTAGTTTTTATTGTTGAACTAGGTGATCTATTGTTATTGTTATATAAGTATTGGAATTCTTTGAATAGGAGAAGAATCAAGTATAATTAAATTCTAATAAATAAATATGTCAACTTTGGTTGTACTATGTTGGTATTTTTTCTTAATATAGTGATAAATTGGTGATTTCTATAACATTTAAGTAGTGGATTAGTTAGGTTTAATTTAATTATGGC
The DNA here is from genome assembly GCA_028749045.1 of Cupressus sempervirens. Lineage (NCBI taxonomy): Eukaryota > Viridiplantae > Streptophyta > Pinopsida > Cupressales > Cupressaceae > Cupressus > Cupressus sempervirens. The sequence continues at coordinate 244,718,780 of CM053790.1, forward strand.
CATTAAACTTGTTGTGTTAAATGAATCATGAAAAAATATTTTTCTTGCTTTCAAATTTGACATTTGAAAAAAAACTGTTATAAAAAACATCTTCCAAATATTGTGAAACAAGTAAAAAATATCAATTAAGTTTTATTGAGTTATATTTCATATAGAGAAGGGATATAAAGACAAATGTAGATATACAAAGTGAGTAGAGAAATGGTAAAAATTGAGAGGGAAATATGGATGAAAGTAGAGAGGGATGTGTATTTAGAGATAGAGAGATGAGATAGAGAAGGAGAGGAGGTAGAAGATAAAGAGAGATATAGACTGATACAAGAAGAGATAAGGATAAAGAGAGATATAAAGATATATGAGGAGGGGGAGAGAGAGAGAGAGAGGAGAAGATCAAAATGTAAAAGGAAAAGATATAAATAGAGATATAGAGATGGAGACATGGATTAATAAAGATAAAAATATAAGGAGATGTATAGGGAGATAAGGGAAGTAGAGATAAATAGATAGAAGAAGTGAAATCAAACATAAATAAGTATACATAAACAAATAGATATGAATATAGAGAGAGTTTAATAAAGGAAGAAAAATTGGGGGGAGAGAGATGGAGGTAGAGAGAAAAAGATAGAGTTTTATGGGAAAGAGAAAGATAAATATATATGACTATGTAAATGGGGGATATATATTTAGGGATAGAAAGGGATGGAGAGATAATAATAAAAAATAGAGTTTCCAATAGAAGGATATTTGGTAGAGAATTTAAGGTATTTGTGTGTGTGTGTGTGTGTGTGTGTGTGTGTGTGTGTGTGTGAGAGAGAGAGAGAGAGAGAGAGAGAGAGAGAGAGAGAGAGAGAGAGAGAGAGAGAGAGAGGATGGGAGAGAAGTTTATAGATAAATAGAAATAGATAATGAGGTAAAGATTGAAATAGATCTAGCCAAATACATAGGGAGAGATAGAGAGGAAGAGATAGAAAGAGATATAGATGGTGAGATAAGTTGGTAAAGAGATAAGGAGATATAGAGAAGGTGAGAGGGAGAGATTGAAAATGGGACAAATACTTAATTAGAATTCCATATATTTGTGGCCTACCCATTGCACACTAAGGTGTGATTACTATTCTATGCTTATAAACAAATAGTTGGAAGAGTTGGAGAGAAGGAGATCATTAAGAAGATGGCACAACCTTTGATGTTAGTTGGAAAGAAGCCTTTAATTTACCTCAAAGAAGATTTCAGAGTCTTTTTACACAGATCAAATTCAAAATTCTAGGCTTTAAAGAGTGTCATTTTTGTGATTGTTGTATTATACACCTTGTGCATTGGTGTGGGTTATAGTACTTGGATGACTCTTCTTCTTTTTGATTTAGTTGTAGGAAAAATATATTTTTATGGTATTGTCATACATCTCACACATTGATCAGTGCACCAATTCATGCTCCCTTTTATTGCAATTCACCAACAGAGCACTCAGACTGCTTGTTAGTTTCTCAATATTAATGAATGACTATTTTACTTGGATAAAAGGGGAATGTTTGTATAGGTGGAACATTCAGCACCTGTCCAGAGTTTTATATGGAATTATAGAAATGAATTTTACACTAGGAGTTGCATTTTTTTACATGCAATAATAAGCAGATAGGAATGAGTCATTAGCACAAATTTTAATTGATACAAAAAAAGATTTCTCATAACTTTAATAAGTTGACAGTACTTTTGAGACATTTGAATTAAGATCCTTTTAAGATTAGAAAATTATGGTATAAGTAAAATCAAATAATATATTTATGATATTTATAATTTGACTTTATATTCTAAAGAATATCTACTACATGTATTTGATCTCTATAGTGGTGTGTTAAGATAGTTCAAGAGAAGATATATTGAACTTGTTGAAGTATTTATATATAATAGTTTTCTATTTCATTTTAACAACCAAGGTCAATATTGTAACTATGGTCTTTTAATTCTATATTCTAAAAACAAAATTATTGCATATTATTTAACATTGGTGTTATTTGATTTGAACTAAAGGATACTACCATTGTTGGGTTATGACTCTAACTTGACTTCTTGACTTCTATAGTTGTTACAATAGGACTTCTTACATACACTCTACTCTGACGAATGAGAAAACTATATATTTTTCTTTCACTATTCATTATGCATGTAAATATGAAATTAAATTTGTGAACATAAAAAAATTATAATTTACATGAATATTTTAATTTAATTTCAAATCTAAAGTTTCAAATATCAAAATTACTTCATCCTCTTATACTATCTAATACGCTATTCATAATTTAAAATTCTTAATCTAATAATTATCTATCTAAATTTAAATTCAAATAATTATATACACCAAAATAATTTCATTGTCTTGCATTATTGGAAATATTCTATTATAATTTTAATAATTTTAAATTTAATTTTATATACTCCAAGATGTTTTGTTTCATTTTTCTCATAAAACTGCATTACTAATTAAAACTTTCTTTTCAAAATTAAAAAGCTTACATACTACAAAAATATGATAAATAAAAACAAGGTATTCATATGATAAATTATTGTGAATGTGATTTAATATGATTATAAGCTAGGCATTGTAATTAAACACACTAATATTAAAATTTCATGTACAATCAAATTCAAGAATAGCTAACGAGTTGAAGCATACATACTGCATCTCTCAACATTCAATTTATTATTAATGTTATAATCTTATATATATAAAACCAAAAAATTAATAAAAGATTCAATGTATCCTAATGAAATTATGGATTGTTTCATGTGTTCTTTGAGTTTCCTTACATATGCCTCTCTATTTGAGCTTTCCTTCTATGTTTTCCATTTGACCCAACATAAATTTAGTATGAGAGTTTTCAGGCTAGTTTATAATGGCCCCAGCTAGTGGTGACCCAGTTTTTGATACTAGTGTTTACATTGTTGCTTTAGAAAGCCCTTGCACCTCCATTGAACAAACATCCTTGCAAATTTTTCCTAGAGGTTTTTCATGAGGTAATCTTGATATTATCCTTCCTTTGACAAGAATTTGATGCTGCTTATGATTAGTTAGAACAACATACCTTGATAGGTTATTTTGTGGGTAGGACTCCTCCTAAATCTATGCTCTAAGAATGGCTTGACAAGAGTTGGGCTCCTTATGGATTCTACCTTGACACTATGCAAAACCTTACCAAAGGTTTTATTTTATTTTAATTTTCCAACCTGTCTCAGGTAGACGTAGTGTTTAACAATGGCCTTTAGTCTGTGCATTCATTCGTACTTGTTTTTCAAATATGGTTGAGAGACTTCACCATCTCTGATGATAAAAAGCTTAGGGTTCCTTTGTAGGTTAAGTTTCTAGGTTTACCCTTGCTATGTTGGCCTTTTATAGAGTCTATTGCCAATACTCTTGGAAAAGTTGTTATTAAGGAACATGAAATGTTTTTCAATGCTCATCCTCAAAAACTCATGTGCATTGAGGTTGATCTCTCCAAGGATCTCAAAGATTCTGTGGAAATATAGATTGGTTCTCAAACCTTCTCTCAAAAGGTGCTATATTTGAACCTACCCAACACTTGTTATAGGTGCTAGTCAGCGGAACACAAGATTAGGTATTTCCCCTTGGTTGTGCCCAAGGTTAAACCCCCACCTAAGGAGGACCCTATTAAAGCTACAAAAGGAAGAAAAAAAGATGAATGGACTATAGTTGGGCATAAGGGAAAAACTCCATCGGCTCCAAAGCAGTCATATGTGGCTATCATTTTGGTTCCTCCTATTTTAACAGTAGTGCAAATCCCCACCATTATAGGGCCAAAGCTAGTTTTTATAGAATCAAACCCTATTGTTTCTTAGGTTTCAAACCTTGGAATTTCATAGGGGATAAAGGTAGCTGGAAGGGCTAACACTTTTTTTGTGATTCACACTCCTCTTGTAGCCTCTTCCATTGTGACCTAGAATGTGTGGCATTCTTGTAGTCCTGGACATGCTAAGACACCATACAAATAGTGGGCTATCATTCTAGAAGAGTTTCCTTTTGGCTTCAACCAAGCTTCCACTTTTTTGTAAAATAGTTACTCTTTTCTCAAGGATGAGGAAGATATGGAAAAGTTATCATGAATTTTTTTATCATGGAATGTACAAGGTCTTACAAACCTCTCCAAAAAGTATTATGTTAGGGATACCCATTGTAGACTTGATAATTTAGATTTTCTTTGCATGCATGAGGTTAAAATTTCTAGTTTCATGCTTTCCTCTACATGTCATGTCATTTGGCTAGATGGCATTATATTTTCTTCTTAGCACGAAACTAGCAGATGTGGTGTAGTTACTCTCTGGTCACCTTGTCTACATTTTGCTATTATTTCACATGGTTCTAACCCCATGCACAAGATAATTTAGCTTGTGCTTTCTATCAACAATCATTCCTTTGGAGTAGTTAATGTTTATGCTTCCAATGATACTATGGAAAGATATCAATTGTGGGGTTGGATGGTTGACAACTTGCCTCCAACTACTTGGGTTATGGGTGGTGACTTCAATATGGTTGAGTTGGCCTCTGAAAAAGAAGGCATTTTTCCTCTTTGCTGGATAGTTGGGGAAAGGGAAGCCTAGTACTACATGAATAATAAATTCGGCCTTTATGGTCTTAATACTAACTGCCACTATCACAGTGGGGCTTGTCATACTTGGTCCAACTTTCAAGCTAGCTCTAACCACATTCTAAAATGTTTGATTGTGCTATTATTACTGAAAAATATTTTTTCTCCTTTTCTGAGGATCAAGATCTACCTATCATTCCTTTGCTAGATGTGACATTATCAGACCACTATCCCATTTATTTTTCCATCTCTTCAGATACAGTTGTTCAACATGTTGCTAGGACTCAGTTTTTCCTCAATACATTAGTGCTAATGTATGCTTCCACTATTGCTCACATCCTATGTGTCTGGAATTTAGACCCACATCTGCATTCTTAGATAGGTTGGATTTAGTGGTAGAATGATGTTGTCACCAAATTAGCTACATTTTTGAGTATCTATGGGTGGTAGTTGGTGATTGTCAAATGATGGTCTTATGAAGCCACTACTATGACTATCAAAAAAGTTTTTGAAGTTCTCACCCTTAACCCTGTTGATGTTGATTTGCAAATTCATCTTGTCAAGCTTTGTCATGACAAGAAGGTTACTGAGAACTATGCTGCTCGACGAGCCCAAATCTAAGCTTGCCTCTATTGGTTGGAGGTTTGCAATAAGGTTTCCAAAGAATTCTTCTAGGCTCTTAGAGCTTGTCATACAAATTTTGGGATTAAAAAGATTAAACAAGGCAATTTTGTTCTCTCCAATCTCCTTGACCTCTTGCAATCTTTTCTTCACCACTGTGAAAATGTGCTTGATTTGTAGGGAAATTCAGTTGCTTAGGAGGAAGCCCTTAGAAAGTGTATTACTTTTACTCCAAATTACCTAATAGTTGATCAACGATCTATTTTTGAGCAACTTGTCACCATCTAAGACCTCAAGGAGGTAGTTTTTTCCATTAATGATGACAAATCCCTTGGTTGTAATGGGTTCCCCTATGAATTTTACAAACACCTTTGGGAGTCTATTGGTTCAAACCAACACAAAGTCTATCTTGAAGCCTATCATTCCAATAGTCTATGAGCTATTATTAACAAATGAAACATCAAATTCATACCTAAAGCCAGAGATCTTGAAGATATCTATAATTGGTGATCCATTACCTTGCTTAATGTGTCCTATAAGATTATTGACAAGGCAATTTCTCTCAAAATTTTCCATCTCCTACCTTTTATTTATGCAACCAAATCAAACTGGCTTTATTAAGTCTAGTTATATTCTTGATAACATCTTTTTTCTTGGGGAAGGCATGGAGTGGGCTCGCAAATCCAATCAATTAGCTATGATTTTGAAAATTGACTTTGCTAAAACTTATAACTAGATCAAATGGCCTTTCATGTTGGCTATGCTTCAAGCTCTTGGTTTTGGCCCCAACTTTCTTCAGTTTATAGAAATGATTTTTGGAGATGTTAATACTTGTATTACTATTAATAGCTCTCAATATAAAGCCTTTGGGCTCTTTCATTCCATCTGGAAAGGTTTCCCTTTGGCCCCAGCTTTATATGTTCTCACTGTTGAAGGTTTTTGATACTTGCTAGCCCACTTTGTCCCTTCTAGTTTGGTTTGTGGCATTTCCTTAACAAATTCCTCCTCCTAGTTGGTCAATGGACACTTTGCTAATGATTCCTTTCTCACTCTTTTGGAGGACAAGGAAAACATCACTAATGCTTTGCAATGTCTAGATACCTTTTGTCAAGCCTTTGCCTCAGCTATTTGATGCAACAAAATGCTCTATTTTTGGCAATCTTTTCTTCCTGCTCCATGATGGCTTGACCAATTCCAATAGAAATGGGTCACTCATAAGAAGATCTTTTTCTTCTTAGGAATCCCTTTTTCCTTTCAAGCTTTACCAGTTGATTTGTGGAATGTTGTGCTTATCAAGATTGAAAATAAGCTTGACTATTGGCTTACTAAAACCCTTTCTCTTGCAAGGAAATTTTAGATTTTTCTAAAGATCATGGTGGCTATGCATGTGTACTATTCTTCCTATTGGGCTCCTTCCAAAGTATCTTATCTAAAATTAGAGTGATTGTTATGTGATTTTCTTTGGGCTTCTAGTTTTGACCTTCATGGTTTTCACAGAGTGGCTTGGGATTTTTGTTGTCTACCCAAAGAGTCTAGAGGCATTGGTCTTCTTTCCACTTAGAAGCAAGGGCTTTCTCTTTGTACTAAATGGATCATTCATGTCATTACTAGAGATGAAGCTTGGAAAGTTTTGGTTTGACATTACATTTCTTCTATGTTTCCTATTAACAATCCTGCATGGAAGGGGATTGGCTTTCAAAACCTTCTTATCATGCAAGCAATTGAAAACATACATGGTTCTTTTGTTATCAAGAGCATCTAGATAGCTTGGGAAGTTTCCTAACCTTGGCTTCACTAGTCTAGTGATGGACTCTAGGATGGGCCCTCTTTGAATCAACAGAACATTTGGTGGTTTCCTTTGATTTCCACCCAAGGTGTCCCTCTCACTAAGACTGAAGGTGCTTGTAATCTGTATTTTTGTAAACATGGCATCAAGACCCCTAAGGACCTATTTTCTAGGGTCTCTATGAGTCTCAGATCCTTGGAACACAGCAAGTCTAGTTCCATCTTACCTATTTAGATTGGCAAAATTTTGATCTCTTTCTTTCTACAATTCCAGATCATTTAATTGATAAGGTAGGTTTTCAATCTATTTGTTCTTGGTGGACTGATTGGAAGTGGTTGTTGGAAATATAAATGGAGTAACTGATGGGGCAGGGGGGGGGGGGGGGGGGTGTTTTGTATTAGTTACTCAGTTACCACAAAAACAAATCCATAGATCCCTTAGATGTCTGATAAAACTACTTACTACTGTCACTCGGTAAACATATAGAAATTACCATAACTCGGTAGATGTAGTGTATGTTAATTTTAAAAAATCTTAAACATACACAATGATTAACATGCAAGCATAAAAGAAATAAAATGAACACAAGAGACACTAGATTTAACATGGAAACCCAATATGGGAAAAACCACCAAGTAACTATCTACTGATTTTTTGTCTTTCAAAGTGAGCCTTGTTAGGAGCCAACCTGGTTAAAGGTTACAAAACACACTATTAGCTGTAACCTTGTTAGAGGATTTAATCACACTCTTAAGAGTGGCCTTGCAAGAGGTCTTTAGAACAATTCAATGCAACTATCACCTTGTTAGAGGATTTATGGCTATTAAACCAACTCTACTAAGAGATTTTGGAATCACTGCTACAATGGTAAAAAAGTAACAATGAAATGACCTGAATGAGATGCAACTAAATTGCTGATTACAGATCTTTGTTCTGCTTCACACTAGATCATTCCTGACCAAATAAAACTTTTCTGCTCCTCAAGGATATCTGACCATCCTTCAAATTTGCTCACACTTTCTTCTTCAAAAAATCAATACACTTGCACACTCACTCATGCTCTTTAGAATCTCAACTTGACCTTTCATTTATACCTTACAAATTGTCAAGTCAGCCCAATTACAAGTTACAATTACCAATAATCATTACCTCAGTTGACTAGAATCAATACTTGAAATAATTAAACTTCATTTCTCAAATTAACAAAATCCTTTAGTAAACACCATTCCTAAAAAATATTTCTTGTGTTAACCAATAGAAGCTTGATTAACACTACAATCCTGCAAAATCCTTTGGAGACTAAGTGAACTCGGTAAACACAAACTTTTCCTCATTAAACATGAGAGCTTTGTTAACACTACTTTCTACTACTTTTCCTTCAATGCCCGAGTGAGCACAATAGACATTGTCTTCATATAGTAATCTTTAGGAAAGCTTGGTAGACATAGAAAATTGCTTTGCTGACCAATTGATCTTGGTAAACACTAATTGATAACTGATATGCCATTTGTGTAACATCAAAGGCAACACACAATTAGACAATTGTATCCAACAATCTCCCTCTTTGGCATTGATGGCAACACAACATGTCATAACATAATGAAATTTGAAAAGAAGTCTTTCTTTGAGAGAAATTTTCTCCCTCTTAGATTTTATGCCACAAACTTCTCTAATGTAGTAATCTTCCTCTGTGAAGGAATTACATAAACTCCCCATCAAACAAATTCAAATTTTAGAAAGATATGACAATAAACTCTCCCTCTTTGACGATACATGCCAAAGAAAACACATACCAAATGAGTATCAATGTACCTTGAGTACTGATTCATATGCAATGTTCCCTTGACTATGCCAGATCAACTAATAGATTTTCAACTTGGTTCCTATTGATGCATTACTAAAACTTTATTATAGTGAACTTTAGATAGGGGAATGACCCCTAACTTAACTCTTATATACAAGAATGCATCCTTAGGTAATGGTTTGGTGAATATGTAGACAATCTACTCTTTTGTATGGACATATTCTAATCTGATTTTCTTATCCTACACCAATTCTCTAACAAAGTGATATTTTATAGCAATGTGCTTGGTTTTGGAATGCATCATTGGATTCTTTGATATGTTAATTGCACTTGTATTATCACAAAATATAACAACTAGTTCTTTGATTTCAACCTTCATGCCTTCCAATAACTATTTGTACCAAACAATATTAGAATAGTTCACTATTGTTGCAACATACTCTATTTCTGTTGTAGATTGGGATGTGTAATTTTTCTTTTTTCTTGTCCAAGATACCAACCTTTTTCCAAGATAGAATGCTCCACCACTTGTACTCTTTCTATCATCAATGTTTCCTACCCAATCAACATCAGTAAACACTTTTAAGTCTAGATTTCCTCCAAGTTTATACCACAATCCATAATCTTTAGTGCCTTTCAAGTATCTCAAGATCCTTTTGATTACCATCATATGATTTTCTCTAGGTTTTTCTAAGAATCTTTCCACTATACTAACTAAAAGAGCAATAACATGCCTTGTATGAACTACATAATGCAATTTTCCAATCATTGATCTATATAAGGTCTGATCTACCTCTTTTGAATCATCATCTTTAGTAAGCTTTAATCTAGTACACATGGGGGTTCCAACTAGTTTTGAATCTTCCATACCAAACTTGTTATCTCCTTGATATACTTAGACTGAGTGATGTAGATACCATTCTTTCTTGGCTAAATCTAAAGACCAACAAAGAGCTTAATCTCACCAAACATAGATATTTCAAATTCTTTGTTCATTTGCTCTGAATTTTTTTTGCATTGATCATCATTCCCTATAAACAAAGTATCATCCACAAATATTTCTATCAAAATAATTTTTTTATCTGGTCCTTCCTTGATGTACAAGCTATTGTTATCATTAGTTCTCTAGAAACCAATCTGAATAAGGTAGTTATGCAATCTCTCATACCATGCTCTAAGAGCTTGTTTTAGACCATACAATGCTTTGTGTAATTTTTAGACCATGTCCCTTTTCTTTGGATCAACAAAACCTTTAGGTTGTTCAATATAGACTCCTTCATCAAGAATGCCATTGAGAAATGTAGATTTAACATCCATTTGATATACCTTAAATCTTTTATGTGCAGCATATGCAAGTAAGGTCCTGACACCTTTACATCTTGGAACAGGAGAAAAAGTCTCACCATAATCAATTCCTTCGTCTTGAGAATAGCCTTTACATACCAATCTAGCTTTGTTTCTTGATACCTTACAATCTTCATTCAACTTATTCCTGAATACCCATTTTGTTCCAATCACATTTTTATCTTTAGGCTTAGGTACAAGAGTCTAGGTTTTGTTCTTCTCTATTTACTCTATCTCTTCATTCATAGCCTCAATCCAACTTTCATTTTCTAATGCATCTTTAACATTTCTCGGTTCAAAATCAGCAAGTAAACAAGTACCTTTTAGCTTACTTCTTGTCATAGTACCTTCTAATTTGTCTCTAATAATCTGATCTAGTGTCTGATGTCTTTTGACATACTTGGCCAATATCGATTTCTTGCCTCTTGAGTGAATTGCATTGTCATCCTCTTGAACTTCAACTTTAGGTTTTGGCTGCTTTGACTTGGTAGGAATTGGCTCGATAGCTTCAGAATGTGACTTAGGTCCTTGTGACTTGGTTTGAACTTCTTGCAACTCAGTAACTGAGGAAGAATCAGGAGTAGAAGTCACCTAATTGATAGATGTGTCTGGAAATGTATCAAGTTCAATGTAAAAAATTCTCCTATAATCTTCTGGTTCCTTTCTACTTTCTTCCTTAGTCCTTTCTGCAAACTCATCAACTTTCACATGTGCACTTTCTATGATTTTGTGAGTAGACAAATTGAAACACCTATATGCCTTACTCTTGCAAGAATATCCCAAAAATATGCCTTCATCACCCTTCACATCAAATTTTCCTTTTGATGCAGGAGCATCCAGAGGTATAAGGGCAATCCCGTGTCACCCAAAAAAATGTACTTAGCCTTAGTTTCTGTTTCATGTGTTTTCATTTTTGGACACCCGTTTGGGTCAAATAAAGGTTCCAACTCTCATAGTTCCACTATCAGTGTGCTAGAAAATCTCAAAAAAATAGGAGCATGTAATTGGGCCATCATTTTGGTGAACTAGAAGGTGTGAATTGGCCAGATGAATGTAATTGTAATTTAGAGCATTCCAAAAAAAGAATCAGGTCAAAAGGCCCCATGATTTGAAAGTTATTACAGTTTTTCGGGTTTTGGAGACCTCCTAAGAATGCCTTAAAGTCAGGTTAGGGGCATTAAATGAACTTGAAAAGGGCCAAAAAATGGAGGACAAGTGAAGCTGGTCCATAGGGCTATAGAGTGCTTTGAGAGCTTTTCGGAAATGTAAACGGTTCATCAATCGGAGTTATGGTTCAAAAGTTATGCCTCTCGAAAGTTCGGTTACCATTTCTGGATTCTTCTAGATTTGCACCGACTTCTAACGCAGCTTCTAGAACCTTCTATTTGGTCGGTGGATGCCGACCAACACTTTCTAGAATGTACTCCTAGTCCTTAACCCTCCAAGGTCTATTTAAGGAGATTTCTAACATTGTAAAAGGCAGTTTGGAGTGGAGTTTGAGAGGAGATACTGAAAGGAGAAATTATCTCCACATTTATGCTATTGTAAGCCCTTTGGGCATGTTTTGAAGTTTATTTTCTCTGTACTTAATGTACTAGCTTATTTTTTAGTTAATACAATTTTCCCTTTTTCTGTTGTGTCCATTCTATTCTTGGGTTGTGTCTCCATCACCTTTTCTAGATTCTTTCAAGATATAAAATTTACTTCCAAATAAGTTTAGGTAACTTACATTGGGTTTATAGCCATACCATAACTCATAGGGGGTTTTGAATGAGTCCCTCTTCAGCTGTACTTAGTTTAAGGTATGCATTGTAGTTCTTATAGCTTCCTTCTAGTGTTTTATAACAATTTTCTTTTCAATCATTAGAGTCTTTGCACAATTCATGATAGATCTATTCCTCCTTTTAGCTATTCCATTCTACTTGAGAGTTCTAGGGGTTGATACTTGTCTTTTGATTCCTCTTTCAATGCAAAATTTATTGAATTCATTAGAGATGAATTCACCACCTTTGTCTGACCTTAAGCATTTCAATTTTTTCCCTATTTCTTTCTCTACTTTTCCAAATACCATTTGAATTTCTCAAATTCTTTTGTGTTCTCTCTTAAATACATAATAGTCATCATTCTAGAGTAGCCATCAAAAAAAAGAATGAAGAACTTTTCTCCACCATAGCTCTCAATTCCAATAGGTCCACATGAGTCAATATACACACTTTCCAAAATATCTTTAGACTGATAATTTTTACTTTTGAAGCTAGTCTTTCCCATTTTACCAATTTGACAATTCTTGCATAAACCAACATTAGGTTTCTTTAAACTAGGAATGCCTCTTACTTTCCTAAATTTTCTTATTTTCACCATGTTATCAAAATTCACATGACATAACCTTCTTTTCCATAACCAAATTTCTTCAACTTGAGCAATAAAACATGAGCATTCACCAAGATCAAGGTAAGATAAGTTACCTTTTGTTTGTTTACCCGATCCAATTAGTTTTCCTTTGTCATTCGATAGTCTTACCTTTCCATGCATGAATTCCACCTTGAATCCAATATTGATTAGCTATGCCACACTCAACAAATTATGTTTTAGTCCTTCAACCCAACTTGCATTATCACATACAAGATCTTTAATTAATGAGATTCGTCCTCTTCCTTTTATACAACAATGTTCATTGTTTCCAAACCTTACATACCACTATCATAGTCTTCAAAATGTTCAAACTTAGTTTTGTCACTAGTCATATGATGTGAACATCCACTGCCTATTATCCATGTATCATTTTTGCTCACACGAGAGGTAAGTGCCATCTTATCTTCATCATTATCAGATTCATCTTTCATAGCAATGTAAACAATTTCATCTTCGCTATTATCAGATTCCTTAGAGTCTTTAGCCATAAAACATGCTTTCTTACCTTTCTCCTTGAATGATTTGAAATCTTTCTTGCAATTGTACTTATGATGTTTCTTCTCATCCTTGCTTTGCTTGTTTGGGCACCTGGTTGTAATATGACTAATTTCTTCACATGAGAAATAGATTAGGGGAACTTTAGCTTTGCATTTTCCTCTACCTCTAGAATATTTTCTTGCAAGTAGAGCTTCAACAACTTCAAGATCACTGTCACAACTTTCATCTAATTCTTCTTCACTTTCTGACTAAGAGTCCTTTACTTTCTTGCCTTTTTCCTTAAGTGAAAGCTTGGCTTCAAATGCAGATTCAATATTCTTAGAACCTGGAACATAGTTGTCATAGTTATCTAGCTCAAAGGTTGTCAATCTTCCTACCAGAGTATCCAAATTTATCTTATGATTTGTCTCACATCTTCTTTCTTGAATTATAGATACTCTAATTGTATAAATGGGAAGAAATGTTCTAAGAAGTTTACTTACAATTGTTTCCTCCTTGATCTCTCCTCTAGAAGCTTTGATTGCACTGACACTTGCTTTGATCCTTTCAACATATTTGGAAATGTTTTCATCCTCTCTCATTCTCATCTAATCAAATTTTCCTCTTAGACTTTCTTCTTTGGCTCTTTTTCACCTCCGTAGATATTCTTCAGCTTGTTCCACATAGCAAAGGTAGTTTTGCATTCCTTGATATCATCAAATTCTTCATAACTTAGAGCAGATGCAATGTCTATCATCATGGTGTTATGAGTCTTCTTCTCAGCAATATCATTAATAGACAATGTACCAGAAGGAGTTTTGTATTCTTCATCAAGCTATTTCTATCTTGTATCTCCAATGAAAGCCAGATGATGCCTCATGAGACCCTGCCATGCCGAAAAGTTATCTCTGTTAAGTCTTAGAATTTCTCTCTTGTAAGACATCCCGATCTTTAGCTTAGGTCCTTGAATCCTTTCCTGCAAGCACCAAAAGCTCTGATACCAATTGTTGGAAATATAGATGGAGTAAATAGGAGGGGGGGGGGGGCGTGAATTAGTTACCACAAAAACAAATCCATAGATCTCTTAGATGTCTGATAAAACTACTTATTGTTGTCACTTAGTAAAAATACATAAATTGTTGTAACTTGGTAGATGTAGTGTATGTTAATTTTAACAGATCTTAAATATTCACAATTATTAACATGCAAGCATAAAAGAAATAACATGAACACAAGAGACACTAGATTTAATGTGGAATCCCAATATGGGAAAAACCATCAAGTAACTAGCTACCGATTTTCACTCTTTTGAAGTGAGCCCTATTAGGAGCCAACTTTGTTAAAGGTTACAAAACACACTATTAGGTGTGACCTTGTTAGAGGATTTAATCACCCTATTAAGAGTGGCCTTGCAAGTGGTCTTTAGAAAAATTCAATAGAACTGCCGCCTTGTTAGAGGATTTACAAATGTTTTTTAAACCAAGTCTGCTAAGAGATTTTGGAATCATTGCTACAATGGTAGGAAAGTAACAATGAAATGACCTGAATGAGATGTAACTGAATTGCTAATTATAGATCTCCATTCTACTTCACACTAGATCCTTCCTGATCAAATAAAACTTTGTTGCTCCTAAAGAATATCTTACCATCCTTCAAATTCACTCACACTTTCTTCTTCAAACAATCAATACACTTGCATAATCACTCATGCTCTTTAGAATCTCAACTTGACCTTTCATTTATAACTTACAAATTGTCAAGTCAGCCCAATTAAAAGTTGCAATTATCAATAATAATTACCTCAATCGTCTAGAATCAACACATGAAACAATTAAAATTTAGTTCTCAAATTAACAAAATCCTTAATTGGCTGACCCTGCTCAGTAAACAATATTTCTAAAAAAGATTTCTTATGTTAACTAAAAAAAGCTTGGTTAACATTGCACTCCTGCAAAATCCTTTGGAGATCAAGCGAACTTGGTAAACACTAACTTTCCTTCATTAACCATGAGAGCTCGGTTAACACTACTTTCTACCACTTTTCCTTCGATGCTTGAGTGAGTTCGGTAGATACTTTCTTCACAAAGTAATCTCCAAGAATGCTCGGTAGACACAGAAAATTGCTTTGCTAACCAACTAAGCTTGGTAAGCATTGATTGATAACTGATATGACATTTGTGCAATATCAAAGACAACACACAATTAGATATTTGTATCCAATAGTGGTATCCTACTAGTCCCTTCACTAGCTATAAGCCCAATATTTCTCGCTTTGCTTAGTGCCCGATTTTTCAAGGTCTTCCCCTTAGGTCTCAACTCAAGAATATTGGGGTTTTGGATCCTTGATGTCCTTTATGCAAGCAGTGAGAGACTTTCATGAATATTTTTCTTTTGCTGAATAGTATTGGCACTAGATTCATGATTTTTTTAAGCCCTTTCTTGCTAGAACGTTTTTCCTAGCACATGGTTATTTTAGGCAACTCCCCTAGGTTTCCTAAGAAAATTACCCAGATTAGGCATACCTTCAAGATGGATATTTTGTTTTCTTTATGGAAAGAAAAGAATGCTATTATTTTCAATCACATTTTTCTTGACATAAGGGTGAACCCACAATACTAGGTACCACTTTTGTGGGAGGAAGAAACTTCAAAAAAATGACAAATTTTTGCATCTCCATTTCTCGTACGTTCGCGTGAACACCCTAGACGTGTTTGCAGTAACATGTTTCCGCCGAGTGTTGACGCGAACATATCGTGCCATGTTCGTGTGAACAAGTACGCAGCACATGTTCGCGTGAACATATATTGACAAAATTTTTGGCGGCTTAAAACGTCTTCTTCACTTTTCCAAATTCATTTTTACGGCGAGCACTATTCATTGAGCGTTCAGGCGAACGTGTGACTTGAGCAACTTCCTTCAACATCATCTTCTCATTTTCATTCTCATTTTCATTATCGGGTATGTCAAAATAATATTAATTTAATGTTTTGAACATTTTTTAAGTATTTTTTTTTATATTATCAAAATAGATTTTAATGTTTTCAATGCATTCTTTTTGTGTTTTTAAAACATATTTGAATGTTATATAATTTTTAATAGTTTTGAAAATATATTTGAATGTTATTTACATTTTTAATAGTTTATAAAACATATCTAAATGTTAATTTAATATTTTTATTGTTTATTTATATTAATTTAGAAAACAGAACAATATTATGTAGAAAACATTAGAAAATATTAGAAAACATTAGAAAAAATAATAAAAAATATGTAATATAAAATTTAGGAAAAACATTAGAAAACAAATTTTTAAAAAAATTACGAAAACATTAGAGAATTTATAATTTAATATAAAATTTACAAAAATTTTATAAAAAAAATTACAAAAACATTAGAAAATTTATAATTTAATATAAAATTTAGAAAACAAATAGTTAAAAATTAGAAAAAATTTTAAAAATATTTTAAAAAAATTGAAAATTTAGAAAAAAAAATTTAAAAAAATTAGAAAATTTAGAAAAAAATATTGCAAAAACATTACAAAATTTAGAAAACAAATTTAGAAAAAAAATTACAAAAATATTAGAGAATTTATAATTTAATATAAAATTTTTTAAAAATATTAATTTTTTTTTTTAAAAAAAAAAGAAAAAATATTAGAAAATTTATAATTTAATATAAAATTTAGAAAACAATTTTTTTAAAAAAATTGCAAAAACGTTAGAAAATTTATAATAATATAAATTTTAGAAAACAAATTAAAAAAAATATTAGAAAATTTATAGTTTTCAAATATTTTGAAAATAAATTTAGAAAAACATTAGAAAAAATATTTTAAAAAAAATTAGAAAAACATTACAAAATTTTAGAAGTCAAATATATATATATATATATATGTATGTATGTATGTTAATGTTAAATGTAAATATGTCAAATTCACTTTAATGTCTTAAGCTTAGAAGTTTAATTAAGTGACATATCTTAAGGGTCTAGATCCTAAATTGTACATGTAAAAATATAGATTAAAATGTATAATTTTTTGTTCTGAACATAGATGTACATGTATATTTGTTCATGGTTAAAAGTAAATGTATGTACATATTTTTAATAAATTCACATTTTTATATGTATAATTTGTGTATATGTTAACTATTGATATTAATTTATCTTATAACTAAGTGTAATTAACTATATTTAATAACACATGTCTTAAGGGGAGATCCTAAATTATACATAAGAATGTAGATTAAAATGTATATTTTATTTCATAAATGTACATGTAAATATGTTCATGTGGTAGATATAGATGTACATACATATGTTTTCAATGTTCATGTTTAAATGTACATATGTTATTATTTTTAATGTCTTAATAATTAGAAGTATATAATTAACTATATAATTCAATGACATGTCTTAAGGGGAGATCCTAAATTATACATATATAAGAATGTAGATTAATTTGCATTTCTACCTGTATGAATATAACATACATGTACATCCAAACCCTAACCCTAACCTAACCAAACCCTAACCCTAACCATTATCCAAACCCTAACCCTAACCATTATCCAAACCCTAACCTTGACCTTAAAATTTAATTTCTAAACCCAATATTATAAATGATAATAAATACCCTAAATCATAATCTTGAACCAAATCATAAACTTCATATGCTAAGTTCCCTTATCCTAAATTCTTAACCATGGACTTTAATATTAACCCTTAAATTTAATGCTAGAAATTATGTAAGTTCGTGTAAACCCTGACAGTGTCATGAGGTCTTAAATCTTACCCTAAAATTGAGCCTAATTACACTAAAACCCTATTTGAAAACCTAATTGAAGCCTAACTTACATAAAATTAAAACAAGTTGACCCTAATCCTAAATTGTTAAAAATTACATTTGAGATACATGCACATACATGAAGTATGACCCTTGTTTTAAATGATATATATGTAACCCAACTTGAAACCTAAACCTCGAAACATTATTTTTTTTAAAAAAAAAAAGTGGTAAAAATTTATTCAAATAAAACCAAATTACAGAAGGCCTCAGACCCAACCAACCAAAACACCAACCCAAAACCAATTACATTCTGTCCTTTTCCACTAATTGCTCGAAAGTCCCAGCAAGATTAGCAGGAAGATCATCCCGAACAGAAATATCCCAACCAACACCTTTCTCTGATGCCCATTTTGCCAAGACATCAACCACTCCATTCCATTCCCTAGGAATATGACAGAAAGAGATCCCATCCACAAAGCTACTCAAGTGGAGAATCTCTCTAACAATAGAGGCAATTTTCCAGCTAGATTCATCCACTCTCCGGTTATTTATCATATCACAACAATCTGAGAGTCAGAATCACACACCATTCTCCTCCAACCAAGAGAACAAGCCCGCTCCATAGCCACCTTATTGGCCAAAGCCTCCATCATGTTATTGGATTGAAATCCTTTCTGAATAGAGAATATGAAAATAACATTGTCATCTGCATCTCTCCCAATCCCCCCCACTCCAGCCAGTCCAGGATTCTCATGGGAGGAGCCATCAGTGTCAATCTTTAGGACTGCATCAGGAGGAAGCCTCCATCTCCACACTCTACAAACCTTCCTCTTTCGTGGCTGAGATCTCTTACTACTAGTAGTTCCAAATCCTTTATCCTCTAATCCTAAATTCTTGATAATACGAGAATCACCAGGATCTATTGGCTCTGACATATCACATTTAGCAGAGATAGTCTCTTGAAGCTTGGGGAGATAATCTCTGAGGAGCCCCCTATGGGCCAAATTTGTGGATCCTTCCAACTAGCCACCTCCATCAATCCACACCTCCGAACAGTCTTGAAGTGAGCTACCGTGGTCCAACCTACAGAAGAAAAAACTTGAAATAGAGGCAAAAGGTGGGGAAAATTGGAGAGAATAGGAAGGTAGCCATCCCAAGAGTTCTGCCAGAATAACACACTTGACCCCTCATTACAGATCCAGAAAAGGCCATCCTTGATAAGAGGAGCACCCCTTTTAGGGTTGTCCCAAATAAAGGACCCCTTACCATTAAGCTCAAGTCTAGGAATATCTTGGACCTCCACTCCTAAGAAATACTTATGGGTCAAAATCTTGGCCCAATCCCGATCTTGATTCTTGCACCATCTCCAGTATAACTTTGCAGCAAGAGCTTTGAAACCGAGAGCCATACATTTAAGGCCTAGACCCCCAGAAAACTTAGGAAAATAAACCGTTTCCCAGTTGACTAAGATCCATTTAGAGGATCGGAGATTGCCTGACCAAAGGAATTGTCCTAACAAAGCATCAAAATCTTTCAAAACTCCCACGGGAGGTGTTTGCACTAAACACCTGTAAATAGGAAGAGCCTGAATCACAGTCTTGAGCAAGGTAACCCTCCCAGCAGATGAGAGCCACCTATGAGTCTAGTGAGTCACTCTGCTAATAATATCAATCAAGATTTTCAAACCTCGAAACATTATCATTTAAGAGTAATATAAATAATTTATTAGGTACCCTTTAATTGAATCCTCTAATAATACCCTCCAAAATATAACAAAATCTTAGAATAAAAAATTAACTCTAACCATAACCAAACTCTCAACTTTAAAGTTATCTTATACTTATATGCAAATTAATCTAGGTCTGGATGTGTTACAGATTATCTAGGTCCATGATGTGTGATGTATGTTTAATTACATGTGTATAATTTTTAATGTTAAAAATAAAAAAGTATGTACAACTGACAATTTAGCTCTTCATACATTTTTACAGATATGGCTTCACACGATATGCTTGATGTGGCTTCTGGTGTGACACCTAATGTAGTTCCTACTGCGGCTCCTATTACGACACAAGTTGATGCGGTTCCTATTGCAACACCTGATGCAGATCCCAATATGGCTCCTCATGCAGCTCGTGGTGGGGCTCGTGCTACAGCTTCTGGTGGGGCTCCTTGTGTACCTCGACATAGGGCTCGTCATGCAGCTCATGTTCCAGCTCCTGGTGCGGCTCATGTTCCAGGTCAGGCTGCACCTGTAGCTCTTGCTGGAGGTCCTGCTACACTACCTCCATGCATCGATATTGATGCATTATTTGCATTTTTAGAGCATGAGGTTGCTAGACTGTAGCACTCTATATTGAGCTTTGATGATGGTGTTTATAGAGACATATGTACTACGATATGTAGGAGTTTACAGGATTTGACAGCTA
Organism: Cupressus sempervirens; assembly: GCA_028749045.1. Classification (NCBI taxonomy): domain Eukaryota; kingdom Viridiplantae; phylum Streptophyta; class Pinopsida; order Cupressales; family Cupressaceae; genus Cupressus; species Cupressus sempervirens. Next base: position 244,739,040 of record CM053790.1, read on the forward strand.
GGTTTAAAGGTCACCATTCATTTACTCCTGCCATATTAGCTTCCATATCTAAGGAGCTTAGGCCTGAGGTTTCAGGAGATGCATCATTTGATGACGTTAAGAGGGTAGCCCCCAAAGACATCATCCAGAGAGAGTTATTTCCAACTTATGAGGGGACACAAGGTAGGGTGAGAGGCTACAGAGTCACATGATGCAGAGACCCTATTATTGCTAGCATGATCTATCCATGATTTTTAGCTGCATATGGTCATTATCCTAATAATGACCAAATACCCCTTTATTTTGCATAGAAGTTGTATGCTGAGTTTCGTATAGGGCTCAATGTCAACTACTTGGATATTCCTAATTATTACAGACAGGGGTGTGGTCGGGTGGTAGATCGTGACCAATACTGAGTGTAGATCGTCTACCACCTGCAGATCTTAAAAAGTTTGTTGGACCGAGGATGCCTCTTGTGATTCCTACACATGCGCCTATTGCAGATAGAGTTGTCATTTCTTCCCAAAGGGAAGCAATTGACACTATTGGGCACATTGCATCTGCAGCAGCTAGTATCACATCAGATTCTATTGGTTGTTATCTTCATAGTCGACATCCTAGTCCACTTGGTCGACCATCTTCATAGGCATCTAGTAGCACTTCAGGTGCCTCCTTTGATGATGCATAAAGAGCTGTTGGGCTACCACTGCCAGGTGATATTCGTGGTCTTTCAGGATAGCAAACACATATGGATATGTCACTGTATTTTTTGGAGGATATGTTGCACTTTATTAGCTATATTTTTGATACACAGAGGATTCCAGTACACGCAGTGATGGATGTTGTTAGACAACATCAGAGCCCTAACACAGTTCCACAGACACAAGCCGCCACACTAGTGACAAATGATACACCTGTACATAGCTCACAGCATTCGGCACCAGACTCACGACACTCTACAGATGACTCGAGCATACGAGTTGGAGATGTCCATATCACAGCTGAGGGCCTTGATGATTTTGGTGAGTAGTTGCGAGGCCTATCTGAGATTGATACTAGTTCGACCATGGGTCTTTCATCATACATGGACCTGTTATTCGGACCTGGTAGCACTAATTCTACACCAAATGTACTCAGCCAGTTACACAATCCACTTCACTCAAATTGACTAACAGTTGGACATGGAGTTTCAGGCTTAGGTGCATCAGTAGATGATATGATGGAGTCTGCTAATCATCCTCCACCTCCGGAGACCCAAGTACATATATAATTTATTTTTAATTTTAAATATATATGAAATTAAAAAATATGTTCATTTATTGAAAAATTTAGTTAATATATATATGCAAATATTTAATTTAATCTTTAACTCGTAATAACTCATGTAGGCACAGGTTACTGAGCACATGGTTACATATACTATTGGTTCAGGGCATCATATACATGAGAGAGATGATTCTATTGAGGCACCTGGTAGTGCTCAGGTACTTGAGTTTTAAATAGTTTGTTTAAAGTTATTTAAATATTTTGAAAACTAGATATATATCTATATATATGCAAATTTTTATTTAATTTGAATGTATATGTACATGATGCACATATGTATATATATGTTTTAAAGATAGAACTCTAACACATGTATGTATATATGTATATATATTTGTAGGGCTTGGTTGATGCGCCTCGGTGAAAGGATGTACAGGAGACTCGATCAGAGGGTCATTTTGTTTGTATGCATCTTGAGGGGTCCTTCTAGTAGTAGATCAGATTTATATATTTTTTGATGCATATATATTGGAGGTCCAGTTTACATGTACACATGTGTATTTCAGTTCCTTGATGACATCCATGTACTTTCACTTTTTATTTGATTATTGAGTATTTCAGTGTTAGATACCATCACATGTACGTATATATGACTTTTTATATTTTTCTACATACATATATTTATTCGAGATTTACAGTTTGCATTTCAGATACATAGAGATATATTAGATCTATAGGTGTTTATTCTTGAGACGTGTATATGTGTACAAGTTGATAAATGAATTTAAATTATTAAATTCATCCATGGTACAATTAATTTAAATTATTAAATTATATAATTTTTTAATAAAATAAATTTGATAATTAAGAACTTATGATCATACAATTAAAAATATATTTAATTCAAGATGAAATTCAATAGTTTGAAAAAAAGTTGATATTTAAGAATTGTAACATAGATAATGAAATTGTGTAAGTTCGAAATTGTAACATAGATAATGAAAGTGTTGAAGTATAAAAAATACATAGAGGGTACTATGCAAGACAAGCAAGCAATGTTTGAATTATGTGATGCAATCCCTAATTTGTGTCCCAATGAACTAATTGGTTTTGGAGTTCCTGGGAAACCTATTGGCGATTTCAAGTAGAACCTCTCCCCCCATGACTATTCAGGAAGCAGTTTCGCAAATAAAAAAGTATTGGCCTTCATGCGATCAGACGACAAAAAAAAAATTCCTTAGACTCAAGATGATGTGGCACTGTCCTGATTGATCAACTGAGAGTTATGATTCAGAATGCATGAGGGCAACTGCAAGATAGTGCACAGAAATATATACTTCAAAAGTGTGAAGAGTGGAATTTGGTATGGGTGGGGTCAAGTGACCTCGTCCCTCTAGAGTTCCATGAGATAGAGCTTATATTAAAATTTGATAGAGATCACACTCGTAGAACTTCTTGTCCGACTGACCGCTTGTGTTGTTTGGGTAATTCATTCCAAACAGATATAGTTGCATATCATTTATCAGTCTTGAAAGCATTATATTCTGATGGCGTCAGAGTACTTTCTCTATTTTCTTGTATTGGTGGAGCAGAAGTTGCTCTTCATCAATTTGGAATAAATTTAAGTTGTGTTGTATCTTTTTTAAATTATGAGTTTCCTCACATTGTGATGGAAGTGAGAGAAATAATGCACTCAAAAGCCTCAGCTAGTAACTTTTCCTGATCAATGTGTAGGCTCATTTTTTTTGTAAATAACTCAACGTTAATAAACCACCTGAAAAATAGAAAATTTATTTTAACCAGAACAGAATGTTCTCTACTAATTTTAAATTGTCAAATCAAAGGATTACATACCCTAACTAAGAATAGCAATTTTTTTCATTTTCAAATTAGTTTTATAAAGGTTTACACTCATAATATACTTTTTTTTTTACGAGAGTTCAACTTTTAGTCGTCCAAAAATTTTTTTTGAACCCACTCTAAAGTGGTTTGTCGTGGAAGTTTATCGTAATAATAATGTTTCTGATCTTCTTTAACAGATGGTTTTTAATTATAACTTTTGGAGGACCTCCGTGGGCTTAGAAAGTATGCATTTTGTTTTACAATGATACAAAATCACCATATTTATTGTTTGCAACTACTTGAATTTCCTTGGAACTTTTTAAGGTGAAGTATTATTAAATTCATCCATGGTACAATTAATTTAAATTATTAAATTATATAATATTTTAATAAATTAATGAAAATAAAGAACTTATGATCGTACAATTAATCTAAACACATTTAATTCAAGATGAAATTCAATAGTTTGAAAAGAAGTTGATATTTAAGAATTGTAACATAGATAATGAAATTATGTAAGTTCGAACTAACTTCTAGCCTAATTATATCAAGTTGTTAAATTATTAAATTCATCCATAGTACAATTAATATTATAGTTTTTAAAATAAACTAATGATAATTGAAACTCAGATATTCAAATTAAAAACACAATTTCACCAAAGTTGATATTCACAATTTCACCATAGTATGTAACTGAAAACACATTTCACCAAAGTTGATATTCAGATTATTATAAAATAAATCTCAAAGGTCTAATCAACCATGATGTACACTTATAACATGCAATATTTTTTCATGATCTTCTTTGTCTAGTCTCCACTTGCGACATGCATGCTTAAGTTTGATTGGATGCAAACAAAGCCCTGTAGCAACGACCAGGTGGCTATATTGTAAAACTTTGTTGTCAGGTTGATAATCAACAAAGTGTATTCCATATTGGACTATTTTCTCTTGCTTCAAATATGTCCCCTCTATCACAACAGAACATGTACCACAAATTTAAGTGTTTTAAAATTTGATAGATATGAAGTTACCTAAATATATATATTTATTTAAATATATATGTGCATGTACATATGTATATGTATAATTTACCTATGGGGAACAACATTCCATCACTTTCTTCAGGGTCATATAACTTTTTCCTCTCTACAGTACATCACAATAAATAATAACTGACACATTCATGATTTCCAGGCTCAGCAATCACTGCAAAGACATCTCCTGCATAACAAGTATACATGAATGCATGTGTACAATATATATAAGATAGTTCAAATCGATAATTAAATAAAAACTTGAGATTAATTTTTATGATACTCACCCACTTTTACCAATCTAGAGATATGATTATAATCATCATAAATCAATGGAATATCATCAAAATTTTCATCTTCTTTATCAAATTTATCGGTAACATCAAATGGTACCGAAATCCATGCACCTGTATATCCATGTGTCTGATTGATGCATTCTTCATAGTTTTCATCAATGAAACTGTCACAAAAACATGAGTATTCTCTTGTCTTTAATGTCCAATTGCAATTATCTGTACTCATGACTAAATGTAAAGAACGTGTCTTTTTTATCCTCTTGCAACCATGCATGTTTTTTCTATTGACACCTGAAAGTTCGTTGAATTGAAAATATAGAAAAATTAAATTTAAAATTCAACGAATTGAAAAATAAAACTTAACAATAAAATTTTATAATTTAATCGTGCATAAAAGTTAAATAGACGTACACATCCATACCTGTTATCTCCCAGAAGACTCTATATGTTGTCTGTCGACTCATTGTTGATGATGTCCCAACCTCATCTAATGCAAAATGAGTCTTACACCATTAAACAACATCATGTGCATCATTTACATGAACTCCCTGATAATTCATTTGATATTTTCGCAAAGCACATTTGATGGAAGCTCTGGCACCATCATGTTCACCTTTTCCATGACCACTCTCAAAGAAATTCCATATGTGTTTTATATTCTCATTGCGATGATATCTACACAATGCATAAAATGGTTTAGATGATTTAAATTGCGCTGCACATCCATCAGACCAAACATAATGTTTATCAAAATTTATGTTTCTTTCTTTCAAATAAGAAAAGAACATATTGAACCAATGTTCTACATAGTGAATGTCATGTTCTTTATCATCACTTATATAAAAATGATATTCCTTTATAATTACTTGTGCTTGAACTATACTCTGAAAACCATCCAAATCTAATTGTGTATGTCTATAAAAAACATGTACCATAATAGTGACTTGCTTATTAAAGTAATAATCTGATTGAATTGCTTTTTGATGAACAAATGAATAGTTTTCTGCAAAATCAACAACTGATACAATTGTTCCAAGTGAAAAATTATCTCTCAGAGTTTGAAACTGTTGTGCTTGCCACTTTGCAAAAAATGCATGACAAATATAAGGTTGAAAATTTCTTAAATTTGTCCATCAATGTTAGAATAGGAAACTCCTCTTCAACATATTCCAACCTTTTTGTTTCTTTCCCCAACTTTGTTTCATTCTTGACATACTTGTAACTTTTGCAATTCAATATTTTTGTTACATCAATATTTTCAGTTTTCAAAGGAAATAGAGCCAATTCACCACATGTTTTACATAATCCTTTGATGCAATTTATTTGACCAGCTGGATCATCTATGTTGTCACACAAAATGGATGATATAAACTCACTTCTCCTATTAGGAGAAGCAACATGAAAACCATATGTGTCTTCTACAAACTTTCGAAATACCTGATAGTGGAGATCAAACTCAATATGATGATGACAACAACACGTTTCAAACACTTTTTTTGACCTCACAAAGTATGGCTTCAATTTTTCAAACAATGTTTGCCCAACTTTTACATTAGGATGTTGACTACAAAAAGACACATATAACTCATGATGTGTTGTGTCCAACCAATGTTTTGTATGATATTCATATTGACCAGGTGCAATCCTATGCCTGATAACATCTCTACTATTTGATGAAGGATTAGTGTTATCAATCCAAAATGATATGATTAATTTTTTTAATAACTCTTCAATCCTATCAGAATGAGGTGCTCTACACATGATTGCCCAATTGCCCTCCATAGTACTGTCATCCACAATTAATCTTCTCTTAACATATTCTCTCATTGTTTTCCTACTAAAACCCATTTCAGATGAAATTGAAGATATTTGTCTATTTTGGGTCATATTCTTACTTACAACAGACATCAACATCACTTTTCTTGCCGCAGACTTATGTTTAGTTCGAGAGTGTTTTCCTATGTTTCTCAAACCTTGTTTAACATTTTCAATCAAATCAGTTTGCATGTTAGAAAATCTTCTATTTTTTGATGTTGTGTTTACACCTAACAATTTCAATGCCTCTTGCAACTTTTTTTGTGTAAGCAAAAGTGAAAGCAACTGAGCTTTTTCAAGTGTTTCAGTATTATCAAATTGAGTCATAATTTCTCTTATCTTCTTCTTCATTGACCTTCTCTTAGAAAAACTTAATGGTTGAACACTAGCTGCAAGTTTTCTCAATTTATCTACATCCATTTTAAGTAAATGATCTAAATTCTTATGAGAAATACCATACTTTACAGATTGGACAATATTTAAGAGTTCATCCATACTAGTTCCTGCACCTGATCTCGACCCTTCTCTGATTTCTGTTACTAGAATTTGTAGAGGGACCGATCTTGAGCCTTCTCCAACATCCATTATTTGAGATTCAACAAGGAAAGATTCTGACCGTTCTCCGACTTCTGTTATTTGAACCTCTGTAGGGACTGATCTTGAACCTTCTTCAATATTCATTGTTTGAGATTTCGTAGGGAGTGTTCCTGACCTCTCTCCCATAGGCACTACTTGTACTTCTGTTGAGCCTTCTTCAACATTTCCTTCACCTTGTTTAATTCGATGATAACATGCCACAATTTTCTGAATATTTCTTTGTTCTACTTCATCAGATCTTTTCCTTGCATATTTGTTTTGCCTTCGTCTCTTGTTTCCCATTATAAAATTTTTTTAAAAAAATTATCCCTTGCCTCAAGATAAATTTCATGCAGTAACCAGATAAAAAAATCACTGTACGGATTTGTCTGTCGCTGTCAGTACTTTTAAATTATTTGACAGAAATCAATAGAATGCAATCGTCTGCAACAAGACATAAATATTTTTCATTATATGACTAAAATCTGTGAGTCGCATTCTTTACAAGTAGCAAAGCACCAAATCCTTCTTAAGCCATCATTGAATCACAAAAAAATAACATGGTATGAATACTATAATGTTTGTCCTAAAAAATAAATTTTTCTATCTTATAAAATATATAATTGTTTAGTCTCTTTAATTTTTTTGTTCTTATTGTAGGACTAGAAAAACGGGTTAAATGCATAATATACTATGAGAAATCACAAAACTCAATCAACATACATTAACACCCACTAGTCTACCATGAAAGCCAAACTAATAAAAAAAAGTAAACACAAGGTTAGAAACCCCCTCTTTTATTTGTAGCTCCCATGTCCTTCTTTTTTCAGCAAATGATGTAGCTCCAAAGTTTCTTAAAATGCAAATTTTGAGTGTTTTGAGTGATTTAGAGTGTTTCTTAAGGTCTTGGGATGCAATGCAAGGCGTGGAAATGTAGATTAGGGTTTTGGAACCTAGAATGAAACACCTAATTACCAAGTGCACCCTAAAACTACCAAGTGTGCCTTGAAACTACCAACTACGGCCATGAAGTGTGTAGTTGGTAAAATAGGGTTGTAGTTGATAAAAGAGGTCAAAACTTGATAATTAAGATGTGGGTATGCAAGATATGAGTTTTTTTTATATTTTTAAGTGTTTAGGGATGTTATGCAATGTGAGGAAATGTTAAATGACCTAGGGTTTTGATATGCAAAGTACAAATGTCCTAGGGATGTTATGCAAGTGCAAATGCAAGGTGTCGTTTTGAAGGTATGCAAGATGAAGATTATGATGTGCAAAATGAAGGTTAGGGTTATGTTTTGGACTTGGTAAGGATGTTAAAGGTAGGTGTACACAAAGTGGACTATGCAAGGGATGGTTTCCTAGGGTTGATAATGACATTTAGGCTATGCAAAATGAGGATAGGTGATCAAGAAGACAAGTTGGTTGATGGACAATTTGAAAGGGTTTGATAGTGAAAATGATGTTAGGGTTTGAAAAATGAAATATGAGGGGGATATACCACTAGGGTAAGTCAAAAGTGACATTTAGAAATATGATTATGCTAATGATAGCTCGGTATACATAAGGTTTTTTGAACTTAGGTGAAATCTTTACAAGGTACTAACCTAAGAGTTTAACGTTATGACAATAGACTTTGGATCTTGATCAAAAAAATGACAAAAAAAGATAATATCAAAATGACAAAGCCAAATCTACCTTGACATAGGTAGCAGTTGGAAAGCTGGGCTGAAACTAAGGCAATTCTAAGAGCTATGTTTTCCATATTTTTTGTTGAAAAATCAGTCAAACTTTACTAGTGCCTCTATAGAGATGGAGAAAAGGCCCAATTGGTGAAGGGATTAAAAAGAAGAGGGATATGGAGATAAAAGGAAGAGATAAACAAAGATAGTGAGAATGGAATATATAACTAAGAGAAGGTAGAGAGGGAGATATAGGGATAGAGATGGATAAAGGGAGAGATGGAGAAGAAATATGGATATAGAGAAGAGGTGTATGTGGAGAAAAAAATGGATAGGTGATGAGAGAAGTGAAAGGGGTAGATAGAGATGGAGGGATGAATATACAAATGAGACACAAGTAAATAGTGTTTGTGTGTGTGTGGGAGAGGGAGAGAGCAGTGAGGGAGAGACACATTGAAGGAGATAATTTGAAATGAATGCTCAAAATGATGTGTAGGACATCCAAAATGATGGTTAAAGTAGTGAAGATGAGGGTTGGGTATGCAAAGATGCAAGATGGAAGATGCAAAGGATGCAAGCTTAAATGCTAATGATTGCAATGTGAATATGAGGGATACTAAAAAGGTGCTATATGAAGTCTATATGATGCAAGTATGAGGCTCAAACTATGAAGAATGTAAGTGGATGCTATGCAAGAGTGAAATCTATGTTTTGTCAAGCACGTTTAGGAGCACAAGTTGCTATGTTTTCCAAGGTTTGAATGTATTGAACCAAAGTTTGTAATGTTTTGACAATGTTTGATATTTTGACAAGGTTTTGCAAATTTTCAAGGTGTAAATTTGAATGTTGGCTTTCATCTTGATTATGTTTTACACACATGCAAGACACATTAAGACAAGAATAGCTGTTGTTAAAAGTGAACAGTCACACCACAACCTAGGCTTTAGGACTGTATCCACTGAAATCCTACTTGAACCAAAGTTCAGCCACACTTATGTAGAGCAGACAACTTAGGACCTTGGCACCACAGGCTGCCCCTTATAGTGCACTCACTTCTCGGGGCTACCAAGATCCGCTTCCCAAGGGGCATGACTTCCCAAGGGACTGTTGTCTCTACTAAGGACCACAAGAATGTAGGATGTCTTCACGGGCATGGATGACCCCTTGAGCCAGTGGATAGAAAGGATTTTGGCCACTAAAACATGGTTTTTAGTAAGGGCATTCCGTTTAGCGAGTGATAAAATTCCTCAGAAGGTCTCCTAGCCCCGAGAACCAGGATTTGATGCACCACAAGGATACTGGAGGAGAGCTATCACACAGCAATACCACCGACACGGCTTTCACTGTAATCAAGTTTTATATAGCAGCTAGAACGTTGACCTGGCTTTTGGCCCATTACCGCTCTGAGGTCGTCCATTGGCATACCCAATATCGAGTATCTTGGTCCAAGGCAGGCCTCCTATAGAAGTTACATGGATTTCTCTTACACCCAAGATCCACGAATGGCGAGGGGAGAGGATACATCCAATGCAACTCCTAGGGATTTAAACACTGTAAATACGCTAGGCAAAAAATAAAAAGTTCATTGTAAGCACCAAGCAAAGTGTTATTTAATCTAATAAATCCACACACATGGTTTTGACAAACACACAATGGTCTTCGACAATGTCCTACAAAGAAAACATTAGTAGTTTGTTATGATCATGTCTTCATCCCACAATTGCCACATGCTGCAAGGAGACCATTAGTAACACAAAATCATCTAATCTATGTTCTAGAAGGAAATGAAAACCTTAGATTATTTCTTTATAGAAATTGAGAATTCATAAAGAGTTATGACACATTTATTTTTATCGAATGAATTTGATTTGAAAATAAAATTAAATATTTTTTATTAATTCAAGTTATAAATTAAAAAATTCAATTAAATGTGAACGAAGATAAGAAATATTGATGAAAGTGTGAACGAAGATAGGAAGAATATTAATTTACAAATATTGAGAAATCTCTCACCTGCCTTCGATTTATCTGTGGACAAAATTCGTGGCAAAGACAAGCCTACAATGCACTATCAAGTTGATACTAAATACGAAGATTGATGGCACAAAATGACGTCTATAATGAAAATTTGCAATCAATGATTGAAATGTGAGACATGGTGGTTTTTGTTTCGTGGATAGAATGATGTTTCATGCATGTAGGCGCATCGCCCATTTTTGATAATTTTTGGCTTTTTCGATTGTTCACACGAACACAAAATTTTTGGCTATGTTTGCACGAACATAGCCAGATTTTTTTTGGCTCCCATGAAAGTGCAACGAACATGTTCACCTGAACATGTGTTCGTGTGAACATGCATAATATGTTCGCTCGAACATAGTGTTCGAGCGAATGCTCAAAATTAGGAAAATTTGAACTCATTTTTCATAATTTTTTTAATTTTTTGCTCTTTTGACTCCCATAATTGTAGGAGAATGATCTTCTACTGTAAAATAAAAAATGTCAAAATGTGCTGCTCGGAGCAAGCTTTCCAACGACTATAATTTTAATACATATTTTAGTCGTTAAGACTTTCAAATATGAGTTTAACTCATTATAGGTTCATTACCTATTGAACATCAACCAACTTCGACACTTCGGGAAAATTAGTAAATTAGGTCAAATTTTTTTTGAAAAATATGTAGGCACTAGCTTATTGAGATACTTTACTATTCAAAAAAAAAAAAAAGGTTTATGATAAATTGACTTCAAATTATCTGTGTCAAACAGAACGTATTTCTAAATTACGATTCATGTCACTTCAAAACTTCATAAACTGTACAATATTCAACAAAAAAAAATCAAACCAAATGCAGATACTGGATATTGATGTTTCAAATCCAACATCGAAAGAATTACTTCATTATCATTTCTAGAAAAAAAGTTATGTGTGTCAAACGGACTGTCACTCTTTAAAATATTGAATTTTATTATGTACCACTTTTCAGAGGAGATAAAAAAATTGACATAAATATTTTTTTTTTTAGATTAAAAAATATAGTTACAAAGTAGGAACAAAGTATTCAAAATCACTAGTTTATGTCATCTTGAAATTATTTATAGTTTTGGAGATATAGTCACTTGAACGTGATGTTTGTTGCAAAAATATTGATTTTAGTGTCAAAATTGGTCAAAAAGTGGAACCCATTATTGTGGGATCACCCATAAATGTTGATATGTACACTAAAGCATGCATTTGTAATAATGTAATGATGTAGATCCAAGTACAAGCCAACAAAGTGGCTCTGGAGGTGGCCCACCTCCAAGAGCTACTCAATTATTGGGGTAATGCTCCATGTACGATTGCCATATTCCTACCTGATGCCTTAGTTGACACTCCTCTACCCAGGGGTTGTCACCGGGGGTGCAACTCTTCCCACCACCACTCACACATGCCATGCTCATAGGCTTCCTGCCACTACTTTCCCAGTGGTTGTGGTGGAGGTTGGCATAGCCGCTCAACTTCTCTACCCCATGGTGCCATAGGATGGTCTCTAGGCTTGGTGGCTCCCCCTCCTAATGCTTGATGTCTTATTTTTGGTAAATGGTCTATGCGCCTCGAGTTGGCTATCTTATCTTTGCAGACTAATAGCAAAGATGAAATCTAGGCCCCTATCGATGTTGTTGATGGTTGGATTCTCCCAAGCCCACCTACCAATCTTAGGGATGAATAAGGATTTCATGATTGGGATGAACTATCACCCTTAGTTGGCACTGCTTTAGCAACCTTTGGGTTGTTTCTTATAAGTTTTTTTTTTATGAATAGTTGTTGATTCCTTCTGTGGCTGTGTGAACTTTCACAGTGTGATCTTGTATCCCTCGGCTCCTTTTTTGTTAATTGTATCTAAGTATATTATTTATTAATAGAAAAGGACTATTCATAAAAAAAATTAAGGATTTTAAAATCTAACCTTTCCACTAGCTATGATCATAACAGATAACAAAATTTATCCTTATGCATGGATGTTGTCATTTCATCCTTTTCCTTACAAACAATTTATACGTGCCTCTAATTATGTGGAGATCTATGAACACAAGTATGCATAAATAGTTTGACATTTTCATGATACAAACATAATCATATATAAGTAGTGTTCATTATATTTTTCTAAAAAATATAATCAATTATCAAACCTAGTGTCTATTATTGAAAATAATATCAACTGTGAGACTGTCATAAGGGGTTTTGTGCTGGTCCAAAGGAAAAATAATTCCCAATCTCCCTAAGTACTTATTTATGAAAAATTTCTTTAATGGTACATTTGGATTTAAACTAATAGAAAAATAAATCGATGACGCTAACCATTTAAATCCTCTTTGCATACCTTAGGGTGAGTTTTTCACAATTAGTTTTACAAATCAAGCCATCCATATCAAATTGTTCTCTTCCTTTGTCATATTAAAATTCCCATGGTAAAAGGAAAATCATTCTCCTTCTCTATCATGTTAATGTTAAAAACCATTACCATTTTCATCATTTTTAGTTTGTGAATGAATCTCTTAAGTAATAAGTGGATAGGACATGAATTTACTATAGACATTCATTTCTATGATTGAAAGTGATGTGTAGAAGAAAGCAATTGGATATTTCATAGAGGTAATTACCAAACTTGAAGACCTATGACTACAAATGGGAAGAAAAAGATGTCTTTCTTATTTTGGGTGATTCCAAAACCCACAAGACCTAGATTAAACATCACACTTGCTTCACATTTTAAATTTTTTTTATTTAGTGACAATTCCCAATGTGTGACTCCCAACGTGCAAGTGATCTCTTTCAGCCAAAATGATAAAAAAGTGAAAGGTATAAAATATAATTCGTTATTGAATGATATTTTCAATAATTAGAAATTGACTAATAAAAGGAAAAGATCAATTATGGAAAAAATCTAAAATAAGTCATAAGTTAGAAAATATAAACGGTTGTAAGGCTTGACAATTTTTTGGCATAAAATTTTAAAAATTTGGAGCAAAGGACCCATCTCTAAGCCTATCAGTGTAACAAGTAATGTTGTAGAGACATTGAGTTTTTTTTTAATACTAAAAATAACTTATCAAATTTTGTTGTTGTGGCTATTTATGTATTTTTATTTTAATATTATTATTGTAGACAATTTTTTTAGATATATTGCTCTTTTAGAATTTATCAATTGATAATATTAAATTTATAGATTTATGCAATTTAGTTGAATTACAAAGCTTATTCTCCCTTTTTAGTAGTTGATGCTTCAGAATTAGGAAAAAATTTTAGTTTTAATTTTCTTCTAATCACAATTTTATATGAGAACCCCCAAGAAATTAAATTTTAGCAAAACTGTACATACATATATATGTGAAACTTACATTACTTATGCCTTCACAATGACAATACTTTACCACTTTTGTTGTAACTCATTATAAACTCTTTCTAGAATTGCACATAACTTAATGGAATTTTGTAACTATATTTTTTGTTTTAATTTTAAATTTTTATTATGCTTATATTTTTTTGTTTAGTAAGAGAATCAAATTTCTATCAAGCTAATGAATTATTTATTTAGTAAGATAATCATATCCTTCAAAAAAATTTGTGCACGTTATTTAAGGTATGAAGATGAGATAGGAAACATATAAATATAATGATATGTAGAAATACTTAAATACTTGCATCTTCACCTAATCTTTTGGTTTGCCTTATTTTTTTTGATCAGTATGTTTTATGTTATATTAATGACTAGTTTCCTAATTTAAATATTTCTCTCTCTCTCTCTCTCTCACACACACACACACATACACACACCCACACACACACACACACACACAAACACACACACACACAAACACACACACACAACGAAAATAATAGGGATGAACCTTTTATATTAACAACATAGTAGATATTATATAAAATTGTTAGTAATGTTGTCTTCCATGAAGTCCAAAAGAAGTTACACATTGGCTTACCTAGGTTGGATGGCTCACCTACTTTGGCTAGCTTTTAGGAGTCTTAATGCCCTCTTTATTAGATTTAATGTTGGAAAAATTGATTTAAAATTTGAAATAACCATATACCAAAATGAACACCAATGCTAAATCAATTAAAGGGACATGGGAGAAGCTTGTGAGCTACACATCACTATGGACATTATTTGAGTATGAATAATAGAGCAATTGTGGAGCTCACAAGAGGTTCCTTCAACTCAATAACTCTTTAATATCTTCTGTATCTTATGATTTTGTATAATGAGTAGTGATTGAATTACACCAACTTATAATCATAACTTTTTAGTGTGTACCCTATTTTTTCAATTGAACTTGTGAACTATATAGAAATTCTAACTTAATGTCTTGTGTTTAATAAAATGAATCTAGTTATTCTACTATATGTGCTGAGAGATCTTTATATAATTCAATATGAAAAGAATACCATTCTCTTGTTCCATTTTTTATATGAGGTTCTTGTGCTGGCTCTACTTGAGGCTCAACTTGTGCTTGTTCAAGTTGTACATGTTGTGGAGGAGCTTGAGCTTGAGCTACTCATTTCTTCACCCTAAGAGGCACCCTCTTCCTTTTCATGGCTATATGAGCCTCAAAGTACTCAACATCTTGCTCATGCTGGTCAACCATTTTTGGTCTTACTAAGGAATGAGCAGGGTAGGTTGGTACGTTGAGCTCCACACCATTTCCTTTGATCGGCTTAGTTGTGGCTCGTAGGGGTATAGCTAGAGGAACTAAATCTATTTAAAATGGCTTACAAATCCATTCCCTCATCAATTTGACCACATGTCTAGCCTGATGATCTTTTTCATCATTTTCGTCTCTCCCTATAGTAACATTCATGATAGGCCTATCATAGATTTGGTCTCTGTTATACAAAGGATCCATGACTCTTTAGCATCCTTTTCTACGGCCTGCAAAGGAACCTTCATCTTTTAGCACATTCTATGCTAAGTATACATTCATCCTACAATAATCTCATATAAGGATATCATAGTCATCTATAGTGTTCATCCAATGATCTTCCAACACATCAACATGTACAAATTGTTTCCCTTCCAAATGTTGCAGCATTGTAATGTTATCGAATAATAGATGAGGGGAGTTGTACTTTTATAGGGGATACTAATCCCATTCAAAGTTAAATGTGGCAATATCTTGCTTCTACTTCACCTTGAAGGCACCAATCTTAATCGGCCAAACCAATGTCTTCTTATGTTATTTTCTCACTCTGTCAAATGTAGAAGTGAGTTGGTGAGCTATCTCCAAGAGTATAAGTTTTTCTGATGGGTATGTTGGGAGCTTCTTTGAGCATGGAAGAGTACCAACTACTCAAAGATATGTGAAGGTCTTGAATTGAATGTAGTAGGCACCAATATCTATGATTCTAGCTACTACCTCTACTGACATTCTCTTTACATAATTAATTTCAATAAACTTGATAATTTCAAAGATAAACCTATCATTCACCACTCTCTATTCCACACTTTGTAATGGGAGCTTCTTCTTTACCAATTGTGGGTATACTACATAAGGCCAAGCATTTGCATCTTGCATGATTTCATTTCTATAGAGGCCATAATAATCATGCAAGAACCATAGATTATTATAGTGCTCTGCTAGGGTCATTACCATATCTGATGATTGCACTAATGTCGGGTGAGATGTTCCATTTACTAGCCCTGATTAGATGAGTGTAGATACTATCAATTGCCAACCTTTCCCTTGGTTTATTATAGATTGTAAGGAATGTGTTCTAGTCTATATCTCCTAATTCTATGTTTTAGGTTTCCATGTGTTTGTATTGAAACCTTGACTTCTTTGGTGCTCGTTGATACATGAATTTGATAGGTTTAGGATCCCTTTTCTTTGCCATCAAAAATAAGGAGGATGCCATTTGATTTGCAAAATAGAGGAAAACATTTGTCCAAATGCAAAAAAAAAAAGCCTTGACCTAAAATGACTCCCAAAAATGTCAAAACCATTCAAATGAGATGAAAAAGTACTCTCCCAATTCAAAAGACCCTATTATGCATTTTAGCGCACCTAGATAACCTTTCTAAGTGTGTTAGTGCACTAAGTTAGCCCTAAAATTGGCTAATTACATAGTTGTGCACCTTGAAAAGACACATAAATGTGCTTGTGCAAAATTGCACACATGTGGAATGCATTTTTTGCAATGAAGAGGAGGGACAAATCTATTGAGTTTAAAAGTAAAGGTGTACACATGTGCATCTTCCTAAATCCCTTAAAGGTTAGTGCATCTTTTGATTCTTTTTCCTTTGTTAATGTGGAGATTCACATGTGTTCACCTCAGGAAGCCTTAGGAACATATTTTAGTTTGTTTTAGTTATTTTTTGGTTTTAGGTTTATGTTTTTTGAAAGGTGTTCAGGTGTACGCTTGTGTACCCTTTAAAGGTGCACATGTGTGGACCTTAAGGTCCACCTTAAGTTTGATGCTTATGGTTGAAAGGGGACTGAAGGTGGAGCAAGCATATGCACAAAGGTGCAAGATTTGGAGGGAGTAAATGAGTGAAGTTGGAGATAGGGGAGGGGTTGGGGTGTTATATAGGCCCTAAGGAGAAAGTCCATACTCTCCAAGGGTGCACACATGAGCATATGCACATCTCTAAAGTGGGGTGCAATGTGCTTGTGCACAAGTGCACATATGTGCACTTAAAGCACTATGAGTCCCAACAATAAACTATTTTTATTTTTTTTGACTTTTAGACCTCCCTATTTAGAGACTAGGGCTTGACCAAGACCTATGGAAGGGTCCAAAATGACCAGGGCTCTAGACTAGGAGCCTAGTAGGGGATTTTCAAAATAGGGTGTCCTCATTTTTCACATGAAAATGGGTTGTGTGTTGTGAAACTACAACAAGCTACATAGCTAATATTTTATTTAAAGAGGTGGTTATAATTTATGGGTTGCCAATCAACATTGCATTAGGAAGAGATGTCAAGTTCATGGGGCATTTTTGGTAAACTCTATGGAAGAGACTTGGAATAAATCAAGCTTTCGGATTAGTCTACCATCCAAAACCATATGTTAAGACTAGGGTAATCAATAAGGTTCTTGTAGACCTTCTTAGATCCTTAACCAAGAGGTATGGATATTTATGACATCATGTAATTCCTCAAGTTGAATTTTCTTGCAATGATAGCACAAACAAGACTATATCCAAGGGGTAAAAGCACAAACCTGTGTCACCTTTTACAAAGAAATGGGATATCAGAATGTGATAGTTCAACATTAATGACCAAAAAAATGGTATTTGTGTTTAAAATATGAAGATGATGTAAACTAATGAAATGTGTAGAATTGGATGAATTTTATGCCTATAATTTTTTTTGAGTAAGAATTTATTTATTTTATTTTATTTTGAAGTCCTTTTTTAACTATAAAAAATATGGGGTGTAGTTCTCGTTAAACAAGTATATGTAAATCATCTTTCTTTTTTCTAATTTGAAAATATCTTATAGATGACATGTATAGCTAGTGAACAAAAAAAGAAATATATAGATTTTTTTGTATATTTTCTTTGTTATAAGTACTCAAATTTGATCTTATTAGATTACAAAATTTTTTTCCCATTGTTAAAACTTTACTATCAAATCTACACCTTCTTGAAAAAAGAATTACATATTCATGAAAAGGATTCTCTCCTCTAGAGATAAATATAATTTTTTAATTTTTTGGATATGATTTACTATTTTTTTTTCCTTTTTTGAGGGAGCATTTTCTAAAATTTTGAAATATTGAATTATAATATTTTGAGATTATAACACATTATAACTAATCAAGACACTCAAAAATTTATATAATGATGATATTGAATCTGAGATCTATAAAAGGGTATTTTCAGTTTTTCAAAAAAATTGAGTTTTGATAGAGAAATGAGATTTGACCAAAACAGGTTTTGGTATCATAAATGGTGACACAAATTTGTGCTTCTACCCCAAAAATCCATTTCAAATTTACTATGGCCTTCATCCCAAATATTTTTGGGAGGTCAAAGAGGTGAAAAGTCAAAGCTAATCAATGGTGATGCTAGTTGTTTTTCACAATCAATGAGAGAGATACCTGAGAAGGTAGAGTAGACATTAATGGAAGTTAGTCAAAAGCTCAAATCCAAAGTATATGAGAGGAGAAAGGATCTTCAATTTGAAGTAGGTGGTTGGGTGATTGTACACCTAAATAAAGCTAGACTCCATAAGGGTTTGCTAAGAAGGTTGTAGATGAGAAGAGTGTGACCATGTAAAATCCTAGTCAAGTATGGACAATATGCATACAAGGTAGACCTTCCAAAGGAGCTCTCTATCTCTTTTATTTTCAAGTTTCAAGACATTGTCAAATATAAAGGACTCAAGGTAAAGGAGGGAGTGCATCAAATGAATAGACTAGGATGTAAAGTAACTCAAAGTGCCTATACCACAAAACCAGAAGCATTAAAAAGATCCTAGAATCAAGGGAGAAAAGAAACTAGACATGGTGTTTACATAGAGCATCTAATCAAATGGAAACAACAACTTGAGTATGAGGCCACTTGGGTAGTAGAGAGTGACTTCAAATAGATGGGAATTATTCAAAAGTTCTTAAATATAGAGCCACATTAACTTTGTTGTTACATGGGGAGAATGGTATAGGAGCACATAACAAGTTGGTCAAACCTTAGAGATATTTTGTCTTGGAGTGGTCCTAACAAGATGAGAGGTGGATAAAGGATGGCTTCTAATCCGAAGTGTATGTGTTTGGGTTATTCAGTAGTATGTAATAGATCATGGGAACATGGTTACTTA
The DNA here is from genome assembly GCA_028749045.1 of Cupressus sempervirens. Lineage (NCBI taxonomy): Eukaryota > Viridiplantae > Streptophyta > Pinopsida > Cupressales > Cupressaceae > Cupressus > Cupressus sempervirens. Next base: position 244,758,350 of record CM053790.1, read on the forward strand.
ATGAGTTATCAATATAAGCTTGTAGTTGCACAAGTTGCTTAAGTAGGCCCAAGGTGGTCAAATATTGACTTTGACCCCAAAGTGAGTGGAAATATTGAGAAATGTGTCTAATAGTTGATATGAACCAAACTTGGCTCATTCGGAGTTAGTTTGAGGTTAGAATGTCTTAGAATGAAAAAATATGTAAAGTTACTTGTGACAACTTTGCAACTTTGCAGAGTTGCCATGATAACATTGATAACATTTTCCCAAACATATGTAACTTACACAAAATAACATGGAGGGCCATAGGGTTAGTGGCCACAAGTGCTAATGAACTATATAAGCTTAAGAAAATCCAATACAAGGGTTGGAGTTAGTATTCTACAGATTTTTAGTTTGAAGCAATTAGAAATACATAGAAATTTGTTCTAAGTCTATTTCCAAGACACTCTTCCACACCTTAATGGATTGAGTTTTTAAACATCGTTGCATGTTTGCATAGAATTTCCTTTTTAGTTTCTTAGAGTACCATTGGATTTGTAGGTCAATTTTTTTCTTATAGGCATTTGAATAATTTCTTTATAGTGGCTTGTACATTGTCCTATACATACTAGATTGCCAAGAAATGGCTCTATCTTGAACTCAAATAGTTGAGCTTCTATGGCCTCTTGGAAATAAAGAAGAGCATTGCATATACTTTTTAAATATGTCCTTTTGGAGCATTTGAAATTGGATTTCTATTTTTACACTCAAGCGCTAGGAAAATTTCTTGTACCCAGCTAGGTGTTTGAAGGAGCTGTAGAGATTGAAAACATTGATGGATGTATTGGTTTTTGCCAATCAGGAGTATGAAAGTGTATAGGATTGAGTGAAGATCCTTAGGACATGATTTGGTGAGATGTTGAGTCCATTTATGTACCTTTAGTTCATTTGTAGGGACTAATTATTTATAGGACATTAAAACCCTTGAGAATAGGGGTATTTGGAGAAATTCACTTACAGACTAATTGAGTGTTTTAAATCAAGAAAATCTCAAAGGTCTTCCAAAAGGGTATCAAGAACCCTAGTTTGTTTGGGGCCTCATTAAGGAGTTTGGAAAAGTAATCTAGGAAAAGTCAATTAGGAGGGCTAATTGGACACAAAAGGCTACTAGCCCTAATACAAAGGGATTGAAGATATTTTAAAGAAAACGATGGGTCTTGTGATCATGATGACCTTGAAGACTATCAAATTGATCAGTGAAGAAGTCCTCTCACTCTATATGACCTTGGAATTTGTTCTAGATTGTTAATTGGAGCATTAGCCTATTGAATGCTAATCAGTAAGAGAAATATAAAGGAGTGTTTAATTGATTGGTGTGGATCAACAGAGAAGGGGAATTGAAGAGATTATTCTACTCGAGTTAGGGATAGAAAAATAATGCTAAGAGGCTTAGAAAGGAGCCTAGAAGAGTCCTAGAAAAGATTAGGACCTTGGTGAAGTGGATTCTCCCCTTTAGTGTCTTCTTCGTGCTCTTAATCAAATGTTTAAGGATTTCTCCTTCTTCAAGCTAGGCACTACTTAGGGTTCTCCTGAATCCACTTTTCTAGAGAGAAGATGAGCTTAACTAATTCCTTAAAGAAAGGAAAGTCCTCCATCCATATTTTCTCCTTTAGAATAGCATGAGTCTCACCCTCTTTATTTTCCTTGACTTTGTCTTGGTTTAACGGGAGAGTGTTAGAGAACTCTTTAGGGGTAGTGGAATCATCAATTGTCACCTTCTCCTTACCCTTCTCCCCTTTCCTTAGGTTCTTATTCAAAAGATCAAAAGAAATAATGTTGCCATATGCAGAGCAGTGTTGACCAAATAAGACAATATTCTTGTAAGTGATAGTTTGGGTCCAAACTCTCCATTTTGACTTCAAAATCACTACACTAGGCAGAGCTTTGTTGATATCCATATTCACACAAAATCCTTCAAACACTAGTGTGGAATTGTTTAAAATGATATGATCAGTTCTGATAAAATGTCCAAAAGAATCAACAATCCACCTGAATATCATTTAATCCCAAAAATCTAGAAGAAGACCATGGAGTTGTTTCAAAGCTGGTGTCATACGGAGAAGGTCCATAGCTAGGTTAAACCTAGGTTTCCATTTGGCCAAAGTCATCAAATGTTTAACAAATCTCCAAGACTATGCCAAATGGTGCTCTTGTCTTCTTCAAATGCAAAGCTAAATAGAAAAATTTCACCAAGTGAAGCAATGATGTTGACCAATCCCTTAAGTCACTACTTCGTATAACACCATTTCCTTACCTTCTAAATGGACAGAAGAAAAGGAATAAAATTGCTCATCAAAGCTTGCAAAAACTCGAGTATGATATTCTTGATCACCAAGTCCGATAAACTTATGTCTAGGCCATCCTTACCTTGAGCAATCTGTGGCATCACATCTGAAGGCACAAGACCTTTGTGTCCAAAAAGAATATTTTTCCAAGCCAATTTGGAATCTCTACCTTACTTAAGTCAAAATTCCTCTCGAGCTTCTAGGGAGCAGAACCATCAAGAAAAGCCAAATCATCTGACCTATAGGGGGACCCAACTAAGGACACTTGCAACCTAGAACTCGAGGGTCAACAACAAAAAAATGCACATAAAAGACAAGGCTCGAATTTGGACATACAAGCATCTAATCTTGGGCAGGAGGAGGAGGGGGTGCTCACTAGAAGTGTACACCATGGATGGGAATTTCAAAGCTCATTCGAATCTCTTACCACACAATGTTTTGTCTTCTCTAAGTTCTCATTTGCTAACACCACTCACAAATATGAAATATTAAATCTATTGAGGGGTAGTTTTTTGGGTTTTGTCGAGAAAATGATTGTTTCCCTATTATCAAACTATCAAATAATGCCAAACAAAAGTATGCTCCAAAGACTAAACGAGAAGAATAAGATTCACAAAATAGAGAGAGCTTTTTCATTTATAAAAATATTATTGACAACAAAATTTGTTGCATACAAATCACATGAACTATTGACAGGTGTATTTCTACATCTATTGTGCCATGTTTACTCTCTACAACATTTAGAGAAACTTTGATTAATCATACTGTTGGATTTAATGTAGTGGTTGTCTTGCCCCTGGAGCCAAACACCCACCTACCACCCCTAACAGATTGTAGAACAGCTAGAAAAATTAATATGGGTAGGTGAGTTTTCAAATTTGGAAAAGAGGGGGAAATTTTGTGTGGTAAAAAACAAAAGGAATGTCTTAGATTCATTCGACCAGATAGAGAGAGGTTAGAGGAAGAGCAAATCAGAAGTTGCAGAGAAGGAAGAAGAGAGAAGTGATCAGCATATCTATTTGTCAGAGTGCAGAGACAGAAGGAAGTTCATTTCGTGCTTGTAGATGCACATGTTTCTTCTTTGGTCATTCTACAAGTTCATAGTTTATTGTGTGGTTTGACCTATGAAGTAGTGATTTCTCTAGGTGCTATTGTATGCAACCATTAGAGCTACAAGTTTAAAGTTTAAAGGTTGAAGTTTCATCAGTTTAAATTTTTAGGGTTAATTTAGGGTTTTCTGTTGAAGCTTAATGCTCCTAGATTTTGTAATAGTTTAAATCTCAGTTGAATAGAAAAGCAAGGAGGCATACTTGAATCTATTGTTCTTCCTCTTCTATTCATTGCATTTGAGAAATTTTCTTGAAAGGTTAAAGCTTGGCTCTCTAGTTTTAATGGTGAAAGCATTCAAGTTAGAATTTTTCTAAGTTATAAATATTTTCTTAGTTGGAGCTAAGCTTACTTGGCATCCATTGTTGCCGAGCTTTTTTCTTTGAGTGCCAAGCTAGCTCGGCACCTACTGCATTCTTCTTCCAGTGCCGAGCATCCTGTCACTTGGCACCTGTTGCCTGGCACTCAACACCTTCAAGTGCTAAGCAAAACTGGCACTCAACACCTTCATGTGCTAAGCAAAACTTTCTAGGTTTAGAGTTGTGAGTTTTAAGTTTAATTTATATTTCTCACACATACGTTGAACTGTCAGTTGCTATAGTGCTAAATATTCATCCTTGAAAAATTATCCCTGATCTCTCTTTGCTCTTACTTGTTTTGTTTAAGACATCCCATCTAAACTAGACTTAATATAGAAAATATTATCTCGAAAACAATGCCCCACTGGAAGAATGTCCTGTCATTGTAGGAGATATGTTAAAAGATTAAACATCAAAGGAAAATCTCATTGTTAAAATCCATGAGTGGAATTACCAAACACGAAGAAGAATTCAATGTAAAAGAGCATAGTCAAGTGATGATGATTGAAAATTTAGTTGATAGTGAATATGTATCTATAACTTTAAATTTTAATTAATGAAAAAGGTCTATTCATCCAAAAAAAACAAATTAATTAATCAGTAATGAACTTAGTAATGACATGAAAGATTGAAAGAATAGAAAACACACCAGCTTAAATGATGAAAGCTTTCTCTGCCACTTTCGGAAACAAGTGTGAACATATTCTGGCATTCAACATCACACAATGTAGAATTCTAACATCTTCTAGCATTCATCGTTACAAAGGTCTAACATATTCTATCACAAGGGAAGAAATTGATGAAGTTTCCTCTACACGTGAATGACAATATTGGAGCGTCACTGTCATTGACGTTTACTATGGGTTGCGCATTTATCTTGTATGTTATTAATGGTTTCAAGTGGGATAAGCTGTAGTAGAAGAACATGTTATGAGATGGCAAGGCCTGCAATTGTAGTTGAAATGGCACCTTGGAACTCTCTTAAAAAATTTGGACTTGTACTCATCGGGAGAGCTTTGGCTGAAATAAAAAACTTGAAGACGGTTGTCACTCTGATTGTAATATTGTATGCCTTCTGCGTTGGTGTGGGAAATGTAATTTGTATATTGCTTCTTCTTTTAGATGTAGTTGGAGGTAATAGCTATATTCGGGAGATACTAGATCTCATAGAGGAGGCACACAAAATTTTGCTTCCTCCTTTACAATTTATTAATGGATTGTTGGGTCTTTGTGTGGGATTCTCAATACTGACCCATAGCTCCTCTCAATGCTATTTTAGACGGATCAAAGAAGAGTGTTTGTATAGGTGGAACATTCAGTGGCTGCCTAAGGTGAAATATGGGAGTTTAGTGGAAGAAGAAGAGAAGACGGAAGGGTGTTGTATTTGTATGGAAGGAATTGGAGGGGAAGAGATTGTAAGGGTTCTTCCAAACTGCAAACATTATAATCTGCACGGGAGATGCATCGATCAATGGCTTCTCTGCCAAAGGACTTGCCCTGTCTGTAGAGCTCCCGTTTGTGAGGAGTCATGATAGCTTGTTATTTCATCCTCTGGCAAAAAAGAACTTTCAGCTATTAGGAAAACAAGGAGTAACCCTTATGTGATTTTGTATTGCTCTAGGAAATATATTCAAAATGAAACGAGTTTAGAATTGAACTTAGGGCATAAAAAATGGTTTTATTTTGATGTTTTATCTTTACTCATATATTAATAATTTGAATTCCAAACTAGTTGTTGGAAATTTAGTAATATGTATAGTTGTAAAGATTTTTTTTTTTCCTGAATGGTCTGATTTATGTTAAATTCCATCAATTCATGTTTTTGTGCGGACATTGGTAAATAATGTATGGCAATAGTGATTTGATATCTATCCTGATGATGCTTATGAAGGGGGACGTGTAATCTATTAATTGCTGAATCATTTAAATGGTGTATTAATGTGACGAGATGGACGTAAAGCTGACAAGGATGGTGTTGATAGTATTAATTTTTGGGTTGGCTGTATTAATATTTTGTTGACACCTACTATCCAGCCCACACTCTAGCTGTCCACAATAAATAATAGACAATGAGTAGCCTTAGCCACCATCCAATCGCGACATAGCCGCCCATATTGAATTATATGCAATATTATATTATATTTTAATATATGTAATAAATGTATTTGGTATTCAAGAAAGTTCTAAAACCTCTGTAAATAGAGGCCTTATGTAATGTATTTTAGCAAGGTAGTAAGGCAATGAGATCAGTTTTATTTCTATTTATTTGTTTCTCTTTGCCTTCAAATTGGTATCAGAGCATGAAGAGCTAGGCCTAGGAGGAAAAGAATTGTTTGTTGATATGTATAATTGTTGTAGCAATGAATGAAGCTTCTAATGTTTTCTTTCTTGCAGATCATCAACTTCTAAAGTTGGAGATTAGTGGTTGCGAAGATCTAGAGATGAAAAGATGCTAGTTTAATGTTTGAAAAAAAGGTATGAGCTAATTTCATGGAGTGAAATCTAATGAGCAAAAAATTGTTAAAAGGAGAAACTAATATTTTATTGTTGTTTGTTTAAGCTATATGTCATTGGCTTAGACTTGTTTGGTGGATTTGCTTTGTAAAAAAAAGTTTTAAAATTGTAAAGTGCTACTATAATTGTGAGTATTAATATGGCTTCAAGAAGTAGTATAGCTCAACCAAAAATTTCAATATTTTCTGGTAAAAATTATGAATTTTGGGCTATAAAAATGAAAACATTATTTTGTTCTCAAGGCATATGGGATCTTATTGAAAAGGGCTTTAATGAACCACAAGACGAGTCTACATTAATACAAGCTGAAAGGATGAATTACAAGATAACATGAAAAAGGATGCTAAAGCATTGTTTCTAATTCAACAATCTTTAGATGAATCAATTTTCCCTAAGGTTTCAATAGCTAAAAAGTTTAAAATTGCATGGAATATTTTAGACACATCATATCAATGGACATCAAAAGTTAAGATTGCTAAATTCCAAACTTTAAGGCATGATTTTGAAAATTTGTGTATGAAGGATTCAGACTCAATTGATCAATTTCTAAATCAAGTAATGAATGTGGTTAATTAGATTAGATCATATGGTGATGATTTGACAGATCAAAAAGTTGTTGAAAAGATACTTTGTTGTTTGCTTAGAAAATTTGATGCCATTGTTGTTGCCATTGAAGAATCTAAGGATTTGACAATACTCTCTATTTATGAGTTGATGGGTTCACTTTTATCTCATGAATCAAGAATGAATAGAAATAACAATTCTTTTTTGGAGAATGCTTTTAGATCACAGTGATCTTTTGGCAGAGGACGAGGAAGATCAAACTATAGAGGAAGAAGAAGAGGTAGAAGCATAGATGGACATGGAATTCCAAATCAAGAAGAAAGAACAAATCAATCCATTCAAAGTTCAAACAAAAGACGTGGCAGAAGTTCATTCCAACACCCATCATCAAGGTTTGATAAATCTCAAATTTAGTGACATTATTGTAAGAGATTTGGTCATATTGCAAGTGAATGTAGAAAGAAACAAGAGGAGACTGAAAAGAATGGTGCTAATTACTTAGATGTATCTAATAAAAATTCAAAAATTTTATTTATAACTTGTAATGTTGCTCAAGAAAGTTCTAGTGATATATTGTTCCTAGATAGAGACTGTAGTAACCATATGACTAGAAGTAAAGATTTGTTTGTTAGCTTGGATAATTTTGTAAAATTTGAAGTAAAGCTAAGAAACAATAGTAAAGTCTCTATAATGGGAAAAGGTGTTATAAATGTCTTGACAAAAAATGGAGCAAAAAGATATATTCTTGATGTGTATTTTGTGCCTAGATTAAAACATAATCTCATGAGTGTTGGTCAAATAATACAAAAGGATTACAAAGTTTCTTTTGATAATGATGTTTGCACAATTTTGGATAGAAATCCTGGTGGCAAGTTAATTGCAATGGTCAACATAATACAAAATTGAATGTTCCCCCTCTAGATTCATTGCATTCAAGGAGGAAAAGAAGTTAGTTTCAAGATAGTATAATCAGATCAATCATGGCTATGTTATTTGAGGTATGGTCATATTAGTTTTGATGCTTTGAGCTTGTTACAAAAGAAGAATATGATAAAAGGATTGTCTTAGATATTGAAACCACCAAGTTCATGTGAATGTTGTATTTTGGCAAAACAACATAGAGAAAGCTTTCCAGTAGGAGGCTCATATAGAGCAAGAGCACCATTGGAATTAGTTCACACTAATATATGTGGACCTATGCAAACTCCATCTTTATTAGGAAGTGTATATTTCCTAACATTTATTGATGATTTTAGTAGGAAGACTTGGATATACTTTCTCAAACAAAGAGTGAAGCTTTTGAAAAATTCAATGAGTTTAAAACTTTGGCTGAAAAAAAAATGGACTCTAAATCAAAGTATTGTGATTTGATAGAGGTGGTGAATTTAGTTCTAACAAGTTTCTAGAATTTTGCAGATTTGATGAAATTAAGAAGCAATTTACTACAAGGTACACACCACAACAAAATGGTGTAGTAGAGAGGAAGAACATAACCATAATGAAAATGGCAAGGAGTATGTTGAAGGCCAAAAATGTATCCAATGAGTTTTGAGCAGAAGTAGTAGCATGTGCTATATACATCTTGAATAGGAATCCTACAAAGACTGTTAAGAGCACAATTTCACAAGAAGCATGGAATGGTAAGAAACACAATGTATCTCATTTTAGATTTTCTGGATGTGTTGCTTATTCGTTAGTACCATCTGAATTGAGAAAGAAATTCGATGATAAAAGTGAAAAATGCATCTTTATTGGTTATGGTGAAGAATCAAAGGCTTATAGATTGTATAACCCTGTTTCAAAGAAATTGATCATTACCAGGGATGTTAAATTTGAAGAAGAAGATTCATGGCATGAAAATGATAACAAACAAGTCACAAGAGGAGCACCAATATTACAAAATGATGATGAATTAAAGGAACAAGGGACTCAATCAAAACCCAATGCTCCACCAAGGAACTTTGTACAAGGAGCCTCACCTCTAGGTTCAAATGTAAGTGTTAAATCAGATTCTACATTCTCAACACCTAGTTACAAAGGTAAGAAGACAAGAAGCTTAAAAGAGATATATGATCAAGAAGAAAAGAATTTAGACATTTACTCAAATTTTGCTTTATTTTCTTGTGATCCATTGTATTTTGATGAAGCAATTAAAGAAGATAAATGGATCAAGGAAATGGATGAATAAATTGACTCCATTGAAAGAAAAAACACATGCAAATTAATGGAATTACCTAAAGGAAAAGAATGTATAGGAGTCAAATGGGAGTACAAAACTAAATTTGATGCAAAAGCTGAAATTGTTAAGCATAAGGCAAGACTAGTTGCTAAAGGTTTTTCACAACAATGTGGAGTTGATTATAATGAAACATTTGCTCCAGTTGCTAGACTTGACATAGTTCAAACTATTTTAGCACTAGCTGCACAAAATGATTGGAAAGTGTACCAAATGGATGTAAAATTAGCTTTTTTGAATGGTTTTCTTGATGAAGAGGTATATGTTAAACAATGACCTAGTTATGAGGTTTGTGGGCATGAAAACAAGGTATATAAATTAAACAAGGAACTTTATGGTTTGAAACAAGCTCTTAGGGCTTGGAATAAGTGGATTGATTCATACATGATAAGTAATCAATTCAATAGAAGTAACAATGAGCCCACGTTATATTTTAAGACTAATAAGGAAGGTCAAATTTTGATTGTATGTTTGTATGTTGATGACTTGATATTCTTTGGAAATCTATCAATACACATGTTCAAGTCAAAAATGATGAATTTGAAATGATAGATTTTGGGTTGATGAGATATTTTTAAGGTATTGAAGTTATTCAATGTGAAAAAGGTATCCTAATTTTTCAATCCAAGTATATAAAGGATGTTTTGAATAGATTTAAAATGATGAATTGCAATCTAGCATTAACTCTAGTGGCAATAGGAACAAAACTTAGCAAGGAAGAGAAGGGCTCAAATGTTGATCCAACTATATTTAAAAGGCTTGTTGGAAGTTTAATGTATATGATAGCTACAAGGCTAGACATCATGTATGGTGTTAGTTTGATCTCAAGGTTCATGGAGTTACCACAAAATTCTCAATGGCAAGTTGGAAAAAGGATATTAAGATATATTGTAGGAACAATGGGATATGGAATCCTATATTCCAAAGCTAACAATTTTGATTTGATTGGTTATATTGATAGTGATTTTGCAGGTAGCATTGATGACAAGAAGAGCACTTCTGGATATATCTTTCACCTTGGATCAGGAGCTGTGTCATGGGCATCAAAGAAGTAGCCTATAGTGACTATTTCATCAACTAAAGAAGAATATGTAGTAGTCACTTCCACAACATGTCAAGTAATATGGATGCGTCGAGTTTTGTTCGATCTTCACCATCATCAGGAAGAACCAACACCAAATCTTTGTGATAATAAATCAACAATATCATTATCTAAAAATCATGTATTTCATAAGAGAAGCAAATATATTGATACAAGGTACCATTTCATTAGAGAATTGGTCAACAATGGAGAAATCTATCTTAAGTTCTACAAATCTGAAGATCAATTGGCAGATATTTTTACTAAGGCATTGCCAAAGAGTAACTATGAATATTTGTGAGAGAAATTGCATATTACTGATGCAAAACTTGTTAATGATAGAAATTAAGGGGGAGTGTTGGTGGTATTGATTACTAGGTTGGCTGTATTAATATTTTGTTGACACCCACCATCTAGCCCACACTCTAGCCATCCACAATAAATAATAGACAATGAGCCATCTTAGCCATATCCAGTCGCAACATAGCCACCCATATTGAATTATATGCAATATTATATTATATTCTAATATATGTAATAAATGTATTTGGTATTCAAGAAAGTTCTAAAACCTCTATAAATAGAGGCCTTATGTAATGTATTTTGGTAAGGTCGTAAGGCAATGAAATTAGTTTTATTTCTATTTATTTGTCTCTCTTTGCCTTCAAATGGTTGGCTTTCCATAGGGCTAGGGTAATCGATGGCGAGTTTAAAGAAAGCAAAAATCTAAACAATAAATTTATGATAAACACTAATCAAAGATAATTTGTGCCTTGCTCACATCTTGAATCCTAGAAGATGGAGGATGTGAGTGGAAGAAGACACCTACGATGTCATACACAAATGTGCACATCGTTTCTATGAGAGGATGCAATGGGGTCAAGGATGAGAGAGGCTAGATCTAGGTAACCCAATTAGTTGGGCATATGTCAACACTCTTCCTTTTAGACAATCGTCCTTTTGGATGCAGCTATCCTCCCTACAAATGATATAGTTGACCAATTTTCAAAAATTGAAAACATCGTGGATTTTTCAAAAAATATCAGCATTTGATCTTTATGATCTGTATAGTTTTTAGTTGAAAATTAAAAAAAAAATTGGAAAAAAATCACTACATTTTCGTTAATCTAAAAAATTAAAATTTGACTTTGTTGTGTCTTTAGTACTTGTCTATAGATTAGCCAGTCCCCTTCCTTTTACTGCTCCTAAGTTCAATGTGATGAAATGATATCATGATTGAACGTTCATGGTTCCCCAATACTTATATTTCTTGTTTGTTTATTGTTTAAGTTTCCTTGATGTATAATGCATAATATTTATCTAGTATCATATACATAACTCTTTATGTGATGTTATAATTCCTTGTCATTTTTTCATGCACTTATTATTGCTTTTCTAGTCATTATTTTCTTAGCCCTTTTGGTTTACTAGTAGACTACTTGATACTGGTATATGAATCACTAAAGGACATCATTACAAGTTTTTTTATTACATTTAAACTATCTCTATGTTTCCTGTTATAAAACTAATTAATGAGCAGGTGCAATTAATATGTTATGATGTAAACAATTATTTGGTGCTCAGTGAAACTAGTGCATTTGTTCTTTCTCATAGAAAAGATTGGTTTATTTATCATTTTATACAAGTTTTTCTATTACATTTGACTAGCTCTATGTTTCTTGTTATAAAGCTGATCAATGAATAGGTGCAATTAATATGTTATGATGTAAACAATTATTTAGTGCTCAGTGAAACCAATGCACTTGTTCTTTCTTAGAGAAAAGATTGGTTTATGTATCATTTTATACAAGTTTGTCTATTACATTTGAACTAGCTCTATGTTTCCTATTATAAAATTGATTAATGAATAGGTGCAATTAATATGTTCTAATGTAAACAATTATTTGGCGCTCAGTGAAACCAGTGAACTTGTTCTTTCTTATAGAAAAGATTGGTTTATGTATCATTTTATACGAGTTTGTCTATTACATTTGAACTAGCTCTATGTTTCCTATTATAACATGAATTAATGAATAGGTGCAATTAATATGTTATGATGTAAAAAATTATTTGGTGCTCAGTGAAACAAGTGTAGTTGTTCTTTCTTATAGAAAAGATTGGTTTATGTATCATTTTATACGAGTTTGTCTATTACATTTGAACTAGCTCTATGTTTCCTGTTATAAAAGGAATTAATGAACATGTGTAATGAATATGTTATGATGTAAACAATTATTTGTGCTTAGTGAAACTAGTGCACTTGTTCTTTCTTATAGAAAAGATTGGTTTATGTATAATTTTATCCTTCTTTCTTTGTATGAAGGTTTCTAATGTAATACCGCCAAGGGATTCAGTGACCAATATACATTGTGAGATATTAATGAAAATATCTAATTTTGTATAATTTGTAATGTAATGATTAATTTATTAGATTTGAGATTTAAATGTGTGTGATACATCACACTTTTCTATGTTTCACATTTGGTTTTAAAAATGCCACCTTTTTATGAGTTTTACTATGCTTACTTTGGGCCTCCCTGCCAGGGTTTTATAATCTTATATTGGCAATAATTTTATTATTTAATAAATTAATTATTAAGTCATATTATGACTTAAAAATATCATGAAAATATATATTGATATGTGGGTTTAAATGGAAGAAAAAATCATTTAAATTATTTTAAGTCATTTAACTATCTACGCTAAGAGGTGTTTTCTATGGGTTGCACAGTTATCTTGTATGTTATTAATGGTTTCAAGTTTGATAAATTGTAGTAGAGGAACATGTTATGAAATGGCAAGGCCTTTTATTGTAGTTGAAATGGTGCCTTGGAACTCTCTTAAACAATTTGGACTTGTACTCACGGGCAGAGCTTTGGCCGAAATAAAAATCTTTAAGACGGTTGTCACTCTGATTGTAATACTGTATGCATTCTGCGTTGGTGTGGGATATGTAATTTGTATATTGCTTCTTCATTTAGATGTAATTGGAGTTAATAGCTATATTAAGGAGATAATAGATCTCACAGAGGAGGCAGACGAACTTATGCTCCCTCCTTTACAATTTATTAATGGATTGTTGGGTCTCTATGTGGGATTCTCAATACTAACCCATTGCTCCTCTTGATGCTATTTTAGCCGGATCAAAGGAGAGTGTTTGTGTAGGTGGAACATTCGGCGGCTGCCTAAGCTGAAATATGGGAGTTTAGTGTAAGAAGAAGAGAAGAGGGAAGAGTGTTGTATTTGTATGGAGGGAATTGGAGGGGAAGAGATTGTACGGATCCTTCCACACTGCAAACATTATAATCTACATGGGAGATGCATCGATCGATGGCTTCTATGTCAAAGCACTTGCCCCATCTATAGAGCTCCCATCTATGAGGAGTCATGATAGCTTGTTATTTCAGCCTTTGGTAAAATTTTGGCATATTCAAAAAAGAACTTTGAGCTATTAGGAAAACAAGAGTAACCCATATGTGATTTTGTATTGCTGTAAGAAAAATATTCAAAATGAAACAAGTTTAGAATTGAACTTAGGGCAGAAACAATGGTTTTATTTTGATGTTTTATCTTTACTCATATATTAATAATTTGAATTCTAAACTAGTTGTTGGAAACTTAGTAATATGTATAGTTGTATAGATTTTTTTTTTCTGAAGGGTTTGATTTATGTTAAATTCCATCAGTTTTTTGTGTAGACATTTGTAAATAATGTAAGGCAATAGTGATTTGATATCTATGCTGATGATGCTTATGTAAGGGGACATGTAATCTTCTAATTGATGGATCGTTTAAATGGTGTATTAATGTGACAAGATGGACCTAAAGCCGACAAGGATGGTTGGCTTTCCATAGGGCTAGGATAATCGATGGCGAGTTTAAAGAAAGTGAAAATCTAAACAATAAATTCATGATAAACACTAATCAAAGATAATTTGTGCCTTTCTAACATCTTGGAAGCTAGAAGATGGAGGATGTGAGTGGAAGAAGACACCTACAATGTCATACACAAATGTTCACATCGTCTCTATGAGAGGATGCAATAGGGCCAAGGATGAGAGTGGCTAGATCTAGGTAACCCATTTAGCTAGGCATATGTCATCACTCTTCCTTTTAGACAATCATCCTTTTGGATGCAACTATCTTCCCTACAAACTATATAGTTGACCAATTTTATAAAATTTAAAACATCATGGATTTTTCATTAAATATTAGCATTTGATCTTTATGATCTGTATAGTGTTTAGTTGAAAACAACAACAAAATAAGAAAAAAATAACTACATTTTCGTGAATCTAAAAAATTAAAATTTGACTTTGTTGTGTCTTTAGTACTTGTCTGTAGATTAGCCAGTCCCCTTCCTTTCACTGCTCTTAAGTTCAATGCGATGAAATGATATCATGATTTAACATTCATGGTTCTCCAATACTTATATTTCTTGTTTGTTTAATGTTTAAGTTTCCTTGATGTATAATGCATAATATTTATCTAGTATCATGTACATAACTCTTTATGTGATGTTATAATTCCTTGTCATTTTTTCATGCACTTATTATTGCTTTTCTAGTCATTATTTTCTTAGCCCTTTTGGTTTACTAGTAGACGACTTGATGTGGGTATATGAATCCCTAAAGGACATCATTATAAGTTTTTCTATTACATTTAAACTAGCTCTATGTTTCCTGTTGTAAAACTGATTAATAAGTAGGTGCAATTAATATGTTATGATGTAAACAATTAGTTAGTGCTCAGTTAAACTAGTGCATTTGTTCTTTCTCATAGAAAAGATTGGTTTATTTATCATTTTATATGAGTCTATCTATTACATTTGAACTAGCTCTATGTTTCTTGTTATAAAACTAATCAATGAATAGGTGTAATTAATATGTTATGATGTAAACAATTATTTAGTGCTCAGTGAAACAAGTGCACTTGTTCTTTCTTATAGAAAAGATTGGTTTACGCATCATTTTATACGAGTTTGTCTATTACATTTGAAGTAGCTCTATGTTTCCTATTATAAAAATGATTAATGAATAGGTAAAATTAATATGTTATGATGTAAACAATTATTTGGTGCTTAGTGAAACCAGTGCACTTGTTCTTTCTTATAGAAAAGATTGGTTTATGTATCATTTCATAAGAGTTTGTCTATTACATTTGAACTAGCTCTATGTTTCCTGCTATAAAACTAATTAAGGAAGTGGTGTAATTAATATGTTATGATGTAAACAATTATTTGGTGTTCAGCGAAACCAGTGCAGTTGTTCTTTCTTATAGAAAAGATTGGTTTATGTATCATTTTAACCTTGTTTCTTTGTATGAAGGTTTCTAATGTATCACCATCAGGGGATTCAATGATCAATATACATTGTAAGATATTAATGAAATTATCTAATTTTATATAATTTGTAATGTAATGATTAATTTATTAGATTTATGATTTAAATGTGTGTGATGCATATCATATTTCTATGTTTCATATTTGGTATGAAAAATGCCACCTTTTTATGAGTTTTACTATGTTTCCTTTGGGCCTCCTTGTCATAGTTTTACAATCTTATATTGGTAATAATTTTATTATTTATGTGATATTATGACTTAAAAATATCATAACAATATATATTGATAAGTGGGTGTAAATGGAAAAAAAAATCATTTAAATTATTTTAAGTCATTTGAATATCTATGCTAAAAGGTGTTTTCTATAGTCAGAACATGGATCAGTCAAATTTGAGAACATAAAATAGGAAGACTTGATATTTTTCATTAGGTGTTTTCTAGAGTCACAACATGGATTGGTCAAATCTGGGAACATAAAATGGAAAGATTTGATATTTTTAGTTACAAGTAAATTAAAATGTTTTATTATATATTTAAATAGTAATACTACAAGTAGGATTTGAGCATCACAAGATATTTATATGCATTCACCCAAGGCCACATATATTTTTCTGATAATTTGGCCATGGCAAACATATATTATTTTGTTCTATGTAGGAGTCATTCATACTTTTTAAAATCATTGCTTTAAGATTCACCATTAAGAATCCTCAAATAAGTGACTATGTAGTCAATGTCATGGCCATCAACATGTTTATATATACAAGAAGAGTTGTTCTCTCTTTCTTACATGAGAATAGGGACTAAGCACCATTTTATCTTAGATATCCATGGCTGGATCAAAATAGGCATTTGAAAAATTAAATTTTCACAATTCTATGAATATTCTATAATGTATAGACTATAATAATTTTGTGAGCGTGAATGAGTGGATGAAATTTAAAATATAGAAAGATAAAAGATTGAAGAATCAATAAGAAAAAAGTAGGAAGACAACATTTTTCTATTTTTCATCCAAAAGGGCTATATCGTATTTTATTAATGGATTTCTAGTTGTATATTATATCATCCAATAATTTGCAACTAGACAATGTCTTTAATAAAAAAAATTAAAAAATTATGTCAATCCATTATTAGTTCAAAGATAAAGTTCATCTCCTAAGAGCGGTAGATGTAAAAGCATGGAGGAAATTGCCAAGACATGGAAGCCACTAGCACTATCTTACTATTGACTTGTAATGGTAACATTGGGATTCATAGACCCAAAAAATATCACTTGAAACATAGTGAGTTCTTTAATATATTAGAAAACCTTCTAGAAAGTTCTTTATTATCATTCTTTTAGAATCTTGAAAGAATTTCTATAGAATAAAAAGTTCTTTTCACTTGTCTTTTTTGTTAGTCCATTTACCACATTGATTTTGTTGTAATATTTTCTTACTATAACTTGCCTTTCTCAAGAGCATGATGAGTAACGTGATATCTAATCTCTACATGCTTTGTGTGGCTATGCAGGGATAAATTTTCAGTCAAGTGAACAACACTATAGCTATAAAAAATAAACTAAAAATTTATTTCTTAGACCCAAAATCTCCAATAAACAACTATATCCATATAATCTCATTGACTCCCATAGTGAGAGAAACATATTCAACCTCGATGGAAAGAAGAGAAACTACACAATATTTATAAGAAATCTGACTAATCTATATCCCAAAAAAAGTGTACACAAGTAACAAGTAGTAAATATCCATTTATTAAAATCTCTAGGTATGTTAGAATATCTATGACACAATTGTTGGAATTAACAATGGGAAAGTAAACTTTGAGGGGAGCGGGGGGGGGGGGTGTGAGTCAGTCCTTCTAAAGTTTAACCATAAAAAAATTCACCACACATCCATATTATAATTTGCATGCAATTGAAATAGCAAGCTAAACATGTACATCCATAGAACATGAAACAAATAACACATAACATAGTAAATTTGCTACCTAAAAACCCTCCAATGGGGTAAGTGCAAGAATTTGGGTCTCACTTTTGGGCAAAAAGTGGAAGTGTTTTTCCCATTTTTAAAATTTCTTGTCAATTGATATCAAAATTTGAAGCATTTAGATATTGAATATATAAAAAAATTAGAAATTAAAATTTTAGTGTTCGGAATCTAGTTTTTTAATATGTAATTTATTTGTGTACCCATATGATAGATTTTGTTTTTGGTATGGATCTTTAAAAACCACCTTTTCAAAATGCCTATTTTAGGACCATACCACACTCATGTATGGAGACCATAATTTGACACAAATATATGAGTTTTCATAAATCTATTTAAAGGGAGTTATCTAATACACCTAAGATTGATCACAATATTTTCTTCCTTAAATTTTTTATTAAATAATTTTTACATATTAATTATTAATTGATTATAAAGGTAAATTTTGAAACCTCCCATGTATAGACACCATAATTTGATCAAAATCTAACTTTTTTCAAAATAGAAAAAAATTTAACCTCAAAAGAATTGTACGTAGATTGATGACATATAAATTAATTTAGAAAAATTATAAAATAAAAAAGTTATTAAAATTTTAGTGAACTTCACTATTTTACATTTAGGTACCACATTTCATTAAAAAATAATACAAAAATTGTAAATGAAATAATAGCACTATAAAATTTATATTTCTAAAATCGGGACAATGAGAACTCTAATGGGTTTTTGTTTCATAAAAAAAATTGATTAGGAAGACCCTCTAAAAATTATGGTAAGGTGTGAATTTTTTAGTTCAATGCCTTAGCCAAATCTTGAGAGGTCAAGGCATAGGCTTGGTCTCACCAATCCTATCTTGAACCAAAATCTAAGGTAGGAAAAAAAAATCCTACCCAATGTTGTAAGAAATGGGCACCCATTTTGAAAAACTCAAATCGACATATAAAATCCCTCCAATAAACAAAATTTCAAATTTTTAGAAATGGGTACCAGTTTCAAAAAAATACAAAATTTTCATGTTTTCAAAAATGGGTACCCATTTTTTGAAAATAAAAAATGGGAACCCATCTTTTAAAGAAATAGGTGCCCACTTTTTAAATTTTGAATTGGGTGCCTAAGTGTAAAACGGGTACCCATTTTTAAAAGAGCACGATCTCAATCCATAGACTTTCGTGGAATTGAGACCCAACTCCTTGCTTCTACCTAATAAGAAGGTAAAACTGGAGTGGGGAGGACACCTATGAAATCTTCACTACTATAGTTGTAAAGTGTAATTAAGGTTACAATTGTTTGATCAAAAACTATGATCTACCCTATTAAAGGCTTACAATGACTATTAAATCTTAGCCTATTAAAGGATTTCAACATTGTGCTAAAAGTGTGCCTAGTTAGAGGACTTCAAATTATAATAAAGTAGGCACCTTGTTAAAGGATTTACAAAAGCCTACTAGGACTACTCGATTAAGAGATTTTATTGATTCACCTGTTAGATTGTTTCAACCTTGATTGTTAGGTGAGCATTGGCCTACTCGAGATCAGATTTCCACTTTCCTAATGTATACTTGATCCTCCTAATTAGATGGATCAATTTTGTCCTCTATTTGCTTTCCTCTTTTCTCTATAACTGATTCTACAATTCATATCTCTACCACAAAATCCTTAGTCACCACGATTGCTCTTTGTGAACTTAGAATTCACTCTTCTCTTCTCATCCATGCACTACAAACTCTTTAGGTTTACCCTCCTTAAGAAAACTTAGGTGACCTATGGTTAGGTAGTAATCAATGATTGTGATTCACCCATTTTTCTTCTTAGAACATCCGTTAATCTAATTGGTTTCTTTCAATGCATAGGGATTCGTAATATACCTTTGTATATATCTTCTAGAATCCTAAAACAATCCTCAAGTCAGCCCAAAAATGGTTTACATAGAAGTTTGTGCCATTACAAATAACTATGTCCAAAACTATTTACTCAACACTTGAAGCCTTTGATGATCAACATCTGTTACATCTTTAATGCTATATCTCATCCTCTGAATGACTTAGCATCCAATATTCACTTAGCATTTGAATCACTTGGCATGTATTAACTTTCTCATCACTAGAGTGACTCAACACTTACTATCCACTCAACAGATAAGGGTGCTTGACACATATTGTATATTACGCTTGCCATGCATTATCTGACAACTTATACTTGGCATACACTACTTGCTCAACATGCACTAAGTACTATTTAAGTAATGACTTTTAAGTATATTATCACTCATATGTCAAAACCACAATGAGGTCAACAATCTCCCCCTTTGAAATGAGTGGAAATAACACTTTGTCATGCATATATAACCTTAACTTATGAGCATAACTTTGATAATCTATATTCTTTACTGAGCTCACATATAAAATTTCAAAAATGTCAAATTTTTGCAAAACTGATGAATTATTAGTCATACCTTAAACTCCATAACTCCCCCTAAGTTGATTGTTCTATGTTGTATCCAAATCTAATACTCTTGATGAGTAAATATGTTGAACTACTATTTTCCTCTATTTCTGCATTTACTCTCCCTTTGTTTATTCCCTCCTTTTTGTCTCAATTCCCCTTGAATTTCCATTTTTTCTAGTATGTATCCTCCTTTGTTGAAACTTATGTCATGGGTGGTACACAAATAGTGTATTTTTTCAAAAATGTTTTATGGACCTCCATTAATATCTTGAGTGTTGCATCGGGCAATTGTTGCATGCCACCTCTAGAGATTCAAATTGAACATCTAGCTTAGTAGCAAGGTCTACTAAGCCATCATGAGTGGAAAGATGAGAATCTTTCTTCATCAATGTTTCAATGAAGGCTAGTTCCTTGTAAAACACCTCTATGTGTGGGGTCAACATGGCTTGAATAATTATCAAGGTAGCCTAAATATTTGCATCTTGTGCATGTAATACAACTAGCTGACCTTGAGTAGATAAAAATCTTTGATAATGAGTCTAGCTTTGACCTTGAGATAGTTGTAAGATATTACCTACAGTCTTTAGATCTCCCTGTAGCTAGTCAATAGCCTTTTGTGCTTCTTGTGTGAATAAATTCACATCACAAAGCTTTTTATATAGAGGAAATATAGTCTCTAACACCTTTTTCACATGTTCCATCTTGGTTTCTAATTCAACATGTCTTAGTTCAATGACACTAGATATATTTTCATCAACCTTTGTTTGAAACTCTCTTAGACCATTGTAGAAGTTTATTATTTGTATCCAGGTCTACAACACTAATTTATCAACTATATTCACCAGTTGCTCAATAATAGGTTTTTCTTCATTAGGTTCTTTGAGGCTGAATGCATCAAGAAATATTTCTTTGATGTCATGTAGAACTTGTCTTTTCTTATGCTCCCTTCTAAGTAACTCTTGAATGCTTCTTTCTTGCTAGAGCTTCCCGTAATATGCTCATTTATTCTATTGTGATTGTTGTAAGATCAAACTTTGGAAGTTCAATCAGCTCATCTAAGTTGACATCACCATAAGATGTGCCTTCTCCAAACTTAAATGTATCAGGATTGGGCCTTGATGATTGTAATGGTCTAGCATCTACACTCAACCTATGAAGAGTTTGACAATGAATAGGGGATGTAGAAATTGGTATTGAAACCAATGTCTAAACTACTATCTATTCCTTTGGTTTCATAATCAAATTGACTCTTGAATCCTATTAGATTCCTTCATTTTTGTCAAAACTTTACCTTGTGTTTGTGAGATAGGTACAATACTAGCTTCTTGACCTATATGGACTTGTGTCCCATCCTAATCAACTATAAAACATGCTTACATTGAAGCATTCAACTCTAATGTCACTAAGTCCTTCACTTGATATACTGCAATGGGCATTAAAACATGTGTTCTAGTGGTGACACCCTGTAGTTCTTCTATACCTTTTGTTTTTGTAGATGTAGGGCGCACACTAGATGCGTTTGTTTTCTTTTGAACCTTGCTGATGCTTTTTCAATCTCAGCTATTCTTATTAATATAGGATTAGTGCATAGTTTGTAGCTAAAGTAGAATCCTATAATATCATTCTCAATTCATCCTCTATCAAAGGATTGATGTTTTACACTATGTTATCAAAAACATCCTTTATTGATGTTTTCCACTATGTTATCAGAAACATAAGCATAACTTGCACTCGACATATGTACCTTAGGTACATTCTAATCTTTTTGTTGCTCTTCTTCAACTGTAGCCTCTTCATCTAATTTCTTCTCTTTTTCTCCCTCATGTTCATCTTTGAAAAATACAACCTTAGTAGTCTCTACTACCTCTTGATTATCTTTTTCTTCACCTACCTCCTTAGGTGCTTGTTCACTTGCCTTTTTTGTTGTCAACCCATTGATAACTTTCCATATTTGGGTGCTTTGTTTGATAACCTCATCAATACTATTTTGTAAAATATTAAAGGCTCTATAATTTTGGAGAAAATCTCCCCTTATATTTTTTTATGGACTTATTCATTGTTGACATATCAAAAACTGGTATTACTCTAGCTAGAGTAGTCTCCCTTAAATATTTTTTTCAAATGTTAAACTATATTGCCATCTCTACTCAACTTTTTCATATAGACTTTTGGGTAAAGATTTGCCAAGATCAATAGGAGTGTTCTTAAATGTGGCCATCATCTTATATACATAATATTCCACTTTATTCATGTCAACCATTCCAAGTTCATCAAACTCAACATGTGTGAACCCTGTTAAATCAACATTATTCTTTATGTTATCACACAAGTTTCTTAAATCAGAAGAGGGATTGTGGCTTATGACTTGGAATTGACTATTGTCATCTAATTCAGTCTTCTCCTCATTTGACTTGACTAGAGCTACATACTTTCTCTTCTTTGGTTTATCTTTCTGACTCTAGTTTGTAGTAGCAATAGCTCTTTTATATTTGGGTTTGTCAGCATCTAGTGTCTTCTTTGCAATTTCTCTTATGCTAGGCCTAGTAATAGGTACTATTGTCTTTTGTTGTGTAGGTTTCACAAGTTTCTTTGGTTTACTCACTACTGACTCTTTAGCTTTCTTCTTCTTCTTTTCTACTAGTTTAGGTGCATCATTTTCTTCTTCTTCTTGGTCCTCTCCTTGACCTTGTGTAAGTGCAAGTGGGACTTGAGTTGGTTGTTCATCTTCATCATCCTCCTCCTCCTCCTCCTCATCTTCTTCTTTTCCTTCCCCTTCATCCAATCTTTCCTTAATCTTCTTCACAAGCTTGTTGTTCTTTCACACCACTAAAGTTGTCTTCAAGTCTATTGTGATTCTTGATTTAGCTTCTACATAATTTCTAAATGAGATTGCACTTTTCTCTATTTCCTCTACCAATAGTATTCTAATGGTTGTTGACGCCTCATCCACATTAATTTCATAGATCAATGGCTTAAGCCATCTAACCCTTGGAATAGCTTCTTAAACATATGTATGATCAACATTAACTGAGAAGTATAGTGTTTCTCCACTAGTGACACTATAATCCTTATTCTTTGTTTCATTGACTTCTTAAAATATTCAAAGTAGCTAGTCATAACTATTTCAAAATTTTCTCCAACAATTTCTATCAATTCTGAAATCTACAATATTACTAACCTAGTTTCCATCCATGCCACATTACCAAATGTGGGAAATGTGTTATACACATTGAAAAATATGAAAACTAGTAATGAACCAAATTTGTATTATGCACTATTTGTTTTTCTTGGCTCCCAAGTTTTCTAATAATTGCTGGAGTTGTAACTTGGAAAGGTCATAAGTGTGGTCCTTCTTCACTATCTAGAAGCCTAAATCTACTACCATACAAGATATTGTGTTAAATCTGCTAGATTGAAAGAACTTGTGAGCAATAATTCTCACCACAAATGGAATCAGGAGATCTAAAATTATGTCTATAGTCATTCTTCTTTTGTTCCATACAACCTCTATATTCTTCTCTATTATCTCCTTAGCATCACTACACATGGTCTTAGGCCTATCGAGTGTAGGACACCTTGTTAGTTAGTTAATGATCCTTTTTGTGATCTTGGTAGGTCCATTTTCCAACCATATAAAGTGATCATGTTTTATGCTAAGCTCTATCTTAATCCATTCTATTTTGAATAAGTTTGGAAAATCTAGGGCATGAGTTAACCCTTTTCTCTCTACAATTATGTTTTCCTCCTTCAATACTCCATCCATACACAATTTTTCATATAAATCTTTGATTTTCATGTTTATAGTACTACCAATCTTGTAGGTGTAACAACATCTAACATCCTAGATCATCCAAACCTATGGTGGTGTTGGTGTTTTTCAACTATTAAGAAACTAAATACTTAATACCAGGATAACAAATATCATAAAAATTTGAGGATCAACTATTTCCCATAAACAATTATATGTGTTTTATATATGGACCCAACTTCAACAAAATCAAATAGATTTTCTACTCTTTAGGCTGTGTAGAACCAAGGTGGGTATACCCAAGGGATGGAAGATTTATAATCTAATACCATATACATATTTTAATCACTCTATGACAATTTACCACAACACACATCCCTTAAAGCATATTTGGCCACAATTCTTCTTAGGTTTACATGTACTTCTAGTAATAGTAGCTAACTAAGACTTAGAGATTCAATGCAAACAAATGCTGACCAACATTGATATTCTTCAAACAGTAAAATAAAATTGATTTAGAATTATATGGGCTTGACGCTTGCTCATGATCTTTCATCTACAGAATAATCAATAGATCAATGCCTCATCCATTGGGACTTAGAGTCCATTCAATTCTTAGATCTAAATGATTTAATTACAATCAATACCATCAACAATTGTCATTGAAACTCATTCTTATAAACATCCTTCCTATTACCATGGAAATCCTATCAATCTCATTAAAGCATTTACTTAATTCAATGAATTGAAAGGAATAGTGAATTGACATACAATTTTATTTAATTGCATTCAATTGAATAAGCCTTTCTCATACAACATCAACATAAACAAGTAATAAAATGGAGACAAGATTCAATTAGAACAGATATGGGGACAATTCAATTTTGCATTAATTTCCTTTCAAAATTCTATGCAATTAAACACGACTCATAATGACTCAAGATGAAACATCTAAATCTTGCCAAATTAATGTATTCTCATAAAATTACAGAGAAAACATGTCACAAAGTGTACATCAAGAACACTGGACCAAGCAAGTTTTGTAAGGACTAAAATATGCAATAATTCATACCCGTTTTCTAGCCCTGGGATGTCACTTATAAAAGGTGAGATGCAACAAGCTTTAGGCATAGAGAACTAACAATTGTCTTTTAGACAAAAGATATTTACATTTGTTTTTGTCACAAAAAACAAAAAATTATGCAATAGAAAAAACTTTACATCAAAGTATTCTTCCTAGGAGGCCCATTTCCTTTTACATCTTCAAATACTATAAATTCCATGATTGGCTTTTGTGCTATTCTAAATCCTCAGAATACGTAACCATCAAGTTTGGCAATGATGTGTCTAGTTTTGATGTTTGCAAGTTTACTTCAACTCATGAATCTCCACTAGCATCATCATGAACTATAAGGGTAATAGGTATTTTTGTGTCTTTAGCTAACACAACATCAGTTTGGTCCTCTGCAATAGCAATTATAATTGGTTGTTCTATTTCTATTGCCGAGGGTGGTTGTTCTACTTTGGTTTCTTCTTCTGATATGTCAATTATTTGATCCCCTTCCTGGACCACACCCTCTTCTTTTGTTGCCACCTATTCTAAAGAAATAAGTTACTCTTTCCAATTATTAAAAGCAACATCATCTAGCCAATAAAAATTTAAGATTCCTACTAGTTTTTAATTACAAAAACTCCTATTTGTTCTATTTCAGACAAATATTTTCTAATAATATTATAAAACAATTGCACCTTGACAAATTCTACATTAGTCATTGCTCATAATACATGTCCCTTTTCATTTATGGCTTGATTCATTCTATGGCACAATAACTCATCTAATTCCTTTCCCCATTATCCCTTTGCTTTTATTTTGTCAATCATTTTAAGGGCATTCGGAAAGAGATCAAACTTTTCTGCTATATATTTAGAAAGACAAATCATTATTCTTTTTTGAACAAAAACCTCTTCTTCATCAAATTTTGTCAGATTATTAACTATATCAAAAAAAAATTCTATTTGATCACATGACAAATTGATAACAAAGATACACACAGAAGTAACATCATTATCCCTTTCCTTCCATTTTTGCAAAAGGGTGTTTAATGTATCTTCATCTATTTTTATCTCATCCCACATCTCTAGGATTCCTAACAACTGATCATAGACAGTTGGCCAATCAATCTTGTCTTCTAAGTACAATTTTTTTTTTGAGAGTTTTTCTTCATATTGATTATTTAATTCAATATGCATTTCCCATAGTTTATTCTTCTCTTCTTCAAACTCTTCAGCAATATAAAAATTAGGTCTCTATAGGGTATCAAGAAATTCAACAATAGGAGTAGACTTGAATGGTTCAATTGGAGGGAAATGATACACAATCCTTGGTCTACTAGATTCTCCCACTTTCCCCTTTCTAAGCCATTTATCCATCTAGGATACCTAATTCTCCCATTTGTATCCTCTTTCCTCTTTTCTCATATTCCTTAAGTATTTCTTCAAACTTGGCATTGAGTTCTTGGAATCGACTCTTTTCTTTCCTAGCTACCACACCCCTAAGAGATAGCATTTATTGAGCCATATGAGTGACTTGTTCACTATCAACTTCATCTACTTTGTACACTATGAGTGTACCTATATGCTCAGCACTTAAAATCTCTTGCATCTTGGTCTTGTTTCTTTTTTCAATAGACCATATAACCAAAGCTTGGTGATCATTACTAAATTTTACCCCTCTATGTGCCTATAACATTTCTTCTTTAGTTTTATACAACACATATTTCTCCTTTCTAATGTAATAAAAAATCATAGCATTAGCTATATCCCATTCAGGAAGAACCAAAACTCCTAATTATGTGACCAATTGTCTCCCAACCTCAGGTGTTAGATGGGTAAAGTCCTCTAAAAACTTGGCTTTTACCTCTTCCTCAATTTTAGAGGTGAATTTGTTTGGTTGCTCTACTTTTATTGTTTTACACTTTTTCTCAAAATTGCCTATATTTCTCCTCCACAAAAATTGTGTAATGGCCCTAGATTTAACAAAATTTTCATCCTCTATGAACTATTTTGATGCTTGTGCAATGATGGGATCTATCTCCTTACCTCTGTAATCAATGACAATGAGGTCAAAGGATGGCCTAGGAGGCTCCTCAGCCACTCCCCTTTCTATATTAGTAGTAGTGACAATGATATTTCCCTCACCTCCAATTTGCCTCAATTACTTTCTTAGAGATGCTTCATCATCTATTTTGAGTGGTTCTTGGGATGATGAATACTCTTCTAACCTTTATCTCTTGGGGGCACTTGTGTCAAGTGGATTCTCTAATCTTGGCCTTTTGTAGGGGGGAATGTGTTATATGTTTTGAGCTACAATGTACCCAACCCTCTTTTTTAGTGTATACTGGCCTGGAGTTACCATTATTCTACTATTTATTCTTCTTTGTGCTTCAACAAATTTGTCTCAATATGCTTTCATTAAGATACCCTTCTCCTCATTCAAAGTTTACATCATCATAGAAAAATTGTTCATTAGAGGATTCATTTTGGCTCCCCAATATTTCTTATCTACCAGGGGGTTGTAGTGGGGCTCAAAAGCATTAATAAATTCCAAAAATTTACTAAAAACTACCCATTTTTCTTTTTTTGACCTCTTTATCCTATAATGAATATATATTTCTAATAATGTGCTCTAGGAAATATACTTTCTATACAATAGCCCTACCTTTAGTTCTTTCCCTAAGCAGGTCATAAAATCCCTTTAGAGGAATGCATCTTGCATGTGATCAAGCCATGTCATATCTATCCAAAAATAAACTCAAAATTTTCCATCCTTTCTTAACAAAAACAAAATCATGTGTAACAGTCACAACAGGGAAGAAAGTTCCTTTACCTTTGCCCAATATATCCCTTTCCTCAATTCTTCCAATTTACCATAGTAACTCTACAATTCCTATCTTCAAAGGCACATGAAAAGGTAATACATGGGCTTTTTCCAAAAAGCCATAAACTCTAATTATAGTAGAAATAGGGTATGGGATTATATTCCCCCAATTATGACTGAGCAATAGCCCCTTGGCATGGTCCTTTGGTATAATTAGCTCTAATAAAGGTTGTGTGATTCTTGGACTACCCCCTTTCAAAAGAAATTTAAGCCTTGAAGCAAAGTATCTATCAAATCTGACATAGCTGGCATCTGTGACTTTTGAAGTCATGTTAGCACTCCATAACTAAAGTGGGAGCTTCTCTCCATCTCTTTCCAGTTCTAACTTCATTTCCTTAGAGAAGAAAGTGACTCCCTTGTAAAAACATATGTACATTAAGAAAGAATACCAGAAAAAAGGCCTATTCACCATACCTTGATCTATTCCAACCAAACCATTATGAATTCCTTCAGCCAGAAAGGTAGTAAAGTCAAGAATTGTGCTCATTCCAAATTGTAAGGCCCAAGCCATGATGAGAACAATATAGTCTTGGATATAATCCTACTCATCCATTCCAAATATTTTGCAAAGAGAAAAATACAAAGCTGAGGCCGTAGGATTAAAGTATTTTTTCATCAGAGGCTCTGGGGTATTAGGTGTAACCATAGGTAGTGACCCAATTTTTACAACATGTTGTTGCAGTGGCCCTACCATCAAGTATACAATTTGTGCTTCATGTCTTTCCTAAAATTTTTCCATATCAATTTTCTCATGGACTACCTAGTTAGGGTTGAGCTTGAATACCTTTATAATCAATGAAGGTGAAACTCTAAAGAGATTATCCCCAGCATGGTTCTTCACAATTTTAGTGATGGGGCCATATTTCTTGGCCATGTTAGATAATAGGTCACTATCAAAGAAAACCCAAGGAACAACAAATTTTCCAATGTCAAACTCCCAAACAATAGTGAATGTGGTGTCCAAGTATTTTTCTAAAAACCATTTTTTGAACAATTTTAAACCCCCCACTAAAACCTATGCATCTCTTACCCAATTGGCTCTATCATAGAAGCTCTCACCTACAACCAACCTAGGGTTTTTAGGGATGAGTTCTCTTCCTTTTGTTAATTCATTCATAGATAGAGGTAGCTATTTAAGGAAATCATCATGAATAGATCTTTTAAGGTAATTCATCTGGCAAGAAAATTCTTTTTCGAGAGGCATTTTAATTTTTAAGTTAGCACAATTAAAATTCTTTGATTTTCAAAAGTCGCAAACCATTTGACCACTAATTTTTGCTTCATTTTTGCTTTAAATTTCTTAGTAAATCACTAAAAACCTTACCGAATCTCGTGCCCTAGCTCTGGAAACCTTTTCGCTCTGAGAAATTTGTAATTGTATGGCTCAGTAATGGTGAATTTGCAAGTTATATCACAAAATTAAGGTCCCAAGAAGTAGCCTTGAATAGAATTAATGCCTCTAATAGTCATTTTTGTATCATGCCTCAAATTTGAATTTCATTTGTCAATCACACAACATCAGATGACCTTGTTTAAAAATAAAAAAAATTTCTTTCAAGTTTTAATGTCCTTGCCACATGTCAAGTAGGCACTTCCCCACTTTGTTTAAAGTTCATGCATCTCTACAATGTGGTGAATGCTGATTATTGATCTTCCAAAGACTGACAATTGAAATACTTTGTGAATAAGACCCTTTAAAAGTGTACCCACAAGTACATTCATCACCAACCTGGCAAGCATCTATTTATTCAACCAAATACTTTTCTCTGTTTCATGACCCTTCTCCACCTTGGCGTAACTCAAGAACTTTTCTTTACACAAGTCCCACCTTGCCACATGGCAGAATGGATCTTCCCCACTCTATTTAAATGTTAAGAACTTTCTTATAACAGTAATGCACTACTTGTTGATTTTGAAAAGATCAATAGTATACAACTTGCATCTTTTTAATTGCATGAAATACCTATTGTGATGTCATTTGGGAAAAATGTCACCAAGGTGCTTGCCTGATTTTGTAAAATTCCTTGCATCTTTTTATTGCGGGGAAGCACCATCTTTTGATCCATACAAGTTCAACGATGCAATAAATGTATACCTTTTAACATTAAGTCAGTCACACCATCTAATGAGCTTATTATATTTGTGACAACCATGTCTGACAACTGTTAGCAGTACAAATGGTGTAATACCTTTTAGAGATTTCATCCATGACATAATCATATGCCAAGTTTCAACAAGGTGCTTACTTGCTTTTCTTAAACACCATTCACTTTCTTCTTGTGGGCAAGCACCATCCATCGATCTCATCAAGATCAATGGCGTAGAATCTATACTTTTTGAATTGTGTAACATCCTTCATGGCGTCATCCTAGATAGGTGTCACTATGGTGCTTCGCCACTTTGGTTAAAATCATTGCATATTCATCAAGTGGGTAAGTGCCATTTGTTGATCCATCCAAGATCAACAGTGCAACAAATTTGAAAGAAAAACAACCCCACCATAATGATCCAACCAATAAGATCATGTAGAAATAGAACGTGCACTAACAAGTACTAAAAATTCTAAAAAAGGTCTAATGAAGTACTAACAACCTTAGATGAACTTTAGTCTTTGTAGCATAGCCAAGTGTCAACAAGTGCTATGTGGCATGTAGGTGCTTTCCCACTTCACTTAAATACAATGCATCTTCTTAATGCAAGCATGCGCTAATCATCGATCGTGGAAAGATCAATGACTAATCAAAATAAACTACTAGAGTTATTGTGCTTCATTAAATGCTTAAAAAGGATGACCACAGTTAGGGTAAGCTTAATAATAAAAGGTTTATTCTATGGAAAACAAAATAAAGTAATCTTTGTGAAAAGAAAACTTAGAGTAAGTATGTCCTGCACAGTTTGAATTTTGAAAATGTATTTTAATTACTTTGAGGGTTAGGGCACACTAGAAAGGGTTTAAAATACTTTTAGGATAATCAACTAGAGTTTTAACAATTAATAAAAAAATTCAAATTAAAACCCTAGGGTTTTTCACAGTGAGGAAAAAATACCATAAAGGGTGAAAAACTAGGGAAACAATGGCTCTGTCTGGGGACAATGAATAGGCAAGAATTCATATAAGGCCTTATAATCTGTGGGAGAAGTAGACAACTATCTTGGCCATCTTTCTTTTTTGACAACTTTGAGAGAGAAACAATACCAGGAAAGGAATATATAAGAACTACACAAAAGAAAAAAAGGATATAGAAATGTAAAGAAACCCTAAAACTACTGCTTAAGGAAGAAAGAAGCATTTTTAACAAAAATACCTCTTAAATAACTATCCATGAACTGGCAATTCAAGAATATTGTCTAATACATCCTTTAGAATATAGGAGTCCTCTCCCCATGAGGCTTCAATTAGATAAGGGCCTAACCATATAGGATAAAATTTTCCATGGCTTCCCTTATCCTCAATCTTCGCATTCCACATGAGGACTAAATCTTCAAGTTCAAATTTCTTGCTCATTGTTCTTTTATCATAGAGTGTTTTGACTTGTAGTTGCAACTTTTGATTTCTAGCATATGCTTCTTTCTTGGTCTCAGTCAATCCTAACAACTCATCCAATCTCTCCAGCATTTCATCAATAATGTCTTCATCATACATTTGGATGTGATTATAGAGTCCCACTAGGTTGTTTTGAGGCATCCTTGCTTGGATTCCATACACAATGTCAAAGGGTGCTACACCTATAGCTTTTTTCACAGTCACCATGTCATTCCATATTGCTAATTGCAATTTAGAATCCTAGGTCTTCTTGTTATCATCCAGTGTTATTTTTATTACTTTAGCAAGCTTTTATTGGTGGATTTAGCTTGCCCATTTCCTTGTGGATAATAGGGAGAAGATGCTAATCTTGTAATCCAATATTTATCACAATATTTTATAAACTCATTAGATCTAAAACATATTGCATTATCTATCACAATCCTCTAAGGACGACCAAATCATGAAATGGTATTATTTAGCAAAAAATTGTTAATAACATTGCTAGTTGCATTTCTTATTGGAATTGCCTCCACCCACTTTGTGAAGTAATCAATAGCAAGTGATATCCATGAATAACTAGTGCTAGATTTGGGAGAAATCTCATGTATAAAATCCACCCCCCATTATTGGAATGGTGCCTAGACTTCCAGTGGCTTTAATGGAGTGTTAACAGAAAATATTAGTTTACCTACAAATCATTGACAAACATCACACTTCCTGACCATTATCTAAGCATCTTTAAAAAGTGAAGGCCACCAAAATCTAGCTCTCATCACTTTGTGTGTGGTGGTCTTGGCCATGTAATATCCTCCATAGACTCCATCATGCATTTCCTTTAGTATTTCTTTTGTTTCTCTTGATGAAAACATTTTAGTAGCACTCCTTCAAAGTTTCGCCACCATAAATTATTCTCAATAATGATATATCTAATGGCTTGCAACTTTGTGCTTCTTTTCTCATTTTCAGTCAAATGGGAGGAAGCTTCCATATGTTGTAAATAATGAATAACATTATTATACCATTCATAATGATTCCAATCACATAGATCTGATCTAAGGTCATCTATTGTCAAATTTATTTGGTTGGCATTCAAGTTGGACTGAGCCGTAAGTTCAGCTAATGCTTGACCCCTTACCAATTTTTTAATCTGAATTTCAATATTAAATTCTTTGGTCCTATTGATGAATTTACATCTTCTACCTAACACCTCTTACTGAGAAAATATGTCCTTGATAGCTACACTAGGTAAAAATGAAATGACAATGGCACCTACCAAATAGCATCTAAAAGCTTTAACAACTTTCACCAGAGCATAAGCTTGTTTCTCATTTATCTCATATTTCAATTCAGTAGGCTACAAGGATTTGCTAAAAAATGCAATAGGCTACTCATATCCTTCCTCATTCTTTTCTAATAAGACTATAGCTATAGTGTGAAAGGATGCAAAAGAGAATATGTGCATTGACTTAATGTAATTTGGGATTCTAAGAACTACAAATTTTTTTATTATAGTCTTAATATCTTGAAAGGCCTATGAAGGTGCACCATCCCAATTAATAGGAGCTCCTTTCTTGAGCATTTTTGAAATAGGCTTACTAATTTTAGTGAAATTTGTAACAAATCTTCTTAGAAAATTAACTTGCCCAAAGAAAGATTGTATTCCCTTCACATTTTTTTGGCTTGGGCACCTTGTCAATGGCTGCCACTCTCTCAAGATCTATCTTTACTCCATCTTTTGAGACTATATGTCCCAGTAATCTACCTTCAGTTACCCCAAATGTATATTTCTTTGGATTCAAGGATACCCCATATTCCAAGGCTTTGATAAAGATCTTTCTGAAGTGTCTACAATGGTCTTGAGCCTTCTTGGAATAAGCTATGAGGTTATCTTGGTATACTACCATACATTTATTTATGTAATCATGAAAAGCTACATCCATAACCCTTTGGAAAGTTTCTCTTGAATTAATCAACCCAAATGACATTCTAACATATACATATGTACCCCATGGAATTGTGAAAGTTGTTTTGAATTGTTCATTTTCTTTCACCAAGACTTGGTTGTATCATTAGAATCCATCCATCATAGACATCAAGTTAGAGCTAGTTACTTGTTGCAACATAGCCTCCATGTTTGGTAACCCATAATTGTCTTTTAGAGAAGCTATGTTCAAGTTCCTAAAATCTACACAAAGTCTTATATCTCCATTCTTTTTCTAGACAAGTATCAAATTTAAAACCCAAGTGGAGTGTCTAATTAGATTTATTATTCCTCCATCCCTTAGCTTCATCAATTCTTCTTGCATTTTGGGGGATAAGGTGGGATTCATTGGTCCCTTCTTCTACCTAAATGGTTTTACATTATCTTTCAATGGTATGACATGTTTGAATAATCTTCTCTATAGGCCTTAAGGTCATCATTAGACCATGTAAAGACATGTCTATATTTTCTCAACAAATCAATCAAAGGTCTTCTAATTTTTTCTAACAAATTTTGACCAATGTAAACTTTCTTTGGAGCCTTGGTAGTACCTTGGTTTATCTCTTCAATTTCTTGGGGCTTGTGATCTCTAATTCCAAGCTTTACCCTATCTTGGTTATCAAACATGTTATCTAGAACAACCAACCCTTAAGGCACTTTATTAGTTCTCAAATGTATGATATCTTATCCAAAAATTGTTTCCTTACCCAAAAAATTGTTTCCTTACCATCTGTGGTTTCAATTAGATCACAATAGTCTAACTCTTGACCATGATACTTGTCTTCACTTAATATAAAATTCAAGATATCATTATCATTCACAAAGACTTGCGAGTGTTCAATATTATCCAGTATTGAAGGCCTATTTTGAACCTCAATCAATGAAATTCTTACAAATGACATATCCTTAGGCTTGATTGCTACATTTTCCAATAGGTAAGCCATTTTGTTTTGACTTCTATACTTCCAAGAGATACCAAATGCATTGAAAAATTCAATATGATCCTAGATGAAATTTCTATACTATTTCAACCTTTTTTTTTTTTTAAGGCATAAGTTTCCTTTATTTTTGAAATAACCAATTTAGAATCACCTATGACATGTAACTTTTCAATTCCATGGTGGGTGGCAACTTTCAATCCTAAGAGAAGAGCTTCATACTCTACTACATTGTTGGTAGAAGAAAATTCAAGGTGAATGAATACCTAAAGGTTTTCTTTTCAGGAGAAACGAAGACTATACACCCCTATACCTTCTTTAGAGGTGACCCCATCAAAGTACATGGTGCATAGGACTGGTGAATCCATACAACATTCCACTTCATGCTCAATTACAAAAAGCAATTTCTCAACTTCTTCAATAATTAGTTCCACTCTAAAAGCATTCACACTAGTGTCTAAGAAATAGGTAAAATCTTTGTCAATTTCTTCCCCAAAAATATGATTGACCCTTGGTTCTCTGTCTACTTTAACAACTTTATCTCCTATATGAAAAATTGCATATAATAGGTCACATTGTAGGCTACGTCCCATAGTAGCACTCTATTTTCTAGAGAGCAACATTCCATAATGTGTAGGAATATCAACTATAAGGATTGACATAGTCAATTCTACCTCAAGGCATGTAGCTAGCTTAAATGGCAATGCATTGAAAGTACCTATGACTAGTACTTCCCTAGCATTCATACCTCTACATCTACCCTACTTAGTATCTACCTTCAATCCTAAGGCTTTCATTACTTTGAAGGGCATAATGGTATTAGAGGCTCTTGAGTCTATCATGAAATTTTAAAAAGTAAACAGACTTAGAAAGAATGGGTCAATATCTTCTAGATAAGTTACTTTTGAATCATCCAAAAATCTTTGAGGAATTTGGGATATAATACCACTAAATGACACTTTTCTTAACAATATTGCTACTATTTCCTATGCCACCCAACCATGACAAAGCTTTACACTTATGCTCATCAAATTTAAACAATTCAAACAAAGGTACTTTGACAGTTATTTGTGATAGCATAGAAATCATATCAATAGGTTCAGAGACAGTGGGCTTTACAATAACACCTAGAATAGAAGTCTTTTGGATAGAAGGCACTACCACTTGCTTTATAGTATTAGATCCTAACTTCTTCTCTTACATAGTTGCTTTTACTATCTCATTTGTTTGGAATTGAACTTTCTTTTTGGGTTCCCACTTCTTGGTTTTCCTATATTTAAACTTAGCTATTTCTACATTAGCCTTCTTATTGTCATCTTTCCTTTTATATGTAATGTCCTTTATGGATATACCAGAAGGTTTATCAACATAATTTTTAATTGTTCTGTTTCTCAAATTATAATTACTTTGAACTTGAGAAATCATTTTTGTAGTGATTTTATCAATTTCCTCTTTATAAGGCATTCTTAAATTTAAATGATTAAGTGTAGAAGATGTGACACATACCTAATCTTCATCACAACCTTCATTATCTGAGAACAATTTCCGATGATGTAACTAGTAGGTATTTCTCTACTTTACAATATCATTCTCAGGTTCCTCCAAATCAGAATCTACACAATCATCACATATGCTAACCATATTACAACTTACATCATCATGACTTTTTCTTCTTCTTCTTTCTCATCTTGTGCATTTTGATCTAAAGAAAATGACTGAGCACCAACATAATAATCTAAAGAATGAGGTGATTGACATATAGTACACCATGGTACATCATCATTCATATTAATAGAACTCCTTTGCAAAGGATCTAGTGTACCCTTATCTTTTACATCTTAGGTCTGGTTAGGAATTGGCTTACCATCTTTCCACTGAGTAGTATAGGGGTAATTCTACATTCTTGGTTGTCTATTAAAATGGGTGTTATTCATTGGGGCCTTTTCACCAACATTAGGATTCTACGTGTTGAAAGTTTTTCGGTTCATCTTTTTTAGCAAGTCCAACACTTGACCTATTGTGGGTTCTTTAGGCTTCTTACCTATAGGAGCTTTATCATTATCTCTCCTATTGTTCTAAGGATTAAAAAACTTTGGACCATCTCTCTTCTCTATCTTTTCAATATTTACTGCAAACTTGAAAGTATTGATTAATGTTTTAGGCTCTTTATCCCACAACTGATAAGCCATCTTGCTATCAAAAGAATTAAAATATGTTGTAAGACATACATCTTGATTTAGTTTCATGACTTGGAATAATTTGTACATTTCCTTCTAGAATCTTACATTATTAAAAGAAAATGTAGATTCATTAGGATTCTTCTTGATATTATTGAAATCATTCAATGTAAAACTAGCATTAGTATTGTCTCCATATTATTCTTTGAACAACTTCTCCAAATCATTCTAGGAACTAATGCAATCATCTGGTAGCCTCCTAGACCAATACCTAGCATCCTCAATCAGCAAATGTATAAACAATTTTAGCAGTATATCTTCATGTTCAACTTCAAAATCATTCAACATATCTATCAAAACTCTCAAGTGCTCCTCACCAGTAATAACA
Source organism: Cupressus sempervirens (assembly GCA_028749045.1). Taxonomy (NCBI): domain Eukaryota; kingdom Viridiplantae; phylum Streptophyta; class Pinopsida; order Cupressales; family Cupressaceae; genus Cupressus; species Cupressus sempervirens. Next base: position 244,794,994 of record CM053790.1, read on the forward strand.
TTATTCCTAGAGAACTTGACAACTTTGTCTCTTAGGTAAAAAGATATGGAATGAGGAAAACCAAGAATGCCTACAAATGATATTTGTCTATATATTTCCATATACAGGTTTCTTCTAAAAACCAACAACATTGGATGTGCTTGCTACATTGGCCTAACTATCTAAAACATTTTGGGATTGTTGTATTTGAATTTTAGGGATCTGAATACTAGTAGTGGATCATGATACAAGAGTATATTGAGACATAACCTAACTAGAGATCACTAGTCTACAAGAAAATGTTGAAGTTACAGCTTGGGTGGACAAATTAAGCCATGAAGCCAAGGTAGAATTGGACTTGATCAACAAAATCTTTCTTCTAGTTTCTATAGCTTGAGCCTCATTTTCAACCTTCTCAAGATCTTTTGCCTAATCATCTTTCTATTTTTTTTCCTTCTCTAGATTAAAATCTAGTTTAGACATGGGAGGATTTACAGATCTACTTGGTATGATTTGGGGCTTATTTATTTGGATTCCTATAACTTTTCCTTTTCCTTTATCTATGGGTTTCATAGTAGGTTCTATAGGATCTACTTGGATAGGCTTGTATGCTTGGACTTGAGAAATAGCCGATTCTTTCCTTTGGCTAATGAGCTTTTCTTGTGCTAGAACCTTAGATCTTAAAATATCTATATCCCCAAAGACATTTGCATGAAGGACTGAGGTTCTTTCTTTTAACTTCTTATTTTGTTCCTTTAAAGAAACCATCCTCCTAAGTAGGTTATCTCTTTCAACAATAGCATTTAGGGTGGCTTGCTCTCTTTCCTTTTCTAAATGTGCACATTTAGCTTCTTCTTCTACAACCTATTTCTTTAAAACATTTATTTTTGAGTATTCTTCTTTTGGATCTACAGAAGTGGCGTCTAAATCAGTAGGATCATATAGATCTATAAGGTTTGTTTCCTCATATGGAACTGCTCTGGGATTAAAAGGATTCTCCATTCCACTATTATATCTTAACCTATGATTCATTTCATCTACCGCATCTAGTCTATGGAATGCATCTTCCATTGGAGACATATTCTTATCCTAGTAAGCCCTTTCATCTTGCAATGGGTTATTGAATACTCCTCCTAAGAATTTAGTAATTTATAACTTAGAGCTTAATGAAGAAAATTCTCTCCCTACCACTGGTTGATAGTGAGAGTTTACTAAAGCACTACCCCTTGGTTTCCAAGTGGGATTTATGTTTGTTTTCTTTTTATTCTAGTTCTTTCTACCACCTTGGGGTAAATCAATGCACAATGGTATATTAGGATTGGCTCTTGTATTTTTTTTTTTGTTTGCCATTATTTATTACTTATCAAATAAGCACTAGCTTCAAAACCTTGATTGAGTTGCCACACTATTTTAGGGGAGATATAAAAATAAAATAGCTTTTGACTTCAAGGGTAAAAAATATGAAATTACTTGAAACAGAGAGGAACCAATCACAAAAGCATATGACTACAACTCTTGCTTGATAGATAAGACACTTTATAAGGGCTATATATGTTAGTGAACATAGTACTTGGGTTTTTATTCTCTTTATTTTTAAAATTCTCAAGGTTTGTCACTAAAAAAAACCACTATAACCATGAGTAGTACTAAATAGATATGACAAACACGTATACATCATAACCAAAGAAACTACAGTACTTCTTACACACAAGCTTGTGTTGAGAAATTCCCCAGCAAAGTCACCTTTTTGTTGGTGTTTTTCAACTATTAAGAAACAAAATACTTAATACTAGGATAAAAAATATCGCAATAATACGAGAATCAAATATTTCCCATAAACAATTGTATGTGTTTTATATCTAGACCCAACTTTATCAAAATCAAACAAATTTCCTACTCTTTCAACTTTGTAGAACCAAGGTAGGTATACCCAAGGGATGAAATATTTGTAATCTAATACCATATACATATTTTGATCATTCTATGACAATTTACCACAATACACATCCCTTAAAGTAGATTTGGTCACAATTATTCTTAGGTTTACAAGTACTTCTAGCAATAATAGCTAACTAAGACTCATAGATTCAATGCAAACAAGTGCTGACCAACATTGATATTCTTCAAATAGTAAAATAAAATTGATTTAGAATTTGGGCTTGATGCTTGTTTATGATCTTTCATCTACAAACTAATCAATAGATTAATGCCTCTTCTATTGGAACTTAGAGTCCATTCAATTCTTAGATCTAATTGATTGAATTACAACCAATACTATCAGCAATTCTCATTGAAACTCATTCTTACAAAAATCCTTCCTATTACCATGGAAATCCTATCATTCTTATTGAAGCATTTACTTAATTCATTGAATTAAAGCAATGATGAATTGACATACAATTTGATTTAATTGCATTCAATTGAATAAGTCTTTCTCATACAACATCAACATAACCAAGTAATAAAATAGAGACAAAATTCAACAAGAATAGATATGGTGACAGTTCAATTGTGTATTAATTTCCTTTGAAAATTGTATACAATTGAATAAGACTCAGACCGACTCAAAATAAAATCTCTAAATCCTACCAAATTAATGTATTCTCATAAAGTTGTAGACAAAACATGTCACAAAGTGTACATCAAGAACACTAGAGTGAACAAGTTTTGTAAAGACAAAAATAGGCAATAATTTGGACCTTTCTCTAGCCCTGGGATATCACTAAATAAAGGTTGAGATGCAACATGGTTCAGGCATAGAGAACTGATATCTATCCTTTATACAAAATATATTTACATTTGTTGCTATCACAAAAAACAAAAACTTATGTAACAATTTTTTTTTTACATCAAAGTATTCTTCTTGTGGGGGCCATTTTCTCTTACATCTTCAAATGCTATGAATTCCATGATTGGCTTTTGTGGTATTCTGAATCCTTGAAATACCTAGCCATCAAGTTTACCAATGATATTTCTAATTCTAATGTTTGTAATTTTACTTCAACTCAGGAATCTCCATTGGTATGATCATGAACTATTAGGGTAACAATTATTTATGAGTCTTTAACTATCACATCATCAATTTTGTCCTCCAAACTATCAATTATGATTGGCTTTTCTATTTCTATTATTGGGTGTGGTTGTTCTACTTTTCTTTCTTCTTCTAATATGTCAATTATTTGATCCCTTTCCTAGATCACACCCTCTTCTTTTGTTGCGGCCTATTTTGAAGGCATAAGTTCCTCACTGTAGTTGTTAAAAATAACATCATCTAGCCAATCAAAATTTAAGATCTCTTGCTACTTTTTTATTACAAAGCATCCTTTTTGTTCTATTTCAGCAAAATCTTTTCTAATAATATTATAAAACAATTGCATCTTGATGTGAACCTCTTATTTCTTCATGGCCAGTAAAGAAAATGGGTGCTCTCTCTATTTTTTAATTAATTGGTTCGCAGGAAGGTGGGAAACTAGTTGGGGAAAATATGGTAGGTGGTACTAATCATAGAAGGACTGTAGGGGGATTTGAGAGGAATCTGCTAAAGAATGATGGGATAGAAAGTAGATTTTTGGTCAATGTGGATAATGGAAAGTCTAGGTGTGAATCAAACACATGTTGTGGGGTCCATAATCCTCCTTTGGATTCCTCTTCTACATCTCATGCATCGAGGAAAGTTTTTGAGAAGGAGAAAAAATATTTGGTTGATGTTAAGACCAATAAGGACAAGCTTTCTAAATGGACTAAGGGTGGGTTTTCAAAGCTAAGGTCTTGGTCTTCCCTCTTTGGTAAGAAACCTAATAGTAAATCTTCATTTCTGCGAGTGGTTGCTAAATCTTGTTGGGAGAAAGGTGAGCTTCAAATCTTTATCCTAGATCCTTTAGTTGATTTCTCTATGTCTTCCATGGATTTCACCCTAGTGGGAAAATTTTTAGGGGCTAGACCAAATTTAGAGTCTCTAAGGAAAATGGTTTTAAAAAATGGGTTTTTTTGGAGATGTAGCTATTGCCCCCATGTCGAATGGTTTTTTCTCATTTATTTTCAACTACAAGGAAGACATGAATCTAGTTCTCTATGGAGGGCTATGGTCTTTTGGAAAAAGTTCTCTCACTAATAAAAAATGGGAGCCAAATATGGATCTATCAGACACTTTTTTCTTAACCACCCCAATTTGGGCTAGACTCCCTAGCCTCCCTTTGGAGTTTTGGAATGAGGATATTTTTAAAGGTATTGCTAGTTCATTTTCTGAATTGGTGGCCCTAGATAATGCTACAACTACAAAAACCAAACTTCAAAGTGCTAGACTTTATGTTAAGGTGGTAGACCTAAATCGGCTTCTAGAAAAGGTGGAACTAATCTCTAAGCTTGGAGAAAAAACACAAGAAATTATTTTTGAAGATCTTCCTAATTCTTTCTATGCATGTAATAAATAGGGTCATGTGGTTAAAAATTATCCCAATAAAAGTAAAAATCATCCAAGCTCAAAATAGGAGGTGAAGAAGGCCAATGTTCAGCAGAAAAAAGTGTAGAAACCCAAAGTTACTAATCTAAAAGAGCAGATGGAAACCATGGATTCGAAAGCTCAACATGCAGAGGTAGATATTGAGTTTGACAATATCCATGAGGAGGAGAATAAACATATTCTTGATTCTAAGAATGCAAATTATATTGAAATAGAAGACAATGGATATAAGTGTGAATCTACGATGCCTAAAAAATGTATAGATGAATTGGCAGATTTAATGAAGAAAACTGTTATTTATCAAAAAATGGAAGATAGATGGGGAGATCTAGATGAGAAGAACATGCTGGAGGAAGGGGAACTCCTCACTAAATCTGGAGTCCATTTAGAGGAGACAAACTTGCATATTACTTAGTCCAGGTAGATCTAGGCCTTTGATCCTTTGGGCTCTCTAGATGATACTATCCCTCTTAGGAATGATCTTCAAAACATGGAAGTTCTAAAGGAGGATGGAGAAGACACAAAGCATAAACCAAATCAAAGGAAAAAGGCTAAAAAAAGTGCAATACAACTTCCAAGGGGGTAGAGACTAGAAGTAGCAAAATAGATTAGCAGGTCAAGGTGAAACCACATGTTCCCACCCTAGAAAAATCTAGAAGAAGAGTGGATCAACAAAATAAGGTAAAACCAGATGTTGATTCCCTAGACAAACCTGGAAGAAGGTCCTCTAGGAAAACTAGAGAATTAGAGAGTATGCAAAATATTGCTAATGGAAGACAAGCAACTATTCTAGATTTCACCCCTAAAAATAGGTAGTAATGAAAATATTATCTTGGAATATTAGGGGCTTGAATAGCATTCATAAACTTGATGTAGTTAGGAATTTTGTTAGAGAACAAAGGCCAAATTTTCTTTTGTTACAAGAAAAAAAAATGGATAAAGAGAAAGCTGAGCAAATTAAAGCCTTTAAAAATTATTCAATAAATGCTACTAGTTTAAAAGGTGCTTTACGAGGAACTTTAATGCTATGGAAGAAGAATTGTTACTCTGTTACAATTCTAATTGCTAGTAAATATTTAATGGTTGCCAAAATTACTAGCAATGATCATAAGGAGGGTTGGTATATTGTTAATATATATGCTCCCAACAATAAGAACCTTAGGAAAAGGGTCTAGGATTCTATCTCCAATATAAAAGGAAAGGATTATTTTGGTCAATGGATCATTATGGTGGATATTAATGTTCCTCTCTACGACCATGAAAAAAAAGGAGGAAATGTGATCCAATTGGAAGGGAGACTGGATCTTATGGAGTTTATAAACAAGAAGGGTTTAATGGATATGGATCTCCATGGTATCTAGTTTACTTGGAGTAACAAGAGAGTTGGTACTAAATGTATCCAGGCAAGACTTGACCATGCACTTATTTCCCCTGACTGGACTAAAGATTTTATTTGCAAGCTGGAAGCCTACTAGAAAATAGATTCAGATCATTTTCCTCTCATCTTTACTCCCACAAAGATAAATTTAAAGAAGAACTTTCCTTTTAGATTTGAAAAGATGTGGATACAACATCCATAGTTTGAAAGAAAAATGGCTGAATGGTAGAGTATAGATATTTAAGGGACTGCTCTCTTTAGAGTAGCTTCAAAGCTCAAAAATGTTAAAAAAGAAGTTAAAATTTGGAACAAAAATTTCTTTGGCAATATTTTTTAGAACAAATCTACTATCAAGGAGGATATCCAAAAAAATCAGGATAAAATTCAGAGGGAAGGATACACTCCTGATCTCATTATGGAAGAAAATGAAAAGTTGGCCCAATATCATGACATCATTACCAAAGAAAAAATCTATTGGAGAAAAAGGTCAAGATTGGTTTGGTTAAATGGAGACAAAAATACCAATTTTTTTCACCTCTCAAATTTTAAACATAGAGCCAAAACCCACATTTCACATCTTAAAAGGGGAGACCTAAAGATTGCTAAGGAAAAGGACATAATGGAAGAAATGGTTGCCTTTTTCTCTTCCTTAATGCCTACTGATCCCAATATTAATTTGGATAATTAGGCTAATTTTCTTAGAGTTATCCCACCTTTGGTTTTGAAGGAACATAATAGAATGTTAAGCTCATTTCCTAAGGATGAAGAAATTTTCAAAGCTGTTTGTTCCCTTAGAGGTGATAAAGCACCTGGTCCATATGGTTTTCCTATGTTTTTCTTTTAGAAATTTTGGAAACTAGTTGGAAAAGATGTGTGTGATGATGTTAAGGAATTCTATGGAGGAAAATAGACGCTAAAGGAAATTAATTCTACTTTCCTCTATTTGATTCCTGAAAAACTTGGAGTTGATTCTCCTAATCAGTTTAGACGAATCAGCCTATGTAATTCCTTCTATAAGATTATATCCAAAGTCTTGACTTTGAGATTACTTCTACTGATTCCTTCAATTATTGCTGATCAGCAAAATGGCTTCATCCCAAGTAGACAAATTCTTAACTCTATTATCTTTGCCCATGTAAATATTCATTCCTTATCCTAATCTAATAACCATAGGTTCATTATGAAAGTGGACATTGTTAAGGCCTATGATAGAGTTGAATGGTCTTTCCTTTCTAAGGTTTTATATGCTTTTGGTTTTGACCATAAGGTTGTTGGAGTTATCTATTAGCCCATTTCGACCTCCTCTATAGTTGTGCTAGTCAATGGTAGTTCTTCTCATTTTTTTAATCCTTCCTGAGGTTTAAGACAAGGAGACCCCTTATCCCCCATCCTTTTTGTTATTATGGTTGACTGTCTGGGGAGATACATAGGGGACTTGGTCCAAAAATGCATTATAAAATGTCTACAACCTTCTTCCCAACCTCTCATTTGTTCTCATGGTCAATATGTTGATGACACCATCTTTATGGGTAAATCTAAAGTTAGGGAAGCAAAGAATCTAAAGCATGCCATTAATCTTTATTCTTCTACCTCAGGTCAATTGGTTAATTGGAATAAAAGTGCAATGTTTTTTATCAATACCCCCATTCCTAGACAAAATAAAATTTCTAATATTCTTGGGTGTTCTATTGGATCTTTCCCTTCCACTTATTTGGGTCTACCTCTTGTCTTCAAGATCCCTGATTCCTTTTGGGAAGATCTTATTAATAAATTCCATAAAAGGTTGGTGGGTTGGAAAGGTAATCTCTTAAGTTAGGTAGATAACTTAACTCTCATCAAAGCTTATCTTCAAAGAATACCTACTTATGCTTTAAACCTCTTTAAAATTCCAATGAAATTTTCCGATTCTATTCAACAAATTCAAAGGAATTTTTTATGGACTGGTACTAAGGAAAAAAAGAGAATCTCTTTAATTGCCTAGGACTAGGTTTGTAAACTTATTAGTGAAGGTGGATTGGGAATCAAGAAAATAAGAAGTATGAATAAAGGTCTTTTAGTGAAACAAGGTTGGAGAACTTATCATGATGACAAAGAATGGAGTACTATCTAGAAACATAAGTACCTCTCCAATGTGAATTCTTTGGCTGATTTCCTTTCTTCTCCTAATGTTCTTTATCCTTCTGCAATATGGGGAGTTGTTCAGGGGACAAAGAATACTCTTGGAAAACGATGTTGTTGGAAAATTGGAAATGGGCAAAAGGTGAGATTTTGGGAAGAAATTTGGTTATTGGATCACCCCCTGCTTGATGATTTTCAAGATAATGATCAAGTAGAGATATGTAAGAAGTGATATGGCATTTTTGTGAGTTAGTATTGGCATAATTATTCCTAGGTGAAATTGACAGATATTGATCAAGGATTCAATAAAATAATGTTTAGTTTGAATGCCTACTCTCTTTATCCTACTTATGAGGATAAGATGATATGGAATGCTGACCCAAGTGGCCAATTTAAAGTTTCTACTCTCTTTATTTCTAGGGAGAAGGGAAATCAACCCTTTTAGTCCAAAGCTTGGATTAATGGCCTCATACCAAAAATAAACATCTTCTATTGGATTATGCTCCAAAAAAAAATCCTAACCCAGGAAAATCTACAAAAAAGAGGTATAAATGTGGTTAATAGATGCACCTTATGCAAAAATGGATTTGAAGATAGAGACCATTTATTCTTGAATTTCTCTTATAGTCATAAAGTTTGGAATGAGATTCTTAATTACCACAGTACGACTTCGGTTCACCAAAATAATATTGAACTTTGTTTCAAAAGTTGAAAGTGTCCTTCTAAGGATCTTGAGGTTCAATTTCTTTGAAAAATAACTCTTCCTCATCTCTGGTGGGGCATCTAGAAAGAAAGAAATAATAGAATCTTTAGAAATAAGGATTTGCCAGGATGGGTGTTGGGACAAAATATTGTTAGAACAATCAAGAAGAACTTTAAATCTTAGAGGAAAATTGATCAAGCTTTTCAAATTGATAATCCATTGTGATCAAAATGTCCTAATTTGAAATTTTATAATCCAAGATTGACCATAAGATGGAATACTCCTCCTAATGGATTGATAAAAGGAAACTTTGGTGGGGCTACTAAGGGCAATCCGAGAAGAGCTGGATGTGGAGGAGTTTTGAGAGATTGTGCAAGAAATGTAATAGATGTCATTTTTGTTCCTATAGGTTAGTCTAATAGCTATATTGTTGAAGCTACTGCTGCTCTATATACCATGAAGTTAGTAGCTGATTTGGAGCACCCAAAGCTATGGTTGGAAGGTGACTCATTGATTATTATAAATACTCTTAATAATAGAAATTCAATTACATGATTGATTGAGGCAATAGTCATGGAGATTAAATATCTTACTAATAAATTATGAAAAGGTTATAATATCCCATATGTATCGAGAGGCCAATGGGGTTATTGACTGAGTGGCCAACCATGTACTCCAGATGGGATTTAAGATGGCATGGGTCAGTGAATTAAATGAGCATGCTTATCTAAAAGTACTTATTAATTATGATGACATTCATTCAAAGGTGGGAAATATTTGCTAAGATTAGAAATTTAATGATTTTTTATAGTGGGGCTATGGCTGTTAGTGTTCCTTCCCCGAGGAAGTACACTTATGTGATTACAATGTGGGCTTTGCACATATCACTTCCAAAGAGGGTTTTATTTGATGTGAAAATCTAGTTTCAACTTTACTTGTTTGCTCTCTGCTCTTGGCTTCCTCTGGTTTTTTGATTTCTCTATAATACTCTACAAATGGGAGGTGAACTGAGGAAATAAGAACCCAGAAAATATGATGTTTGGAAGGCTCAAAAGGATGTATGGAAGATTTTACAGAATGGAAAGGTGACCGGCTACTTAGAATGACTGCATAGGTTTAAGCCACATGTCACCATGGTTTTTTTCAAAAATTGGACTAATGATAGGGTCTCTTTACATGGTGTCACTATGAAATTAATGGAGGATTTCATAGTTGAAATCATGGGTTTACCTACAAAAGGTATCAAATTCACTAAGTAGACCAGCATTTTAAATGTAGCATTCAAAAAATTTCCTAAGATGGATGCTAAGGAGAAAAATCTAGAAAAGAATGCAAATTTTTATGACTTGGACTAGATAAAGGAAATTTGGCGAGATGTGCTCTCCTATACCCATGCATACTTCATCATTGATGGTAGAAATAAAAGAGTTCATAAATTTCATTTTGTCTTCTTGAATCATTTCAGGCATAAGGATAGACTTTCTTTTCCCCTCTATTTTTGTTTCTCTTTGCTTCAAAGTTTGCATACCCATAGAAAGAAGGAGTCTAATCCTATATTGCATGAAGGACTAATTCTCCTCATTGAGGGTTATTGTAAAAATAAGTCCATTATCTCTACTCCTTCTTTGGACAGATAGAAGGGTCATTTCATTGGCTCCCATTCCAAAAAGAGTGAGGATGAGAATGTTAAAAATAAATAGAGGAGGCTAAGACACAATACTTTGCATTCTCAAAAATAAATAGTGGAATGGGACTCTAAGTCTGAGAATACTGATATTAAAGAGAATGAAACCCCTGAGGAAGAGGAGAGTGTGGATGTTGGGGATTTAAGTTCCAATTTGGATGGTTATCCAGAGAGTAATGGAAAAAGTGGGACAAAGGACTTAAAAGAAAATAGTGAAGATAATTCTAATCAGGGTATATCTAGTGATGAGGGTAACAAGATTGAATCTGGTGTTGACAAAGAAGAGATGAAAAAGGATATTGAAGACCTTGTTGCAAAGGAACAAATGGTCAAGACTCCTTCACCTACCAAAGAGATTGGGGAACAAGACAAGAATGAGGAGCCTACCACCACAAGGGTTGAGGAACAGATAGAAAGGGTGGTTTCACCTCCTCATGAGGTTGCAGAATAGGATATAAGTGATTCTCCATAGAGAGATACTAAGCTATCATTTTTGCATTCTGCTAAGCTCAAATCTAATTCCATACTTCAAGTCAATTCATGGATATACAATGAAATTATGGGTCTTAAAAAGAAAATGGATATTCTACAACATAATCAAGAAATTGATCATGTCACAATTAGCCAAATGGAGGTGCAAGTGGGTGATATCCCAAACAAAACTAAAAAATTATGAACAAAACCTACGGATGCTTGTTAAGGAAAGTTGGACTAAAATGGAACAAGTGACTTCAAGTATCTATGCAACCGCTGCTAGTCTTGGCAAATGAGAAAATGAGGAAATTATATCTCTAAGAGGTCCAAGTAAGTGGACCAGGTAGAGTATGAGGAAGAAGGCTCTAGAGGCTACTGTCACTTCAGCCATTGACTCCATACAGGACACTACAGAGATTGGAAAGGAGGTCACCAAAATGATTAAAGAGCTGCAATAGCAACCTTTAACAGGTTCTATTTTCTAGTTTTTTCTTGGTTTAGCTCTTAGTTTCTAGTTGTGTTAACTGATTTTTTCTTTTGGTCCTATTTACTAGTTTTTATCTAGTCATTATACTAGGTTCTAGGTCCTTGTAAAACCTGGGTACTTTTTTGGACTTATTTAGTGGTTTCAAGTCCCTATAAAACCTAATTTTGATACTATTTCTTTAGTAGGTTTCAACTCTTTGTAAAACCTAGTGGACTTTAATGCTTTATCTTTTTTGATGATGTTTTAGGGTTTTGGGGTTCCTTCAAAACTTGTTTTTACTGTAATCTAAAACAATTGCACCTTGACTAATTCTTCATTACTCATTTCCCATAATCCATATCCCTTTTCATTTATGACCTAATTAATTTTATGGCACAATAACTCATCTAATTCCTTTCCCCATTCTTCCTTTGCTTTTATTCTATCAATATTTTTAAGGGCACTGGGAAAGAGATCAAGCTTTTCTGCTATATATTTAGAAAGATAGATCATGATTTTTTTTTGAGCATAAACACTTTTCATCAAATTCTGTTAGATTATTAACAATATAAAAAAATTTCTCTATTTGATCATGCCAAATTGATGATAGAGACAGACATATAAGTAACATCATTATCCCTTTCCTTCCATTTTTGCACAAGGGGTTTCAATCTATCTTCATCTCTTTTTATTTCATCCCACATCTCTAGGATTCTTGCCTTTTGATCATAGAAAGTTGGCCAATCAATCTTGTCTACCAAGTACAAAATTATTTTCTTGAGTTTTTCCTCATATTGATTATTTAATTCAATATGCATTTCCCATAGTTTATTATTCTCTTATTCAAACTCTTTAGCAGTATCAAACTTAGGTCTCTATGGGGTATCAGGCTGTCATGTCCCCTTTTCAAATAATTAAAAATAATAAACTTTACTAAGGCAGGCAGGCTCCAAAAAGGTGAAGTTTCAGCAAAAGGGGCTAATCTTTGGAAACCAATGGACTAATAAATAAAAATTATTATTAAATTATATTCTATTAACCCCTCTTGGATGTGAGTTAGGGTTATGCCCTCTTTTAAGGGGTTTGGAGGCATTTTGGGTTCATTTCCAGAACTTGATTTTTGCTCATTTTCTTTGTTGTTTTTCAGAGGCTGCCAAACCTGTGGAGAAAGAGACCCAAGAATGGGAGTTTGCAGGTTTCCAGGAAGGCTAAGGATGGGAGTTTGAAACTATTCCATGTGCATGCTCATACAGAGTTTGCCTTTGTGCTGAATAGTGCAGATTTGTGGGTTTTCAGAAAAGGGACATTTTAGTGGTATCGGAGCCATGATCTTGCCAACCTGAGGGTTTGTAGAAGCTTGCATGTCAATTTTGACAACAACCCAGATCTTGCATGTCAATTTTGACAACTCCCTAGATCTTGCATGTCAGTTTTGACAACTACCTAGATCTTGCATGTCATAATTTATGGTTGCATGTTGCTTCTAATCAGTTGCATGTCAAAATTTATGGTTGCATGCAACTAAGTGAAAGAGAAAAAAGATATTTGCAACGAGAAAAGAATAAAGAAATTTTGATCAAACCTTCAGTTGAAAGTAAAAGTACAAAATCCAAGGAAGGGAAAAGTATGGCTGATCCAAATGAGATGGCAAAGAAATTCTTCCAATACATCCAAAATACTCAGAAGCAAATAGTGGATAGTCTGGCAAAAACTAGAGAGGCTTTGCAAATATTGATAGAAAAACTACAAGGAGTTACATCTATTAATGAGAAAGGGAGCACTTCAGAGGAGCCAAGAAATCTGAAATCCACACCATCTAAATCAACCAAAACTATTTTCTTGCCTGCAGATGAGCCACCAGTACCAAATCTAGCCATTAATCCTGTGGAAGAGGTTACAGGTAACTTGATTACATTAAGAGCTACTTTTAATGGCTTAGATGATGACTTTTGTAGTTCGGTTCCTTTTAGAGAATATGTGGATATGATGAACACTTTGATGCCCAAGAAAGAGAACAGGAGGGAGCATGACATAAGTGGAAGAGAGCTCAAAAATAAAATAAGCAAGTTTACAACACCTACTTTTGATGGAACAAATAAAATTTCAGCTAGAGCATGGCTACAAAAATTACAGACTTTCTTCACACTTAACCCCATGAAGGAGAGTGATGCTATTCAATTTGCAAGTCTACACTTGGAAGATGTAGCCTATGATTGGTGGTATCATGGAATGAATACTCAAGGTCACGATCAGGTAAATACATTTGATGATTTCAGTCAAAGAGTGATAGATAGATTTGACCTCAAGGATGATGAAGAGTACTTTAAAGAATTGTCAAAGTTGAATCAAACCAAATTAGTTAATGAGTATATAGAAGAATTTCAAAAAGTGGCTGTTATGGTACCTGATATGAGTGAAAAGAGGATTGTTTATCTTTTTCTTGATGGTTTGGAAGATTCTGTTAAGGGTTTGGTTAAGGCTTTCTCACCCTCAACCTTAGAGGAAGCTATCAAAAGAAGCTTGCAACTTGAAACTTGCGTGCCTATAAAATTAGTCACTAATCAAAAACCCCCAAATCTTTGGCAACATAAGGGAAATTTTCAAAAAAAGACTTTCCCAACACTACCACCAAAAGATGTGATAAATGTGGCAAAAAACAAGGTAGATGAAGAGACTAAGAGTGAATTATGAAGGAAAAAGCTTTGTTTTACTTGTAGAGAACCATGGGTTCCAAGACATAGATGTTTGGGGAAAGGTCAAGTGCACTATATTGAAGTTGCTTCAGAATCTAATTCAGATGAGCATGAGGAATTTCATAATACTAAGGAGGAGGTAGAAGAAGAGAAAGAAAAAGAAATCAGCAAGGATGGCACTTTAGCAGCATTATTAGGAGTCCCAAGATACCATCCCTTTCGAATTCGAGGGGTACTAGAAGGGCAAAGGTTGACAGTTGTTCTTGATTGTAGGGAAACTCACAATTTTATTGATGAGGGATTTGTTATGAAAAGAGGGCTTAAAGAAGATGATTTTGAGGGATTCAATGTTACTATACCTGATGGATTTACTATGCCTTGCACATGGGTGGTGAAACAACTCAAGATGACCTTAGGAGATTATGAGTTATGTGATGACTTCTATGTGGTTGGTATTGGGGAGACAGATCTTGTATTGGGTTTTCAATGGTTGCACTCTATTGGAGGCTATTACATGAACCATCAAACTATGGAGTTTAAATTTGCTTCCAATGGGAAAGAAGTCATATTGAGAGGTTTATCGAATGGAGCACCTAAGCCGGTCTCTGCAAAGAAGTTGGAGAGGACCTTTTGAAGAGGACAAGTAGCATGGGCAGCAGGAGTCATAATCCATCCAACAAGCTCTCCAAAGAATCAAGGTAATTTCCATTTTGAAATTCAAAATATTCTTGATAAGCATAGTATAGTTTTCAATGACTTGCCTCCAGGATTACCACCAGATAGAGGTTTTGAGCATGTTATAGAGTTAGCATAGGGTGCCAAACCAGTTATAACAACCCCATACCACCGTCCAAGAGGTTATAAGGAAGAAATTGAAAAAATTATTCAAGAACTCCTGGACATGGGATTCATAAGGCCTAGCTCTAGTCCATTTGCATCATCTATGGTACTTGTCAAGAAAAAGGATGGTACAATGAGAATGTGTATAGACTACAGGGCTCTAAACAAGAAGACCATAAAAAATAGGTATCCCATACCACACATAGATGAACTCTTTGATGAGTTACATGGTGTTGTATACTACTCAAAAATTGACTTAAGATCAGGGTACCATCAAATCCGAACGAGGAGTGAAGATGTGGAAAAGACTGCTTTCAAATGTCACTTTGGGCACTTTGAATTTCTTGTTATGCCATTTGGCCTCACCAATGCACCTACAACATTCCAATCTTGTATGAATAAGGTATTCAGCTAGCATCTTCAAAAATTTGTTTTGGTATTTTTTGACAATATCTTGATTTACAGTAAAACATGGGAAGAGCATCTAAAGCACATAGACACTATTTTGGGAATCTTGGAGCAGCAATCCTTCTATGCTAAGCTATCTAAATGTGAGTTTGGTTTGACAGAGATCCTATATTTGGGACATATTATAAGTTCTAAAGGAGTATATGTTGATCAACAAAAAATCCAAGCAATTTTGGATTGGCCTCCACCCACTAATCTTACACAGTTGAGAGGTTTCTTCGAGTTGTGTAGCTACTATAGGAGATTTTCCAAGGGATTTTCTCAGCTTGCTGTCCACTTGACTGATTTGACAAAGAAAGGAGCTTTTGTATGACAGAAGAGGCACAAAAAACATTTGATAAGCTTAAGGAGGTAATGAGTTCATGCTCTGTGCTTGCAATTCTAGATTTCTCTTTACCTTTTGTTGTTGAATGTGATGCTTCTGGAGAAGGTATAGGGGCTGTCCTAACTGAAAGGGTACATCCAATAGCATTTGAGAGTAGAAAATTAAATCAATCAGAGAAAGGTTACTCCATCTATGATAAGGAAATGTTGGCAATCATGCATGCACTTCATAAGTTTAGACAATATTTGGTATGTGGGAGATTCATTGTAAAGACAGACCATAATAGCCTCAGGTTCTTCTTGAACCAAAGGGATTTGAATGATCATCAACAAAAATGGGTAAGAAAATTGCAAGCTTATGATTTTGATATTGAATACATGAAAGGAAAGAATAATGTGGTTGTTGATGCTCTCTCAAGAAAGCCCACTTTGTGTTCCTTATCATCTATCTCTGCTGATTGGAAAGTCTCCATAATTTTAGAGTATGCTAAAGACTCCTTTGCCACTAAGATTTGGGATAAGTTAGTGGATGATAATAGGTACAAGATTGTTGATGAATTGATTTATTACAAGAATAGGATCTTCTTAGTGCCAGGATCAAAAACTAAGGAGAGGATATTGAGGGCCTTTCATGACACACCTTTGGCTGGTCATCAGGGATACTTCAAGACATATAGGCAAATTTGAGATCGATTTTCATGGAAGGGTATGAAGGAGGATGTCCTGAAACACATTAAAGAATGTATGGTATGCTAACAAAGCAAGAGTGAGCAAAATTTTCTTACAGGGTTGTTGCAGCCACTTCCTATTCCTGAACAAAAATGGGAAAGTAATTCCATGGACTTCATCACTAGGTTGCCCAAGGTTCAAGGTAAGGATTGCATATATGTGGTGGTAGATAGACTAACTAAGTATGCACATTTCTTTCCTATCACATCTTATTTCAAGGCATCACAAGTGGCCGAATTGTTCTTCAAGGAAATTTTTAGATTACATGGCTTGCCTAGAAACATTGTTAGTGACTAGGATAGTAAATTCCTCAGCTCTTTTTGGAAGGACCTCTTTCATTTGGCAGGAACTGAACTCACTCCTAGTACTAGCTATCACCCTCAAACAGATGGACAAACAGAGATAGTTAATAAATGGATAGAGGGATATTTGAGGAACTATGTTTCAAATCAACAACATGCTTGGGTGAAATGGTTACAACTAGGGGAGTATTGTTACAATACATCTCATCACATGTCTATTGGTATGCCTCCTTTTCATGCTCTTTATGGTTATGATGCCCTTTCCTTTGTTGATCTAATACTTTCTGATAGCAGAGTACCTGCAGCAAGTGATTTCATCAAGCAAAGCAAAGACATAATAAGGTCCCTCAAGGATAATCTAGAACATGCATAGAACGAAAAAAAGTTATATGCTGATAGGAAAAGGATTGAAAGATCTTTTGAGGTGGGAGATTTGGTATTTGTTAGGTTGCAGCCATATAAGCAAAGCACCTTGAAGAGGAATGGGGCAAAGAAACTCAAACCAAGGTTCTATGGGCCTTATAAGATCATCAAGAAGGTAGGAGAGGTAGCTTATGAATTGGAGCTCCCACCAAATAGCAAAATACATAATATTTTCCATGTATTTTGCCTAAAGAAGGTTCTAGGCCAGAAAACCATAGTATCTATAGAATTACCACCTCTTGATGATGAAGGGAAATTAGTTTTGATACCAAAAGAGATTTTGGATACAAGAGAGAAAAGATTGAGAAACAGGAGCATCATAGAGCATTTGGTCAAATGGAAAGGATTACCACTAGAGGATGCAACTTGGGAAGGAGCACATATTCTTGAGAATTCCAAACTTCATTTTTTGAGGACAAGCAATATTTGGGAGGGGAGGACTTTTCATGTCCCCTTTTCAAATAATTAAAAATAATAAACTTTGCTAAGGAAGGCAGGCTCCAAAAAGGTGAAGTTTCTGCAAAAGGGGCTAATCTTTGGAAACCAATGGACTAATAAATAAAAATTATTATTAAATTATATTTTATTAACCCCTCTTGGACGTGAGTTAGGGTTATGCCCTCTTTTAAGGGGTTTGGAGGAATTTTGGGTTCATTTCAAGAACTTGATTTTTGCTCATTTTCTTTGTTGTTCTTCAGAGGCTACCAAACCTATGGAGAAGGAGACCCAAGAATGGGAGTTTGTAGGTTTCTAGGAAGGCTAAGGATGGGATTTTGAATCCATTCCATGTGCATGCTCATACAGAGTTTGCCTTTGTGCTGAACAGTGCAGATTTGTGGGTTTTCAGAAAAGGGACATTTCACAGGCAATTCAACAATGGGGGTAGACTTGAGTGGTTCAATTGGAGAGTGAGAATACACAATCCTTGGTCTACTAGACTCTACCACTTTCCTCTCTTTTTTCCTAGCTACCACACCCCCAAGAGATAGCATTTCTTGAGCCATTTTAGTGACTTGTTCATTATCAACTTCATCTACTCTATACACTATGAGTGTACTAGTATGCTCAACACTTAAAATCTCTTACATCCTGGTCTTGTTTATTTTTTCAATAGACCATATAACTAGATCCTAATGATCATTACTAAATTTTACTCCTTTATGTGCCTGTAATATTTCTTCTTCAATTTTATAGTGCACATTTTTCTCCTTTCTAATGGAATAAAAAATAATAGCATTAGCTATGTCCCATTTAGGAAGAACCAAAACTCTTGATTCTCTAACCAATTGTCTCCCAGCCTTAGGTGTTAGATGGATAAAGTCCTCTGAAAATATAGCTTTTACCTCTTCCTCAATTTCAAAGTCCAAATTGTTTGGTTGCTCTACTTTTATTGTTTCTGTTTCTCTTCTTTTATTGTTTTACATTTTTCCTCAAAATTTCCTATATTTCTCCTCCACAATAATTGTGCAAAGGCTTTAGATTTAAAAAAAAATTCATCATTTAGAAACTTCTGGGATGCTTATGCAATGATAGGATCTATTTTCTTACCTCTATAATCAGCAACAATGAGGTCAAAGGATGGAATAGGAGGCTCCTCAAGCACTCCCCTTTCTATATCAGTAGTAGTGACAATGATGTCTCCATCCCCTCCAATTTTCCTTAATTTCTCTCTCAAAGATGCTTCATCATCAATTCTAAGTGGACTTTGGGATGGTGAATACTCTCTTTATTGAGAAGAGGATCCATGTTCTAACCTTTGTCTCTTGGGTGCACATGTGTCAAGTGGATTCTTTGATATTCTCATTTTGTATGGGGGAATGTGTTGTATGTTTTGAGCTACAATGTACCAAGCCCTCTTCTATAGTATATACTAGCCTAGAGTTAGCACCATTCTACTATTTAATCTTCTTTCTACTTCAACAAATTTGTCTACCCTTCTTCTAATTTAGTGTTTGCATTATCAGAAAAAAAAAAATCATCAGAGCATTCATTTTGGCTCCCCAATATTTCTTATCTACCAAGGGGTTGTAGTTAGGTTCAAAAGCATTAATAAATCCCCAAACTTTACTCAAAAATACCCATTTTTCTTTTCTGACCTCTTGCTCCTATAATGAAAATATACTTCTAATAATGTCCTTTGGGAAATATATTTTTTGTAAAATAGCCTTAGCTTTAGTTCTTTCCCTAAGAATGTCATAAAATCCTTTTGGATCAATTTATCTAGCATGTGATTGGGCCATGCCATATCTATCCAAAAATAAACTCAAATTTCTCCATCCTTTCTTAACAGAAACAAAATCATATATAATAGTCACAACAGGGAAGAAAGTGCCTTTACCTTTGCCCAATATATCCCTTTCCTCAAATTTTCCATTCTACCATAGTAACTCTACAAATCCTATCTTCAAAGGCACATGAAAAGGTAATGCATGGTGTTTTCCCAAAAAATCATAAACTCTAATTATAGTAGAAACAGGGTATGGGATTATATCCCCCCCCCCCCCCCCCATTATGACTAACCAATAGCCCCTTGACATGGTCCTTGGTTATGATTAGCTCTAATAAAGGTTGTGGGATTCTTGGAATATACCCTTTAAAAAGAAATTTGAGCCTTGAAGCAAAGTATCTATCAAATCTGACATAGGTGGCATCTGTGACTTCCCAAGTCATATTAGTGCTCCATAACTAAACTGGGAGCTTCTCTCCATCTCCTTCTAGTTCTAACTTCATTTCCTTGGAGGATAAAGTGACTCACTTGTAAAGACATATGTACATTAACAAAGAATACCACCAAAAATGCCTATTCACCTTACCTTGAGCTATTCCAACTAAACCATTATGAATTTCTTCAGCTAGGAAGGTAGAAAAGTGAAGAATTGTGCTCATTTCAAATTGCAAGGCCTAAGCCATAATAAAAACAATAGAGAATTGTATATAATCTTGCTCATCCATTCCAAATATTTTGCAAAGAGAAAAATACAAAGCTTGGGCTCTAGGATTAAAGTACTTTTTTATTAGAGGCTTTGGGGTATTAGGTGTAACTAGAGGTAGTGACCCAATTTTTACAACATGTTGCTATAGTGGGTTTTCCCTGAACTATACCCTCTATGCATCATATCTTACTTGAAATTCATCCATATCAATTTTCTAATGGATTTCTTGGTTAGGTTTGAGCTTGAATACCTATATAATCAAGGTAGGTTAAACCCTGGAGAGATTATCCCCAGCATCGTTCTTCACAATTCTAGTGATGGGATCATATTTCTTGGCCATGTTAGATAATAGGTCACTATCAAAAAATACCCTAGGAACAACCAATTTTCCATTGTCAAACTCCCAAACATTACTCAATGAGGTGTCCAAGTTGCATTTTGAAAACCTTTTTTTGAACAATTCTAAACCCCCCAATAAAACCTATGCACCTCTTACCCAATTGGCTCTGTCATAGAAACCCTCACCTACAACTAACCTATGGTTTTTAGGGATGAGTTCTCTTCCTTTTATTAATTCATTCATGGATAGAGGTAGCTGGTCAAGAAACCATCATAAATAGATCTTTTAAGGTAATCTGTATGGCCAAAAAAAAATTTTTGAGAAGGAATTTTAATTTTCAACTCAACAAAATTAAAATTCTTTGATTTTCAAAAGTTACAGACCACTTACCCACTAATTTCTACTTCTTTTCTCTATAAATTGCTTTTTAAATCATTGAAAACCTTACCAAATCTCGTAGCCTGGCCTTGGAAATCCTTTTTCTTTGAGAAATTTGTGATTGTATGGCTCAGTAGTAGTGAACTTGCAGGTTATATCACAATACTAAGATTATACAAAGTAGCCCTAAATAGCATTAATGCCTCTAATAGTCATTTTTCTATCATGCCTCAAATTTGAATTTCATCTATTGATAACACATCATTGGATGACCTTGTTTAAAAATAAAAAAATTACTTTCAAGTTTTAAAGTCCTTACTATGTGTCAAGTAGGCACTTCCCTGCTTTGCTTAAAGTTCATGCATCTCTAAAATGCGGTGAAGTGCCAATCATTGATCTTACAAAGATCCCAGATTAATGGCGCAACAAATTTGAAAGAAAAACAACCCCACTAGAATGAACCAACCAATAAGATCACATGGAAATAGAATATGCACTAATAGGTACTGACAATTCTGAAAAAGGTCTAATGAAGTACTGACAAAATTAGATGAACTTTAGTCTTTATAGTGTAGTCTAGACCCTCTATGAGTAAGTGTTATGTGGCATGTAGGTGCTTATTCACTTTACTTAAAGACCATGCATCTTTTAAATGCAAGCATGCATTAACCATTGATCATGGAAAGATTGATGGCTGATCAGAACAAACTAGTAGAGTTACTATGCTTCATTAAATGCTTAAAAAGGATGACGATAGTTAGGGTAAGCTTAATAATAAAAGGTTCATTATGTGAAAAAAAAAAAATTAATCTTTGTGGAAAGAAAAATTAGGTTAAATGTGTCTCACACAATTTGAATTTGGAAAATATATTTTAATTACTTTGAGGGTTAAGGCACACAAATGAGGGTTTGAAAGAGTTTTAGGAAAATTAGTAAAAAATTTCAAATTACAACCCTAGGGTTTTTCACTATGAGGAACAAAATACAATAAAGGGTGAATACTAGGCCAACAAGTGGTATCATTGATAATGTACAAAATAGGTCTCCCTTGTATCCTATCTTAGGAATATCTTAGAAGGGTGGTTTTCTAACCTTATTACTTACTGATTGAAAATTTAAAACTTGTTTTCCTTCCTTCCTAACAAAATTAGAAGGGCTAGATGTCATATTGAATAACTAGGTTTTGCAATAATTCAAATAGTGTAGCTCAACACATGATAAATACCTTATGAATGTAATGATTGGTGATTAGTAGTAGTTGAATCAAGTTCACAAATGCTTGAATACTTTTCCTTAGCATGCCTTAATCTCTTTATGCTCTCTTTGATCTCAAATGAATTAAAATGAGTAAATAATTGACTATATAACCCTTAAAAATCATAAATAAATACACAGTGCTTACACAATTGTAAGCTTGACTATCATATAAATCTCAATTCACTTAGCTTACATAGAAATTCTACTATGCTTAGAAACTATTATGACCTCAACCAATACTATCACCTTTTGTAGCTCAACATCAACTAAAATTTTATTTTCACTACATAGTAATTGTGAAACTTTTCATGCTCACCAATAACATGAAAACTTATAGATTTCTTCTAAGTTATAACCAATACATTGCATCTCAATTCATGTATATATAATATTTCCAAAACCTAGATTCTTGGAATTGATGTAAAATATATCATTGAAATAATAGTCCCACATACTTTTTGATTGAATAGTTGGGCGTGATGTGATCACATGATCCATTGGATGAAGTGACCTCATCTAAACTTGATGTGCTACAATCTTCCTTTTTTTGTCACATCATGTTCATCTACACATTGACTTTCTCACCATCAGCCTTCTCTTTTCCTTTATTGAATTCACTACTTGGTTCTTTTGACCTTGCTGGATAGTTCCTATTGATGTGAGCAATCTTCAAACAACTAAATCATGTAGTTTGACTCAACCATATACTGTATTCTCAACATGTCCATACACTTGATAATAGTGAAAAATTCACCTTGGTTAAAATCCCAGTTATTAGATTTTCCATTAGGTTATACCTTTGTTTTCTTGTTTGATGTCCACTTGGTATTTGACCTACATTCATATTCTTTATGTCCACACTTCTGATAATTATGGCAACATCCTTCAAATATTTGTGTGCTTGAAGTCTCAAGTGGTCTTGCATTCATGTACTTAACGTCCTTACTTGTTGCACTTATGACAATAACCCATTAATTTCTTATTAGGGTTGTAATTTGCACTGTTGCTCCTACAAACATTTGTTGTATGACCTAACTTTCAGCAATTATGACAAGTGGGTTTCTAGTTCTTACCTTTGTTCTTTCTTTTTTCACCACTTTCATATGATTCTCCTTCCTATGTATTGGTGTATCCCAATCCACTAGTATCATTGTTAGATCTAGGAGATCTCATTAGTTTCTCAAAGTATTTAATGGATTCATTGGGTTTGTTGAAACTTTCAACAAATTCTTTCTCTCTTCTTAGTTCATTCCTTAGTTGTTAATTTTTTTAGGGTTGTGATCTCAATGTCCTTTCCATTTAATCAATTATTAGCAATCATTAGTTGATTCATTAGATCTAGCTACATGCTAGCAATTCTTTGTACCTTTGATGTCATCTCATCCATTCTATTGGTCAGTGTTCTCTTGTCATCTTCAATCATGACCTTTTCTTCCTTAGCCATCTTTCTGTCAACTCCCATAGCAATACTGATTGGACTTCTTGTTCTATTTTAAGATTTTTGATCTCTAGAGTTAGGGCACCATTCTTTTCTATTAGATCTACAATTGTTGCATCAAATTTACTTGATTTTCCATCTGCAAATAATTTAGTAGTGTCTTCCTCTAGCTAATGT
This sequence comes from Cupressus sempervirens, assembly GCA_028749045.1. Lineage (NCBI taxonomy): Eukaryota > Viridiplantae > Streptophyta > Pinopsida > Cupressales > Cupressaceae > Cupressus > Cupressus sempervirens. The sequence goes on from CM053790.1 coordinate 244,818,557, forward strand.
GTGTCATTTTCCTCAATAGTTGTCTCTTTCCTTCTCTTTAATGAGCACTTCAACTCATCTCTTGCTTCATTTAACTAATGTAGGGAAAGCTATGTTTCAATCTTCTAGTTCTCAATAGTCTTTCCCAACTTGTAAACTTTCATCATCAAGATCTTTCGTCAAAGTGGAAAAGCTTTCCTTTCTAAAGAACCAATGCTTTGATACCAATTCTTGCAATTAACGATAGGAAAGTAAACTCTGAGGTGGGCGGGGTGGTGGGGGGTTGAATAATTCCTTCTAAAAATTAACAATAGAAAAATTCACCACATCCATCACATAATTTTAATGTAATTGAAATAGAAAGATAAACATGTACATCCATATCATAAAACAAATAACACATAACACACTGAATTTGTTACCTAGAAATGCTCCAATGAGAAGGTAAAACCAGAGTAGGAATGACTCCCACAAATGTTGACTACTGCAGTTATAAAGTGTATCCAATTAAGGTTATAATTGTTCGATCACAAACAATGCTCTACCCTATGAAAGGTCTTCCTTGTTAAAGGCTTACAAAGACTTTTATATTTTGCCCCATTAAAGGATTTCAACACCCTGCTAAAAGAGTGCCTAGTTAGAGGACTTCAACTTACAATAAAGTAGGGACCCTATTAAAGGATTTATGGAAAGCCTACTATGACTACTTTGTTAAGAGATTTTATTGATTCACATGTTAGAATGTTTCAGCCTTGATCCTTCAGTTAGAATTGGTTTGCTAGATATAAAATCTCCTATTTTTAGATGTATGCTTGATCCTCCTACTCAGATGTATCACCTCTATCCTCTCTCTACTTTCCTCTATTCTCTAACTGATTCTACAATTCATATCTCTATCACAAGCTCCTTACACACCATGAATGCACTCTATGAACTTAGCATTCACCCTTCTTTTCCCATTTGCACACTACAAACTCTTTAGGGTTTTCCCTCCTTAAGAGGACTTAGGTGACCTACGGTTAGGTAGGAATCAACGATTGTGATTCACCCATTTTTTTCTTAGAACATCCTTTAATCTAATTGGTTGCGCACAATGCATAGGGATTTGTAATATACCTTTGTGTATATCTTCTAGAATCGTAAAACAATCCTCAAGTTAGCCCATAAATGGTTTGTATAGGATTTTGTGTCATTACAAATAACTATGTCCAAAACTTTTTACTTGGCACTTGAAGCCTCTAATGCTTGACATCCATTACATCTTTAATGCTTTAACTCATTCTCTAAATAACTTGGCATCCATTATTCACTCAACATCTTAATAACTTGACATGTATTAACTTGCTCATCATTGGATTGACTTGACACTTACTATCTAATTGGCACATAGTGATGCTTGACACATACTCTATATTACGTTTGACATGTATTATCTAACAATTTGTGCTTGGCATACACTACTTTCTCAACATGCACTAAGTACTATTTAAGTCACAACTTAAGTATATTGTCTCTCATATGTCAAAACCACAATGAGATCAACAAGAATATCTATGAATTATGAAAATGTTCTCTCTACTATGATAATTTATTTTAAAACATTTAATATATATTTATGTTTGGATAATCTCAATTCATATTTATCATTATTTCAAATTATATCCATCCCAAGAGTCCTCTTCATTACCGCTTCATATTTATGGTAAAACAAAGAGAATGATTCTTCTTCAATTCACTTACAATCTAAAAAAGTCTGAAATGACATATGAGCAATATAATATCTAGTTTAAAAATATGCATGTGTGTGTGTGTGTGTGCACATACATACATAAATATAGAGATACATACATACACATAGTATCAATATATATGTAAATATATATCATTGGAATATTTTAGAATAATTTAGAGGGGGATGAATCCATTATCAAAGGTTTAGATGTATAACTAAAACTTTTCATGGCTTAGTGAATCCAGAAAATATTATTCATCATGCATACCTCCATAAGATTATGCAATCAATTAAAAAGTTATAGGTTACTGTCTAATCAACTTGCAGAAATGTAAAACATGAAACATAATAGATTCATCAACACACTTGACAAAATGATTTATATGGAAACCCAATTTAGGAAAAACCACAGGTAACATGCTACTCTTTTTACTCTTCTGAAGTGATGCCCTATGGAAGGCCAATCCTATTAAAGGTTAGAATACACACTGTTAAATGTGACTATGTTAAAGGATTTTAGTCGCCCTATTAGGAGTGAATCTTGTTAGGGGAGATTAGAAAATTCACTTGGAATGTCACCTAGTTAAAGGATTTACAAATGACTATTAGGTTAACCTTAATCCAAAGGATTTACCCTAGAATGATACAATCGTTAGAGGGTAACAGTAAGGCTTGATGTGATACAACTTACAACTTCATTTGCAAATTACAAATCACTATTCAGTCATCAATTCTACTTGGCCCTTATACTTTGCAACTCTAATAGCTTTTTTACCATTCAAGAATACATATCCTTAAGCCTTCTTGCTTAACATGCCAATGCAGTCTTCTCATAGGTAACTTGATGAAGCAACACCCTTGACTCCTTGTCTTCCTTAGGTTCTCACACTTGGCCTTTTTTTCTTCTAACTAGCCATTCCTATAAATAGGAATTTAAGACCTTTTCTTGCTCATTCTCCATTGTCCAAATTAGGGTTAGGATGGATTAGGTAGGATACATTTTATCTATCCCACATTCCATATCTCTTCTAGAAATTTCTCCTAGAATCCACTTTGAATCTACCTAAAAATAGTTTACCTTGTAGTTTTTCCCACTAGCTCATCATTCTTATCTTACACTTGGTTCACATAATCAATTAAAATAAACTTTTCAACTCAAATTCATTTAATTCACAATCTTTTAAATAATGCAACAACTCAACATTATCTTTCTTCTGATGCTCAACACATATTGCACTGCTCGACATCCACTATTAAATTATTCAATATGAACTAAAATTTACTTGACATCCACTATTCTAATTGGTATACACTAGAATAAAGTTTTATTTGGGTCAAACTAATTTTCTACTTGGCTTGTATTAACTTTTCTCAACACTTACTATCCACTTGGTCAAGCTTGGTAGACAACCTTTGTGTAACTTGTTCTTCTAAACTTTCTTAGTGTAGCCAACCTTTGTAACCTTAAGTAGATTATCAATAGATCATGTCATCGCTATCTTAACTTTGGTTCTTGTAATTCATTACATAATCATAACTTGATGTTTCCTCTAGACTCTATTGTTACATCTTTTGATCAAATCCTATTCATCAATCAACTAAGTGATAGTACTTAAATCATATAAGTAGTTATCTTACTAGCAACTAGCAGGTTTGACATTAGTGACAAAATAATGATTGAAACATATTGGTCATACTTGTATGTTCTCAACAATCTCCCTTTACAATCTCTCTCTTTGATTAGCTTCTTCAATCCATTCCCAACAATCTCCCTCTTTGGCATTGATGGAAAACCAAATTGATCAACCAAATGGTAAATAACTTGTTTAACCATATTGACTAGGTTAAAATAGTAAGAAAATATCAATACCAAGAAGAAAATAATTCCTTGTATTGAAATCTCTCCCTCTATCAGTAACTTCCTTCTTCTGAATAGATTACAAAACTCATTATAACTCCCTCTAATTTTCATCTTATATCTCCCTTTTACTATATCTCCCTCTTACTAGGTACATATTATAATTTCTCCCTCTTTCTTCTATTTCTCTATCTCCCTCATCATACTTGTGTTCTACTCTTATCAACAATATTATCTCCTTCTTTGACAATAATGTCAAAGACTTATCATCTTTAATCATGAAAATATAAGCTTTTGAGTTTCTCCCTCTATCACCTTGCTTGTAACTAATTCAAAGTTTCAACTCTTTGATTACTTTAGGTAGTTCCTAAAGTAAGATCCTCTGCATCAATTTATAACATATGAACATTATCTTGTTTCATGTAGGGCACTTGTTTTGTTACTTAGATAGCCTTTGATAAGGGTATCACCCCTAGTTTACCTTGTAGATACTCATGAGAATCCTTAGGTAATGTGTTTATGAAGATATCATCAATTTGATTTATAGTGTTAACATATTCCATCATCACCTCTTTATCTTGAACTAACTCTCTCAAGTAATGATATTTGATTGCAATTTTATTAGTCTTTGTGTGCATCACTAGATTCTTTGATATGTTGATAACACTTGTATTATCACAATAAAGTATCACTAATTCCATGATCTCTTTATTTCTTTGAGTAGCGATTTGATCCATACAATGTTTGTGCAATTTATAGTAGTAGCAACATATTAAGCTTCAACAGTAGATTGTGAGGTGCAATTTTGTTTCTTGCTAGTCCATGTAATTAGCATCTTGCCTAAAAAAAATGCTCCTCCTTTGGTGCTCTTTCTATCATCAACATTTCTATCCCAATCAACATTAATATAGGCTCTTAATCTCATGTGTTTAGCTTGAGTGTTTTATCTGCTTTTGTAATTCACATTTTGATTTGTACTCTAAAATTGGACCTAGATTTGTTTTCTTTCTTACATGTTTCACATGGTAATTAGGTACTATGAACACTATTTGTGGTGATCTTGAGAGAGTGAGATTCATTTTCTTGCCTTATATGTGAATATCTTCTTGATGATAGATTCCCTTGTAGGTAGGGAAGGATTTGATATTATTTTATTGTCTCACTTGATTTGTCTTCAACATTTACTAGTACTTTCTCTCTTGATATTGGTGGTGATTGTTTTTGGCTTTCCAAACCTAAATGAAGTAATTTAAAATTAACATGTCAAAGAATCTATTTTCTATGTTGGGGTTAGATGAAGATGCTAGAGGAGTATATTCTATTCTCTTTTGGGTACATCAAAAACTTAGAACCCTTGAATCTAAACTACGTCCCCATATGGTGCAATTTTGTGAGTCTTCTTTGATTAGAGAGGGTTAATCATAGTGGGCATTCCCTTTATTGGGTAAAATGTACTGTGGATGGAACCTCAAGTGCCAATAGTAGCTTTTTTCATGGTAATAACAACTACTATATAAATATCCATGTGGAAGAAATCTTCACAAGTGTAGTCTTTTTTTGGGCTATTAGATTTCCTTAAAGTCTTTGATTGATTAAATTCTCAAAATGTTTCAAAACCCTAGTGTGCCATGATTGGATTTTTTCCACTTAAGATTGCAAGAGTTATAGTGTTGACCATTACTAAGAATCATAGTACAACTCAAATTTTATTTTCTAGTACTATATGTGTGATTGAAAAATATTTTGAGAACATACACAGTACTAGTTCTAGGGATTATATTCATACTAAGACACTATTCTTGTTTATGTACAAGCTTGCTTTGTCCCTTGCCCATTTCTTATAGATGTTTTCGTGAACTCCCTTAGTTCTATCTTGTGTGTCTAATTTATGACAAAAATCTATTGAGGCATCTAGTTGGTCAATAAAAAAAAACAAGAAAACTAAATTCCCAAGTCAAAACCTTTCTCTATTCATTATTCTATCATTTCTAGTCCTCCTTGGTTGATCCATGTTAGATTAGGTCACTTACTCCATTTTTGGAAGTTTTTTTATAGCTTGGATTGTTGTGTTTTGAACTCTTGAATTAGTAATCTTTGATTTTATGAATGACCTTTCTTAGATTCGGTGAGTTAGAAACCAACCTTGTTGAGAAGACAAGCCTTTGGCTTCTTTGATAACACACATGGAGAGTCTTAGTAATCTTTTATCCATTCAGTTCCATTCAAATTCAATTTCAATTAATTATAATTTAGGTAAATAATCCTCTTGATCCATATGTGCTAGGCTATTCACCCAAAGTAGTGGGCACCTCTATGGTAGTGTTGGTTTATGCCTATTGCAAAAATTCTTTCTTGTCATCTCTCTTTTGGACAAGTGAGTGTTTTTACTATCCTAGTTTGGTACTAACATTTCTTAGAATTGTCCTATCAACTAGTATCTTTTCTATCGTGTTGGTTAAAACAAGATATAAAGTAGATCAAGGAAAGTGACCTCAAGTAGTCTTTAACCAACAAACCTTAGTTCAAAATTGTCAAAGACGTAAGGGAGAAGAACCTATGTTTAATCAATCACCTAAGAACAACTCAATATTTTGGTTTGGTCCCAAGAGTAACCTTAGAAAGTTGAGTACACCTTTAGCACCTTCTTGATCAAATATGGATATGAGTTATATGATGACTTGATGAGAGAGGGAAGAAGTGGATGAATGCCTTGATGACATATTTGAAAAATATCAAGATACTATTTTGTTTGGTAGTTCCTCTCATGAAAATCAACCAGTCTCACCCCTTATCTCAATGATATCTAAATACACACCAAAGGACTGAAAGAACCTATGTTTAATCAATCACCTAAGAACAACTCAATATTTTGGTTTGGTCCCAAGAGTAAGAACCTATGTTTAATCAATCACCTAAGAACAACTCAATATTTTGGTTTGGTCCCAAGAGTAACCTTAGAAAGTTGAGTACACCTTTAGCACCTTCTTGATCAAATATGGATATGATTTATATGATGACTTGATGAGAGAGGGAAGAAGTGGATGAATGCCTTGATGACATATTTGAAAAATATCAAGATACTATTTTGTTTGGTAGTTCCTCTCATGAAAATCAACCAGTCTCACCCCTTATCTCAATGATATCTAAATACACACCAAAGGACTGAAAGAGAGAAGAACCATTGTAACATGAAAACCAAGATGATGAACCTCATGGAACTCATGTGAATGCAACATATACCAATAATATTCAAGATAGAGTTCACAACTCAAGACACCTTCAAGATACACGAGTGGCAAACATAAGACACTCAAGCATGAAAGGAATGACTTCCTAGAGGAACAAGCTATCAAGGTAGAGAAATTTAAATGTATGGAATAGGAAAGACAAGCTTTATTAGAAATAGAAAGGAAAAATTTCCAAGAGGAGCAAGATAGACTCTTGGCTCAACAACTTAATGGTCAATTTAACAACATGCATGTTGGTAGTGGAAACAACTTTGCTCCATCCACCCCTCCTAAGACTCTATGAAGTGGAAGAGACTAAAGAACAACTTCATAATCTCTTAGCCCTAGAGAAAAAGGGGCTTCAAGACATTATCATTATAGGAGACCAAAACCTCCTTGTATTTCAAGACAACCTTCACAATGTTCTCACCATGGTTCAAATTATGGGGGAGGTAGTTCAAATTTTGACCATGAATCTCAAGATTTCATGAGAATGCAACAAAATTCTTCTTTTTAAGAGTGTGTGGAGAAGTATATATATCAAAAAAAAGGAATACCAGATGTTTATTAGATAAATTTGTGATGTCAGTTGTTTGAGAATGAATTTTTTTTAGCCAGAACCAATTAAGGCTTGACTAATTTCACCAATCTATTATGGCATCTAGATAATTTCAAATATGGATTAGTTTTAAGTGTTATTTGCAAGCTTTTGTAAATGTTTGATTATTGCATTGTGGAGGTATGCAAGGATTAAAGTGTTCTCGAGTAGTGATAGAAATTAATCAGTACAAGTGATGATAAACTTTTTTTAAAAATGGAATAACAGGTTTAAGAATATGGTTTAAGGTGAATTTTATTCAAGTCAACATGCAATCTTCATTATGCATATAAATCTCAATTCTAAGATTTAGTACATTGCCAAAGGGGATTTACACCTTTTCTAAGTTTAAAATAAGCCATCCCAAAATGCACTAAAAGGAGTGCTATAAAAATTTTCTTTGGAGGAGACAGGATACCATATTTTAAATGACAAAGAGAACCATGAATTTTTCCTTCCTAAAGAGGAGAGATCATCCATGTGGAAGAGCTTTTTAGAATGGTTTTATTTGACACCTCTAGCATTAAAGCACCTAATTCCTCTTTATTCCCAACATCTTTTACATGAATCTATAGACGGAAGACATCTCTATCACATAGCCTTGGGCATTTGAATGATGTGGCCCTTTTGTTTAAGGTGATAAAGAGATAACTAATGTGCTTTCCACTGGCAGAAGTGATTGATAAACCAATGAGAGAGAATAACTCAAATTAGAGATATGTATTGCCCATCATATACAATGATGATAGTGATGCCACGTGATGGGGTGCTCATGAGGAGGCAATAGCTTGGTGATTGTGCATACTGATTTAGAAGGCATGCATATGCATCTTTGAAGAAGAGCCACCTTTGAATAGAAAGGGGCAGTGGTAAGGCAAATGTGTTCTTCTCTTTTGAAAACATTTTCTATAACTCCACTCTCCTTAATCCGCATGGAGCTCCAAGGAAAAAGGAAGAACTGACAGTGTGAGTGGAAGGAAGCGGTGAAGGAGAAGGAGGAAAATGTAAGGGTAGCTACCTTAGGGAGCCACCTTGGGGAGAACTCCATGCAAGAGTAACCCAATGCCATCACAAAGGAAGATAGTGACAAAAGTCAAAGGGGGAGTTGTTTGAAGTAGCCAATGGCTAAGGAAAGCATCTCCAATATTGGATGGAGCAGGGTGCAAGAAGGAGGCCATCAAATCTGAATCTAAACTGGAAGTGGAGGATGTGCAGGGCATGATTTATGAAGGGAAAATAAGGAATAGTGAGTAAAGCCCTAATTTCCAAAGGAGAATGGATAGATTTTTAATTCCACATCTACTAGGAAAAGACATTTTACAACATTTAAATGCACTTCAACTCAATAGAGTTGATGTCTTGAAGACACTAGCTTTTGTAAGCCACAGGTTGTGAGTGGAGCCCATTTCAAGGCTGGAGGCAACTACAAAGCAAATTTTGAACAAATATCCTAATAGTAGGTATGATGTGGAAACTCGCTAGAGAAGGTTGTTAGATTCTGGTGGTTGCCATGTCACCACCAAAAAATGGGAGATTCCATCGGCAAGTGGCATGGAAACCTCCTAGAAAGTTGAGAAATTTGGTGAGAGGTTATAGAGGCTATGGGGCCTATCTAAGCACAATTGGCCTACCCAAAAGTTAAAAGTGGCATCATTTAAGTGGCTGAGGGAGGTATAAGGGGATATTTTAAAATAAATGAATATCTTTTTCCAATTTTGAGCGTTCAATGAGCAAGTTAAAATTTTGTTTTAAATATTGACTTTCTATAGTTCTGACTATAAACATATTAAAATTTTTCAAATTCATCCATTTAAAACTATTCTATTCATAGTCCTAGGCTAGTTTTTTCAAAAGGCTGCTAGAGGCACAATTTTTATCCAAAATATGCACTCTAATATACTGACAGAACTGGGAAGAGATGAGTTATACATTTCTATAGTTAGTATTTACACAGGTTATCACTAGTGCATGCTATAGTGGGTTTGTGTTTTCAGTAAGATGCTCAGCTACACACATGATTTCATCAATATAGTTACAAAATTTAGTTGGGATACATTTAATTTGCTTGGTTGGCTCATTATGTTCAAAATTTGATACATAATGATGTATTTTGCCTCTAGTATTCACAATTTTCTTGCTTTCTAATCAAACTTCTCAGATATTTTTTTCTTTTGCAATTAGTTATGATCTCCATCACATTTTGAAGATATTTTATGCCTTTTGGAGGAAAAATGAGTGAGCATTTGATTTACCGATTGAGGGGAGAGATTAGAGAGATTCTTTTAACTTCTTGAGGAGGTTTTCCAAGTTGACACATGTCAGACATAGAATAGATTTAGGAATTCATCCTCTTCTATATCTTTCTTTCTCTTATTTATTGTAGGGGTTCTAGTTTTGAAAAAAATTCTCACAACTATGATTCCAACGTTGTTGTTGGTTTTACTTCGTATCTAATTGAGTAGAGTTGTACCTATAAAGGTCACACATCCACTCTTGGGAAGATTTCATTTCATTTTATGTCTTATTTTTCTAAGATAATGAAAATTGATGATAGATCATGTCACATATCTTGAGTTTCATTTAGTATTACTAGTTTAGTATATTTAGTCTTTCCAAGGATAAATAGAAAAGGGATTTAAAAATGAATTATCTAGTTTCTGTTATTCTATCTCCTAATTCTTCACACACTATTAACTTTGTAATTGAGTGAATAAGGTTCATTTGATTTAAGATTTCTTGGATGAGTTGTGTATTAGATGTGTTATTGCTTTTAACTCAAGGAGTTAAGTAAATACTTTAATGACTTGATAGGGTTTCTCGATGCATGGAGGGGATATTTCATAGGAATGAAATTTGGGGATTTTAGTAGATAAACTTAATTTTAAGGCAATCAAGTTAGGTCATCCTATTCGTAGTGACTCTATGTTGCAATGGATAAGGCACTGATCACTAAATCAGATTCAAATTGAGATGAAGGTCATTTGTACAAATCTCTTTTAATCAAGATCAATTTAGTTTTTCATGTTTTATAGTGGGATGAAAGGAATTAACCCTCAGTTAGCTTATGGATTCATAGGTTATGATTTGTAGTTATCTCATTCCAATGATATTGCATAAGTATCATAAGACAAAAGGGTTTTATCTTCTATTAATAGGTTCCAATCTTATGTTTTTTTGCACTGGTACCATATATCAAAACCTCAAGCTTTAGCCACCTAGGTCTTACAGAGCCTAAGTAAAGAAGGAGTTATGCCTTATACTTGGCCCAAGATTGCAGTTGAGTGCATCCATCATAGGAATTTGCTAGCCTTAGATGTATTGGTCTAGTTTCTTGGTTAATTTTAAAATTGTTAAATTAGGAGCCAACACTGAACATGGCCCTCTAAGTCATAGATTGGATGCTAGAGATGAACCCCTTGATCCTATGCTTTTTGGACCTAAATCTAAGGAGGTGGTTGGCCTAGAATTTGAAAATCATGATAAGAACACTATTCCTATTCTTAAGAAGTCAAATAGTGAAGATGAACCAGAATATGTACCTAATTTGGGAAATTAGCATGATATGTGTGAAGATTGGGTTCCTTCTAGTGGTCTCCTTTGGGAAAATTCAATAGTGTAGTCATTCATAAGATAGTTGTAATTGTGGAACAAAATAATTCAAGCTTAGATAGTTTAATAGAAACAGAAGGTGTTATCCTTGATGATATTCAAGATTCCACATAAGGGCATCCTGATCCTTCATGGTGTAAGCACCCTAGTAGAAGTTTAGAAATGAGTTCACATGACTATGAATAGGATTCCTTCTCATAACCTTCAACATTTGACATGGATGTTGATCTCATCTACTCTTATAGTTCTCAACCCAAGGTAGCTAATGAGTCACATTTAGGATTAGAGGATTTGAACTCAAATATTTCCCTAGTGGACAATTCTTCACTTGTTAGGAAAAATCTTGATTTGGGTAGCTTAGGAAGATATAACTTGACAGACTCTGACGTTTTAGTCACTAGAGATGAAACCATTCACATTCATAACCTTGAACCAGTTATTGAGTTAACCACTGATCATCCCAACCTTATTGATCGGTCCCAACACTATTAGGAACCTAACCTCTTAACGTTTCAAAATGATTATGAGATAGCTTGTTACTGAACACCATTGAACCTATGGTTTCTTCTAATAGTGAACTATCCACTAGCATGATAGAGCTGGACATCAAGTACCTTAAAAAAATAAAAAGAAAAGAAAAGAAAAAGAATAAGAGTTCTAATGGTGAAAACTATTGTGTAGTGATGTTAGAGCCAAAAAAAAGTAAAAAGAAAGAATGTATCCAAGGGTGAAAATCTCTTTGAGGAAATTAAGGATTAGGTACTTGATCATCTCCCTATCTATTTCAAGATATATCTTTAGTACTTATGGAACAAAAACAAGAAATCAATATGTGTACAGATGAGAATCCATAGATTGTACACTTGGCTTACTCATTTTCACCACAAGAAAAAGAAGCTTAAACTAAGTTCTTATAGAAAAAATGTAAATTTTTCCTGGACTTATTTAGACATGCTAGGGTTGGACACCAATCTTATCATGTACCACTTAACCATAGCTCTAGGTGTTAAACTAGTTAAGCAAAAATTGAGAAAGATGAATCATCACATAGACCTCCTAGTGAATGCAAAACTAGAGAAACTACTTGGTGTAAAATGCATAAGTGCCATTGACTATGTTGAATGGATATCAAATATTGTAGCAATTTCCACATGACAAAACCATTCAAATTTGCACAAATTTTAGAGGTGTCAATAGAGCACCAAAAGGATGACTTTCCACTTCCCAATATAGACATGATAGTGGATATGATCATACATTGTGAGATTTATTCCTTGATGGATGGTTTTTCCAGATGTAATTAGATTAAGATAGCTTCTCAAGATCAAGAAAACACAACATTCACTTGTGCATGGGGTACCTATTGTTGGAACGTTATGAATTTTGGATTAAATAATTTAGGAGCAACTGGCCAACAAGCTATGACCACTATTGTTCATGATATGATGTGTAAAAACATGGAAGATTATATGGACAACACCTTGGCTAAGTCTAAGGAAAGAGACACACACTTAAATGACTTATCTAAGTCATTCTAGATCGCATGGAACAACTTCAATTAAAGTTAAATCCTAATAAGTGTGCATTTGGAGTTAACTCTAGAAAACTACTAGGATTCATTATTTTAGAAGAAGGAATAAATGTAGACCTTGAAAAAGTCTAGGCAATCACATATACATTGTTGGAAATATAAGAGGATTAATTGAGAGGGGGAGGGTGAATCAATTACCACTAAAATATTTCTAGATTCCTTAGATGTCAACTATAAAATTTTGACTTGTAAAACTAATTACTACTGATATTCAATAAACACATAGAAATTGCTATAACTCTGTAAATGCAGAGTGCAAAATAATTTAGCTAATCTCAAGATGTTATAAGTAATTACTTAAAAGCATGGAAAAAATAACATGAACACATGAGACCCTAGGATTTAACATGGAAACCTAATTTGGAAAACACCACCAATGTAAGCAGTTACTATTTTTCACTCTTTTGAAGTGAACCCTATTAGGAGCCAACCCTGTTAAAGGTTATAAAACACACTATTAGGTGTGACCCTATTAAAGGATATAATCACAATATTAGGAGTGGACCTACAAGAGGTCTTGAATCAATTCAATGGAATTGCCACCTTGTTAGAGGATTTACAAATGGCTATTAAACCAACTCTATTAAGAGATTTTGGTTCACTACTATAATGGTTAGAAATTAACAATGAAATGACATGATTGTGATGCAACTAAATTATAGATTATAGCTCTCTTCTCTGGTTCATACTTGATCCTTCTTTATTAGATAATACTTTACTACTCCACAAGGATATCTACTTATCCTTCAAGTTCACTTCCTTTCTTGTTATCTCTTTCAACTTATTCAACTTCCATATCACACTTTGAAATCACAACTTGACCTTTTACTTATACCTTTTAGATTTTCAAGTTAGCTCAATTACAATTTAGAATAACCAATATTCATCACCTTAGTTAGCTATAATCAATAGGTAAAATAATTAAGCTTTACATGCCAAAATAAGAAAATCCTTTGGTAGCTAACCTAGCTCGGTAGAAATTGATTCTGAAGCAATTTCCTATGTTAACCAATAGAAGCTCAGTTAACACTACAAAAAAACAAAATTCTTTTGATAATCGAGTGAACTCAGCTAACACTAACTCTATTCAACTTTCCCTTTGTTAACTAAGTGAGCTTGGTTAACAATCTTTTCTCTAGCTTCACTTCCTTCAATGCCCGAGTGAGCTTGGTAGAAACTACCTTCTACATAGAGTAAACTCTGGAACAGTTGGTAGACTAGGAAAATTATCTTCACTAACCAAGTGAGCTCAACATAAATTGACTATCAACTAATACGACATTTATGTAACATCAAAGACAACACACAATTAATCAATTGTATCCAACATATGTCACCTCCTAGAAATATCAGTCAAATGAAGAGTCTTCAAGGAAATCTTTAATCCATAAGGATATTTATTTCATAGTTGGTAGATAGAACTCAACCTTTTGACAAGAGCTTACATAAAGGAGTCAAATATGTTTGGAATGAAGATTGTCAAAAGAGCATAGATCAAATCAAGAAGTACTTGGAAAATCCTCCAATTTTAATGCCTCCTATCCTAGGGAAACAACTTATTCTATATATTTTACTGACAAAATCTTCCTTAGGGGCATTACTAGATCAACTTGATGAATATGTGAAAGAAAGAGAAATATACTACATTAGTCATACTATTGTTTCATATGAGGTTGACTAAAAATTAATCAAAAATCTTACCTGGCGGTTGAGTTTTTTCCCAAAAGTTGTGACATTACATGTTTGTCCACACTATACACCTCATAGAAAAAAAAGATTTACTCAAGTATTTACTGGGTAAGGATGCCCTCTCAGGTAGACTTTCTAAATGGATTGTGATCCTTTTAGAGTTTGACATCAAGTAAATTGAGCATAGAGTGATCAAAAGGCAAGCCATAGAAGATCAGTTGGTTGATTTCCCAATACAAGATAATGCACCTATTCAAGTTGATTTCCCAGATGAGCACATAATTTATATGACTAAAAGAAGATGGAATATGTTATTTGACAAATCCTTTATGCAACATGGTTTAGGAGCTGGTGTGTTTTTGTCTTTCCTCATGGGTACACAATTCCTAAATCTGACAACTATTATTTCCATGTACAAACAACATTGCTGAGTATGAAGCTTTAACAAATAGACTTAAGATGGCCATAGAATGGAGAATTAAAAAGTTACATATCTATAGGGATTCACAGCTGATAATCAACCAATTCAATGATGATAACAAAAAATGATAAACTAGTACCTTACAAGAAAATGGTTGATTACTTGAGACAATATTTCACATTTATTACATTAAAAAAAAATCCCTAGAGTATAAATCAAAGTAGCTAATGCCATGTCTACACTTGCTTCAATTCTTCAATTAGAGCAACATGAATCCAGATTTGAATTCTTGGTGAAAGAGCTAAATCACCCTATCTATGATTCCCAAAAAGGTAATGTTATTTGCACCCTTTTTGGTCATGAGTCATCCTGTTATGGTTCTATTTATTCATACCGTCACGATTGTATTATACCAAAAACCTTTAACCGATCTAAACATAGAAACCTTATCTAAAATGCCTCTCACCATTCCCTTATCTCTAGTAATTTGTATAGGAGGGGTCTAGATGGAACACTTCTTAGATGATTAGAAAATGAAGAATTTAATCAAGTGTTAGTTGACATCCATGAGGGCATTTATGGGGGACATTCTAATGGTATTTCCATGGCCCAAAGGTTTCTTAGGGTGGGATACTATTGGCCTATGATGCTGAATGATACAATAGCTTGTGCAAAGTCATGTGAAAAGTACCAAAAATATGGTATCCTAATACATGCTCTAGGTAGGGAGCTCATTCCTTCTATTTTTTATTGGTCATTTCGATGTTGGGCCTTTGATCTTGTTGCAAAGATTCATCCCAACTCATTTGGTGGGCCCAAGTTTATTATCACTACTCTTGATTACTTTACTAAATGGGTAGAAGCTATACCACTTTTTTTTCCTTAGGATAAAGAGACTCTCTATTCATTCTAGATTATAGCATCTGTCAATATAGAGTGTCTTTTGGGATTATTACTAACAATGGAGGTCAATTCAAAAATAAGGACCTTAAGTAACTCTACATGAGATTCAAGATTAAACAACATTGGTCCTCCATTTACTTTCTACAAGTAAATGGTGAAGAAGAAGCATCAAATAAGTTCATCCTAAAGATCCCACATAGGAAAATTCATAAGAGTGGTAGAGATAGGCATTTATAGATATATCTATCTTTTTGGGCCTATTGAATGAGTATCCATACTCCTACTAGGGCTACTCCTTTTGCCCTCTCATATGGATGTAAAGTAGTGTTACCTCTAGAGGTTGATAATTCTTCACTTAGAGCTTCTCTCAAAGGTTTAGTTACAAATGAAGACTATCATTGCATTAGACTTCAAGAGTTAGAACTTCTAGATGAGAAATGTAAACCATCACTTGACCATATGAGGGTTTAGAAAAAATGCATGTCCAAAGCCTTCAACAAAAAGGTACATCAAAAATCCAGGTGGGAGATCTTTTCCTATGTGAAAATCCTAAGAATCAACAAAAGAGATATCAAAAAGGGGAAATTTGAACTTAATTGGCTTGGACTTACATAATTACAATAGCTTTTGGGTTTGGTGCTTATTTACTATCTATAGAAGAGGGAGAGTAGCTCCCTGATCCTATCAATATCTTGCACCTAAAGAAGCTATATCAATGATACTCACAAGCATGACTTGTATATATTTACTAATCCTAAAAAAATCCAAAAAAGTGATATATATCAAAAATCCAAAAAAAATGATATATTTCAAAAAACCCAAAAAAATGATATATTGTCAAAAATCTAAAAAAATGAAAAATATCCTTAAAAATGACCATCTTAGTAAAAACTTAGCAATCGGTGCTTTGATGTATCTCCAAAAAAATAATATATTCCAAAAATGCAAAAAATAAAAATGAAAATATGAAAAAATTGCAATAAGATCCAAGTGGTGAAAACCTAGAAATATGCACTATTTGAGGCCTTTGCAACCATATTTCTTAGCATCTGTCCTCGACATTTATCCTTTCTCCATCAATCCTTGTCCTTATTTCTTTGGTTTAGAATTGGTCTTTGTCTTTGTCTAGGGGGTCATAACTATCTTAATCTTGGTCTCTTGGATGCATTAAAGTCTTTAGGACACCTTGCAAATAGTGATTTTCAACACCACCCTAGTTGTATTTTTCAATACAACCCCTGACATCAAGTTTTTTTTTAACACTTATTGGGTGTTACCCAATTTTTTCATGTGATCTTACCTGCTTGTGAGAATTTGAACCTTTTCCTTTGAACTTAGTATCAGTTAAGAGACTTAAATTTTTAAAACATAAGCACTTAATGCTTGAGCTATGTAATGTTCTTTTATTTGTGTTCTAACTGTTATTGATTTTTGTTGAGTGTTCTTGTCTAATAAGTCTCCTTAGTATGCTTAGCTAGAGGACTTGAGACATGGGGCATATTTTTTATTTTCTTTCTATTTATGGGTGTTTTCTTGAAACTCTAAAGTGTCTCTTCTTGTCCCCTTGAAATACTTTGGAGATTTGAGGCATCATCCTTGATTATTTTTGCATGCAACCATTCTTATGGTCATCCCAAGATTTATGCCTTGATGTAAGCATGGTTTTGCTACAATAAATCAAGTAAGATAACATCAGAGTCATCTTGACCTTTATGTCTTCAATGCTTAAGTTAGAATCTTTCCACATTCCAATCTGATATAAATCACATTCATACCTTCATAGTTACACTTCTGACTATGATGATTGTGTGAATTTCTGATGTCCATTGATAATGGCCCAATAACAAAAATAAGTTGCTTAACATTCTCTAATGAATGATGAGCATAAAATTTTATGTTACAATTTCTCTATTGCAAGTACACCTTTGTATTTTCATGTAGCTTTCATTTTTAGACTTTATTTTTAGGTTGCATTATGAGTTTGAGATGGTTTTCCTTCATCTTTCATATGGAATCTTAATCAACTGTGGTCATTTCCTTATCTTCTTTCATGATCTCAATTTCCATTTTCTATATTAAAAAATTTATTGATTTTGAGGCATTCTCTATCTTAAGGTAAATTATATTTCTTATTTCCATTTCTTTCCACCTCTTTCAAAATTCAATCTTCAATTTTCTTTCACCCCGCTTCTTTTCTTTTAATTAAACTCTAGGGCATATCCTTCATGCTTGATGATCTACTCTAGTTCTGTGATCCTTATTTTTTTTTTATCTTACATCAAGAACCTTATCTTTAGTTAGATTTGATCAAATTTACCAAATTTTTTTTCTCCTCTATTTTATTTCGATTTCAATCACAAGAGGGTAGTACCTATTAAACTTCAATCCCTGATTCAACTTTATCAATTTTTGTTCCACCTAGGATAGCATTGTCTTTGTCAAGACAAAATTGTTATAAAAAATTGTATTCTTTGTCTTGATGTGTTCCTAAGTTGACCACACATCTGTGTTGGTTTTTGATCCCAAATTGACCTTACACTTCAACGACATTCTTTGACTACATGTGTTCCTGAAAAGATCACACATTAGTCAAAGAGGGGCAAATGTATGGACACTAAAATGGTAGCGTAAACTTTGGGCTCCAATTCTTCAATTTATCAATTTCCTGAATAAATGCATCACAATATTTTATTGAATTGACTCAAATCAATTTCCTTGATCAAATTGCAATTAATTTAACTATTTCAATATTTTTAAAGATTTGATCATTTCATCAATAATCTTATTTAATTAAAAGAAAATCTCTCTTTTAATTAAATAGTTTTATCTTATTTAATTAAAAGAAAAAATGTATTTTAATTAAATAAATAAATCCCCACTTAAAGCTCTCTTTTTGATGAAAAAAGGAAATAAATCAAATAAAATTTCCTTTCTTTTGTACATATCTATAAGTGGTGTATTTTTTTCCTCTTACTTGCCTTTTTAGAGATTTATCCAACATAGCTCTTATGAGAAGCCTCCCACCTCCATAGTTTACTTTATAAGGAGCCATTTATTTCTATAATCTTGTTATGCTGCAAGTTTGGAGATTGATTTTAGAGAAGGAGTTTGAGCATTAGAGTTTGAGCCTTAGGGTTTGGACATTGGAGCTTCATTGTAACTTCTCTTTTCTTGTCTTCTTCTCTCATTCATCCATGACTTCCATCATCATGCTTCATTATTGGATTTTCATATTAGCTTAGAGTCATATTTACTTCATATATTAATCTTGTATTGTTATTTCCTTTCATAAATTGGATTTCATTTCTTGTATTACTTTGCATTGTTATCATTTAGATTAGCTTGCATCTCCATTTGCATGTATATTTTGATCTTTGAATCTCTTTTTTTATGGTGTACTTTCATGGACACAAACTAGGTCAAACTAAAGGGTTCTATTACAAACCCTTGCACTCTATGAATAAAGAGCTATGAGCCATCATTTGAGATCTCATTCTTGAGAAATCTTTGATATAATGACTCATAGAAGTGTGTCAACATTTTAGCACATAATGACCACCTCTATTGAGCTACTTTTTAGTGATTGAGCCTCCACTATCTAGTGAAATGATCTATAGCAACTAGGATGTATTGGTGATGTGTCAAAGATGGAAAATTGATGAGACCAATGAAATTGAATCCCTAGTTTGAAAATGGTTTTACTTTAGTAATAGTTTGTAGCATCATGTACCTTTCACTTATTTTGACTATTTGACATGTATGACAAGTCATGACATGGGTAAGTGTACCAAGTTGTGGTGCCAAAAGGGGCATATAAGTGGACACCTTTTTTCTAAAATCCATAATTTCTAAACTTCAACAAGAATTTGAAGATAGTTATGCTCAAAATTTTAAGATATGACCAAAAAAAAAAGTAGTAGTCCTTTGAATATAGTTTCTAAACTACTAATTTTTATTCAACATGGTTTAGTTTTAGATCCTCAAAAAAGGGGGGCCACAGAAAGCGGTACTGTTTATTCCAAAAAAGAAACATAGTACAAAGTGTGGTCCCCTTAAAATTTTAACTTTTTTTTTTTGAAAGTCTTTAATCGCTCTAGTCAAAAGTTACTTAACACTATGCAGTTTATTCCATATTTTTTGGGTAATTTTATAATGTGTATATTATTTTTTATGAATTTTTTAACTAGACACATCTCAAAAATGTGAAATATCTGTGTGCTCCCCCTAGAAATGATTGAAAACTAATCTAAAATCAAAACTTCTTTTTTTCAAAGTGTGTAGAATAGAATCTAGTTTCTAAAAAATTAAGTTGTTGGAAAATTTGATGAACGAGCTAAAATCTACAACCCAATTATACATGTTGGTTTTTGACAAAAAATGGACATACGTTCAAAAGAAAGTATAGATGAAAGGCTTGAAATAGCTCAAATAAAAGTAAATTATATTATTATATAGCTAATATAGAGACCTACAATCTCATGCAACCTGATCTTATTGATGCTCAACCACAAGGAATCTTGAAGGAGAGCACACAAGAAAAATCAATCATTTTTTGTATGTTTGCAACAAAACATGTCTTAGACTAGTTTATAGACTCCAAACCTTTGGGTTGGATCCCCAAGGAAAAACCAAGGTTTAGGCTTGGTAGATTGAAAAGGTTTGAATAGCGTGTATGCCCTATAGCACATGTGCACTATAGTGCACACACATAGAGTAGGGGATGGGAGAGGGGAGAGAGAGTAGGGGTGGCAGAAAGAGTACAAGATGGGAGAGAGAGGAAGTGTGAGAGAGAGTAGGGGTGACAAAGAGAGAGTTCAGGATGGGAGAGAGAGATTGAGAGTAGGAGATGGTAGAGAAAGGGAGCAAAAGAGGGAGAGAGAGAGAGGGAGAGAGAGGAGGATAGGAGTGTATGTGAGAGAGAGTAGGGCATGGGAGTGTGTGTGAGAGTGTGAGAGAGAGTAGGGGTGGCATAGAGAGAAAGTAGGGGATGGGAGAGGGGAGAGAGAATAGGGGATGGGGAAGAGAGAGTAGAGAGGGAGAGAGTGAAATAGAGTGATAGTAGATGGTGGGAGAGGGAGTGGGAGGGGGAGAGGGGGGATGGGAGTGTGTTTAAGATATCTAGAGAGTAGAGGATGGGAGAGGAGAGAGGGGGGGGGGTGGATGGGAGTGTGTGGGTGTGTGAAAGGGAGAGAGTAGGGGATGGGAGATAGAGAGTAGGCAATGGGAGAGGGAGTGGGAGAGGGAGAGAGGGGGGAATGGGAATGTGTGTGTGTGTGTGTGTGTGTGTGTGAGAGAGAGAGAGAGAGAGAGAGAGAGAGAGAGAGAGAGAGAGAGAGAGAGAGAGAGAGTAGGGGATGGGAGATAGAGGAAGCGTGAGAGATAGTAGTGGTGGCAAAGAGAGTATAGGATGGGAGAGAGAATTTGAGAGTAGGGGATGGGGGAGAGAGAGAGTATAGGATGGGAGATAGGGTAGGAGAGGGAGAGTGAGAGAGAGAGGAGGACAAGAGTGCATGTGTGTGAACAAGAGAGAGAGTAGGGAATGGGAGAGGGGGGAGAGAGAGTAGGGGATGGGAGAGTGTAAAAATGTGACAGAGAAAGAGAGTAGGGTGTGGCAGAGAGAGTAGTGAGGGAGAGAGATAGTAGATGGTGGGAGAGGGAGTGGGAGAGGGAGAGAAAGTGAGAGACAAAGTGGGGGATGGGAGAGGAGAGAGAGGGGGGGATGGGTGTGTGTGTGAAAGAGAGAGAGTAGGGGATGGGAGAGGGGAGAGAGAGATAAAGATAATAGGGGATGGGAGAGAGAGAGAGTAGGTAGTGGGAGAGAGGGTGGGAGAGGGAGAGGGAGAGAGAGGGGGATGGGAGTGTGTGTAAGAGAGAGTAGCAGATGAGAGAGAGTGTGAGTGTGAGAGAGAGTAGGGGTGACACAGAGAGAGTAGGGGATGGGGGAGAGAGAGAGATAGTAGGTGGTGGGAGAGGGAGTGGGATAGTGAGAGAGGGGGTATGGGAGTGTATCTGAGTGATCTAGAGAGTAGGGGATGGGAGAGGAGAGAGAGTGAGAGAGAGTAGGGGATGAGAGACTTGAAAGAGAGTGATAGATAGTGAGGGATGCAAGAGAGAGAGAGAGAGAGAGAGAGAGAGTAAGCAGTGGGAGAGGGAGTAGGAGAGGGAGAGCAAGAGAGAGCAGGGGATGGGAGAGAGAGACTAGGGGATGGGAGAGAGAGAGAGGGGGGAATGAGAGTTAGAGAGAGAGAGTAGGGGATGGGAGAGGAGAGAGGGTGAGAGAGAGTAGGGAATGGGAGAGAGAGTAGGCAGTGGGAGAGGGAGAGTGAGAGAGAGAGTAGGGGATGTGAGAGGGGAGAGAGTAGGGAGAGAGAGAGAGTATGGTATGGGAGGGGGGAGAGAGAGTAGGGAGAGAGAGAGTATAGGGTGTGGGAGAGGGGAGAGAGAGGGGGGATGGGAGTGTGTGAGAAAAAGAGAGTAGGGGATGAGAGAGGAGAGAGGGTGAGAGAGAGAGTAGGCAGTGGGAGAGGGAGATCAAGAGAGAGTAAGGGATGTAATAGGAGAGAGAGAGAGAGAGAGAGAGAGAGAGAGAGAGAGAGAGAGAGAGAGAGAGAGTAGGGGATGGGAGAGGAGAGAGAGAAAGAGAGAGTAGGATATGTGAGAGGATAGAGAGTGAGAGATTAGGGGATGGGAGAGAGAGAGTGAGAGAGAGTAGGCTATGGGAGAGGGAGAGTGGGAGAGTAGGGGATGGGAGAGGGGAGAGAGAGTAGGGAGAGAGAGAGAGAGAGAGAGTAGAGGATGGGGGATGGTTGGATAGGGAGAGATGTGTTTTAACATAGTATAATGCACACACACTTTATAATGTGTATGCATTATAGTGCATATGCACTATGTGAAATCACCAAAAAATGGTCAAAAAACAAGTTTGAGTCTCTTTTGATCCATATTCTACTTTTTGTTTGATGTGCATTCTGTTGTTCTGATAGAAAACATAGGTATCAAGCTGTTGGAAGTTAGCAAACACTATTTGAAGACTTTTTGAAGCTACCACACACAAAATTCAATCATTGGATCAGCTTTTTGAATATTCTTTCTATAGAAAAGGTTAGTGCAGTCCTTTTTAAATATTTTTTGTTGATATATAGAGACAAATTTGATTATAATTTGACATGTTGTTTAGTATATAGTGAATTCATTGAAATTTGTATGTTTGAGTGAATTATTATTTGGAAATGGTTAGAAATTTGGAAAGTTGTTTCATATATATTATGTATCATTGAAATAATTGTAATTTTTATATGTATTTGAATGATTTTTAATTTACAAATTGTAAGTAATTTAGATGTTTGAATAATTTGACATGTAGAAATCATCATCATGCCAAAGAAGAAACCAAAAACTCAAACAAATGAAGATAAAGAGAGAGATTGGGAAATTCAAAGAGATAAAATGAAACTACTACGTGAACAAAGAAAATTGCAAAGTAATAATGAAGAATTGACTTTTGAAGAGGATCAAGAACCACCAATACAAAGAAACAAAGAGGAAGAATTGGAAAGACAAAGAGAACAAATGAGACTGTTACGCTCAAGAAGACAATTAAATTGTGAAGCTACACCATCTTCCAATGTTGGAGTCATATCATCCTCTCATGTTGAAGAGACACTAATTTGTAGATCCAATGATGTACACCCTCCATCATGTCATGTTGAAGGCACAACATCAACATATCAAGTATGTGATATTCCATCTTTTGCATTTTATTGCCAAGGCACATCATCTTTGGTTCAAGGTACACAAAACACTCAACCTTATATTGATGTTCAAAATGTTGAGAGAATGGAAAAGATTACAAAACCTTCTAGAATTAATTTTAGAAAATCAAAATATTTGATTGATATTGATACTAACATTTCGAAATAAATGCTTGACAAGATTAGCAAGCATATTTGTCAAAGAAAAGTTGATTGTATGTGGAGATTATTCTTTGAAAAATTAAATATTAAAGGTCAATGCCAATTATTTGTTGAAATGATGAGGAATTATAAATTTGGACCTATCATGAAGATTCTTGGGCTAAGAATGATGGACAATTTAAATGAAAAAAGCATTGTAAAGAATCTAATGAGTGCTTATGACAAAGTGGGTTCTAAATCATGCACCAAAGATAGTAATGTCACAAGACGAGTATTTACATCAACAATAGTAAGTATTCAAATGAAGAAATATCAACTCATGAGAAAGACAAGGAAAACATTGAAAATTGGTAGAGATACTCTAAGGAGAGCTATGCTAATACATGAGAGATTGGAAGATCCAACAAAAATGAGCTATGTACATTTAGCGGTAGACTATCGTGAAAGGATAAAGAAATCAGTGAAGCTTTGAAATTATTGATCAAAGATTTTTAGAAAAATAACACGTGTTTCCCCTAATCAAAGAGATGTTGTAAGAAGGAGGATTGGTAGCCAAAATTGTGACCCACATGTGAAACATTTTTTGGACTCAACTTAGACACAATTTTTTGCAAAATTTATTGATATGTATCCTCAAATTTGAATAAGTCAAAGATTTTTTGAGATAGCTAAACCTTTTTATGTGAAGATAAATGACACATCCATAACTTGTTGTTGTAGAATACACATTGAATTTTCTAACCATTTTGATGTTTTTAGGCATATATATGTGTTTTTGCATTCTAAGTTTGACCCACATGTGAAATATTTTTTGAACTCAACTTAGACACAATTTTTTGCAAAATTTATTGGTATGTATCCTCAAATTTGAATAAGTCAAAGATTTTTTGAGATAGGTAAACCTTTTTATGTGAAGATAAATCACACATGCAGGACTTCTTGTTGTAGAATACACATTGAATTTTCTAACCATTTTGATGTTTTTAGGCATATATGTGTGTTTTTGCATTCTAAGTTTTTTTTGTAAGATTGTGACATGAATGAGCCACCAAGATCTTCAAGGGAATTCATATCCAATATTTTATGTGAAATAGGGGATGGCCAAAAATTTTACAAGACATCATGCTTGGATGGTACATGCTTATTTTGTAGTTCTTTGCAATTTTTATCAACTTGTGAATATTTGAATAGTACACATGCAATTGGAAATGAAATAGTAGATTACAAAAAATTTATGATAGTGACATATGTTCTTAAAGATAGGAAATAGGGTAAAAGATGTGACATAGTCATTGAAAAGATACCAGTGTATGAGTTAATGAAGATTTTTCATGAAAAGATTATTTATGAGTATCCAAAGCATAAAAATAGAGCTTGATGGTTGGATTTTTAATTCAAGTTATGCAAGGATACATTTCCACTAGATACCATTGTTTCAGTTGTAGACTTCATAAAGAAGTACACACTACAACTACAAAATGAGGTGCAAGAAAAGTATTATACTTCTCAAAAAGTTTACATATTTTTTCACATAACATTCATGCTTTCACCTACAAGTACAGAGGATGATAGGAAGATTTTGAGAGAGTACCATTTTTATATTAGTGATGATCGATCACATTCTATGGAGTTTGTACATGGTTATTTTCAACTATTTTATGAAAATTTGGCTAACAAGGGTATAAAATATTGTTAGCACATTATTTGGTCAGACAATTGCAGATCTCAATTCAAGAATGCAAATATGTTCTATTGGTTGAGCAGGATGCACAGGTTGTGTAGAATTTAGTATATGTGAAATTTCACAGAGGTTGGTCATGGAAAGGGAGAGCATGATGATCTAGGCACATGCATCAAAAGAGCCTTAGCTCATAAAGAACTAAAGTACAAAGATGGAGCAATATTGATAGATGCAAAATCCATTGTCTAGTGGTGCAATGCTATAATGGGTCCTGGTAAGAAAGGTGAGTCTACAATTTATAGATTTTTTTGGTTGATAGATAATACTAACATTGCACCATATGAGGTTTGTTGCACACTAACATGATCTAGTGAGTTGCACTCTTTTAGAAGCTTTGATGTAGGTTCATGGAGTATCCACTCAAAAAAAATGACATTCTATTGTCCATCAGGTGTAGAGGAAAATTAAGATGATTGTGAGTCAACTGAATGGGTGGAGAAATGAGATATACAGGTTTTGGACCCAATTGACACCTATTGTCTGCCACAAGCACTGAAAATGGTAGAGATGGGTTCGTCTATTGACTTTGACCATTTTTATGATCTAGTGCAACCTGATAATATATATATTTATATATCTTTTTAATTTCAATATGTAACTTTATAATTTTTACCTTAGTATTTTCTAAATTAATGACTGCATTTTGTACATTTGTCACTATAGGCGATGTTTTTTTTGTTATTGCACTTAAAGACAATGAAGAAGGGATAGATTATTATTTGTGTCATTGTGTCCAAGCCAAACAAAAATTAGATCACTCAGTTATAGATGGTGAAGGTTTATAGTTCCATATTAGTGCAATGGTTGTAACTAGCACATGGCTTAGATGATATTCTATGAAGAACCCTAACTTGTGGTTATTCAAGGAATGGCAAACAAAGAGGAAGATTCTTCATTATTCAAACTTGGTTCTCACATCAAATCTCCACATGATAAAATATGGTGGAAAATCACATAATAAGATTCTTTGGAAAGTTTGCAAATCAGACCATGAGACAATACTTGAGACATTAAAATGTAGAGTAGATCTAGTTGGTTCATTAGAGAGAGAGAGAGAGAGAGAGAGAGAGAGAGAGAGAGAGAGAGAGAGAGAGAGATCATTTGGATCCAAATACAATGTTAGAACCTCTCCCCCAAGACTGTCGACATGACAAGGTGGGTATTATTATTATGTGTAAGTGATGAGATAAATTTAAATCATATATTTTATATTTTTATTTTTCAAGAATCTAGATACATTATTTGAATTTATATTAAATTCTTTAATAGGACTCATTTTCAAATTAGTCATTTGAATAAATGAAAGTTTTGAATTTTTTGTTTAGATCAAAATGTAATGAAAGAACATGAAAATTGTTAGAATGTGAATGCTTTATGATTTAAAGTCATGATTGTGTGTATGTAACCAGAAACTTCAAACTGGCAAAAGCAAGGATACAATGAGAGAAGTTTCCAAGACTCATCAAGTCATTTAGTAAGCTACTTGGTCATTTCTAGAAGCTCAAACAAATAATTTTGTGCATTTGGAACATTGTTACTAATAATGATATTATGACTAACATGCTTTCATATTTTATTTTCTTTGTCATTTGTAATTATTTTAGATAAACTACAACCCATCTTATAAATTTTTTAGATGTTGTCTATTTGGAAGCATTAAGATCAAAGTATATGATCTTTGGTTCACTCCTAGTTACAAGATTCAATTTTTTAGCATATGTATGGATTTAGGGGTCAAATCCTTTAGGGATGACCATAGGTTGTTATGTTTGTTTTCTCTTAGTCTCAAGATTGCAAGGTTGTGATTGTGTGAAAGAATTCACAGTCTTACGGATAATCATAGGTGGTTCATCAATGTTTGATTTGTAACTTTTCTTTTTCCTTTTAGACCTAATCATATGTATGTTCTCACAAGTTGGCTCAATCATATGTAGTTGATCTTTGCATCCTATTTTTCTTCCTAGAACTTTCTTCTTGTTCATTCTTGGGTACCTAGGTTCATTGTAAACCATATGATCAGTATTAGTCATGAGTCCATCCACCCAAACTTTCTTATCATCAATGATATATTGAATGAGGTATTTAAGTTCCATATAATTTGATGTAGAGTGCAACAATGGAAGCACAACCTTAAGACCTAGCCCCAAAACTAGCACTCAAGATGTTCAAAAGATTGAACAATTGGTTTGTTTCACTTCAACTAGTGTATAGCTCTACAAGGAGCCACTCTAAAGGTTTTAAGACTCACCAAACACAAGTATGACACAAAGAAATTTGATCCAAATTCAGCCTTTAAGAATAGTTCTCTTAATTTGGATAAAATATGGATTTTATGGTTCTAGGCCTCACAACTTCAAACAAAGGCTAGAAACTACTTAGTCACAACCCAACTAAGCAAAATACACCACTAGTTGCACTCCCAACAACTCACAACACAAATTGCAAGGAAGTACCTAAAATCCTATTAGGTCTGCAATCCTTGATTTTTACCACAAATTTCAAAACTTCCCAAAATACTTAAGGAGAAAATCACATGTTTAGATACCTATTTCCAAGTTCTCTCAAACCCCAAAGTTGTAGAGATTGACTCCTCTCTAGCATATCATAACCATGACTAAGTCCACAAGCCTAATTAGCTAGATTAGGCTTGGGTTTCAAAGCAAGAGGTTAGGAATGGGTACATAGAACCAAAAATTCACTTCCAAGGTGTTCTACTAACTAAAAAAAAGGACAATTTGTTTGATCACCAAGTCCTTAAATTCTCTCCATCTCTTTATCTAATCCAATCTCCTTAAAATTGGTCAAATACATGGCGATATTTGACCTATGGCTTCCTCCCAAAATTCAATGCCTTCAATTCCTATTCCAAAACTACAAAAATCTTATAGTACACATCCCTAACTTTCTTTATACAAGTGGAGAAGAAATTCCACCAATGGATCAACAAGTTAGGGGCATTTGAATGCCAAAACCCTAAAATTGAGGGTTTCTCAAACCAACAAGCTTATAAATTTAATTACTTTTGAAAGAAAAAGGATAAAAACTTCAAACTGCTGTCAAAAGCCTTCAGATAGTTAGCATCAACTTTTAGATAAGAAAGGTCATCATCCACCCCTTATTCTTTTGTACTGTACTTGCAAAATGTCAAGAAATTGAACTGAAATAGGTATATTTTATTGATTTGAAAAAAAGTTTACAATTGGATCTTCCCTCTTTGTCTAGTTTTGAATGTCTCAAGCCAAAATATGTTGTTTACAATCAGTACACTCAACCATCAAATGGTTTGAGCCATTGAGACTCTTAAACTAAAAAGTTGCTTAGTAAATTGTAAAAGTTGCTGACAACTTTAAAGCAACTTTTTCCGCTATAGCAAGAAATATCACATTTAAACTTGATTAAAACTTAGAAACCTTGTTAGGCTTCCAAACCCTGAAGACACACTTGGAAAAATATTAAATGACTAACATATCATCCATTAGAACTAAATGATTCCCAAGGTTTATAAACACACCAAGGGGTCTTGTGTCCTTAAAAAAATGGATGGGTCATAGGGAGATCATTAGATCTATCCCCTAACCTTATTACAAACATATTGATAAATTAAAGTTAGGTGCTCTACACCATAATTTTAGTCTTATGAAACTTATTCCTATCATAGATGTAATAGTAATTGTCATGCCAAAATTTAGGCTTAACCTTGGGTTCATAAGGTTTATAGTTATATGGTAGTGTAATGATCTTATTCGATATCAAAGTATTCAACACTAGTTCAAGCGAGTCTCTTAGAGGTGTATAGGTGTGCTTAGATTTGAAAACCCATGATGGTTTACCTCTACTAGAGTCATTAGATTTGTTTGAGTCAATATTCAAGTGAAGAAGCATATTATTTTGTAGTTTGAATGTCATTGGTCATTGGTCAAGTTGATGTCATTGGTCAAGTTGGTCACATTTTGCTCCTTCCTCATTTCTTCCATTTATTTTATAACAACATCTAAAGGTGAAGGTTCCTCCTTTTGAATCAAATTGTCAACATTGAGGTTGTGTGAAAATTTTACTCCTTGAGAGAATAAGTGCATGAAGCATTTATCCTTTTCTTAATCCAAGTTCAATTTCATGAGCTTTTGTTAATATTTATCTTGTTGAAATTGTAAGATCTCTTGCTTAGTGATTTTTGGATTTTGATAATTATCTTGTGAACCATTTCTAGTATATTTTGACCTTTGGGGTGAAAGTTAACAATGTCTACAAATTTAATTAGTAAATCCTTGAGAAAATTGTCATGCTTCTTCTATATAGCATTAGGTCACTTTCCTTGGAGAATCTTATATCTAGTTGTAATTGGCATGAAAGAAGATATAATAATTCAATAGGATAACTAGAATAGAATTTATATTCAAACTAATTTAGTAATATTTTCACTTTTCTAAAGTGATGATGTAAAAAGAGAAAAAATGCATAAAATGTTGTCCCCTTGCATAAAATGTTGTTCTCTTACATTTTTCTTCACATTTTTCCATAAAATCAAGAAAATAAATTGAAGATTAGGATACCCATTTTTCTTCTCTATAACATATCAAAATATGAAATATGGTTTTTTTGGACCAAGCCTCTACTATTACACTATGGGCCACTTTTTAGGCATAAAAACCCCTCCATTTACAAATGAACTATATGAACTAATTATCCTCCAACCATAGAACTTGGTAAAGTATCTTAATATGATCCTAAAGTGAGGATTATTCAATTGGATTAAATCCATCAACTCTCTATATGTGTTTTCTATGAAACCCTTACCAAATAAGGCAAAAAACTAGGGCCTCTTCAAATCTGACCAAGAAATCACTTCCAAGACCTATTAGTTGATTCTACACCATGTTTATGATGATTAATTTGTCTATTTTACATAAAAATATGGCCTCCTTTAGGCATATCTCTTGTTGCTATACCTATAGCATCAAATTTGATGCAAAGTCTACAACCATAATTTACCACCACCTCCTGTAGTGCCTAGCAGGACCCAACCCACTACAATGCTAACCTCTATCTTTCCAAGTGGACTTCACTTCTCCAAGATCTTACCCTCTCCCTAGGGTTCACAAAAAACTTAGGTCTCAATTAGGCTTTAGGGACACTAGCCCTCAACTAGGTTGAATAGGGTAAATTAGAGAAAATGCTTCCAAGGGTTTAAAAAAAGACTTTTTTTTATATGCTTAGGCCTATCCCACTAGGATTCACCCACTTTTAAGGTTCAAACACCACCAATAGACCTACTTCTGAAATCTAGGCCTAGGAATCCTAATAGGTCTATTTCTAGTTTTCAAGGGTTAACTCCCAAACTCTCCAAACAATGTGACAAAAAATATATATTTCTAGATACCCTTTTCTAGACTCTTAAAGTTCCAAAAGTCTTATGGGCTGATCTTACTCTAGCATACTCAAACACCAACTGGGTTCACAGTCCTAATAGGCCTAATTAGGCTAGCTTTCCAAAGCAAGTGCCAAGAGATAGAGTCATAGAATCAACACAACCACTTGTGAATCTTCCTAATTCCACCATTCCCTTGGGTCACAACAACAAGTTTGGGTGTTCTAGACCACTTCTTCTTTAAAATAGGGATGAATACATGGTGATATTCAGCCTAAGGCTTGCAAGAAAAACTAACAAACCACATTTTCTTCCCTTGAAACTTTACCATATGTGAAAATACTCTCCTAAATTTCTTCCCACTAAAAATCAACCTAGTCCCACCATTGGATTGCAAGTTAGAGGTCCATGAATGCAAACTAGTCATGTTACAACACTAACCAGGCAGCCCTTAGTAAATCAACAATAACTTGCACAAATGAATACATGAAAACATGAAACCAAATGAAAATTAAAGATGATTTAAATACCTATCTAAAAATATCACTCTTTCACATGTTACAACCCATACACATCTATACAATAACAAGTAATAGGAAAAATGGTAGAAAAATTAGGTTTATTGCTCCAAAACACTTCAAATCCGTACAACCAATACCACTTTAGGTCTATATGGTCATCTCATACATATATATGTCCATTATAATGGTTAAAACCAAATTTCAAATAATGTTTGCAGCTTTTACATGTTTAAGCAACAAAATTGCAAAGTTGTCAGCATTTTTGCAATTTTGCTTGACAACTTTTTTTGCAAATTTTCACATTTGACCTCTTAAACACTTGAAACTTAACCAAATGATTCTAAGGATGTCTTAAATAATCTAGGAAATGTGAAAATTCCTTTTGCCTTGAAAAATTAACTATTTTTCACATTTTTGACCCCTTGGTTCAATTCGCCACTTAGGTTTATAATTGACACCTAAAGTCCAATTGACCTTAAATTTTGGGTCTTATTAAAAAATTTTGCAATC
Organism: Cupressus sempervirens; assembly: GCA_028749045.1. Lineage (NCBI taxonomy): Eukaryota > Viridiplantae > Streptophyta > Pinopsida > Cupressales > Cupressaceae > Cupressus > Cupressus sempervirens. The sequence continues at coordinate 244,850,214 of CM053790.1, forward strand.
TTGTACCTAATTTCCAACTTGGATCTCTACCAGTTTGCCTTGGTGCCCTGCACCAAAATTTAATGCATTTTCATGCACCCAAGCACTGCAAACTTGTTCGGTTGGATGATCATTGGTGTAGGGAACCAAGGCAAATAGATAGGTGTCATCCTAGTTATTCATTAGGAATAAGGTTGCAAAATGATGTTATAAGACCCAAGATGTAAGGTCAATTTGACTCTAGGTGCCATTATAAGACAGAGTGCCAAATTGAACTAAGGGGTCAAAAATGAGCAATATAGGTATTTTTTAAGGCAAAAAAGATTTTTATATTTCTTAAAATGTTATAAAGGTCCTTAGGGTCATTAGGTTATGTTTTAGCGGTCTAAGAGTTAAGATGTCAAAAATTGCAAAAAATTGCAAAAGTTGTCAAATCAAAATTGTAAAAATGCTAACAACTTTGTAGGAGCTTGGAAACTGGTGAAGGGCTGAGCATTTGAAAATAAGTTACTTTAGTGTTGCCAAAACCTTTTCAAGTTGTAGAAGTGGAATCAAATGAAAAATGTAAAAATCGCATTTTTTGTGCAAAGTTGCTCAAATTTGCAACATAGTGAAAAAAGGGTTGTGGGATCAAACTATCTATTTTTTTAGCTCTAGATGGCTAGGTAAAACCTATTCCCAAGCTTGTCCTATCTCATTAAGCACTTGAATGTTCTTGGGCATGCCAAATGAAATGTCCCTAAGGGTCACTAAATGCCATAGGGCAATGATCTTTGATGGGGCATATCTCAGAGCTCGTGTGAGGTATGGATGTTATTCTAGTTTTTATAGGACCCTATTGCAAATACCTACAATAACCTCTCTCACTTTTTGGAGATCATACTCCATTTTGATTTTGCAACACCATCTCAAGTGATGCTAAAACTTGTAGTGTTGGCCAGTACAAAGTTTTTAACTATCAGATCTCTCGCATCTTTCATCGTGGGATCAAACTATCTATTTCTTTAGCTCCAAGTGGTCAGGTAAACCCTATCTCCAAGCTCATTGCATCCTATTGAGCACTCAAACATTCTCGAGCATGCCAAACTGAAATGTACCTAAGGGTCACTGAATTCCATAGCGAAAAGATCTTTGATAGGGCATATCTCAAAACTCATGTGAGGTATGCATGCGATTCTAGTTCCTATAGGACCATGTTGTAGAGACCTACAATAATCTCTCTAACTTTTTAGAGATCTTATTCTATTTTGATTTTGCAATTCCATCTAGGGTGATGCTGAAACTTGTAGTGTTGGCTAGTACAAAGTTTCCAACTACCAAATCTCTCGCACCTTTCATCATGGGATCAAACTATCTATTCTATTAGCTCTAGGTGGCTGGGTATACCCTACCCCCAAGCTCATCCCATCCTGTTTAGTGCTTGAACATTCTTAGGTATGTCAAATTGAAACATCCTTAAGGGTCACTAAATGCCATAGGGCAATGATCTTTTATGGGGCATATCTCGGAGCTCGTGCAAGGTATGGATGCAATTCTAGTTCCTATAGGACTATCTTGTAGAGAACTACAATAAAATTTCTCACTTTTTGGAGATTTTACTCCATTTTGATTTGATGCTAAAACTTGTAGTGTTGACCAGTACAAAGTTGCCAATTTCCAAATCTCTCTCACCTTTCATTGTGGAATTGAACTGTTTATTCCATTAGCTTTGGGTGGCTGGGTAAATCTTATCCCTAGAACATCCTATCTTATTGAGCACTCAAACATTCTTGGGAATACCAAACCGAAACATCTCTAAGGGTTGCTAAATGCCATAGGGAAGTGATCTTTGATGGGGCATATCTCAGAGCTCATGTGAGGTATGGATGTGATTCTAGTTCCTATAAGACCACATTGTGGAGACCTACAATAATGTCTCTTTCTTTTTGGAGATCTTACTCTGTTTTGATTTTGCAATGCCATCTTAGGTGATGCTGAAACTTGTAGTGTTGGCCAATAAAAAGTTGCCAGCTACCAAATCTCTCTCACCTTTCATTGTGGGATTGAACTATCTATTTTTTTAGCTCTAGGTGGCCAAATAAACCCTATCTTCAAGCTCATCCCATTCTATTGAGTGCTTGAACATTCTCGAGATGGCCAAACTGAAACATCCCTAAGGGTCACTAAATGCCATAGGGTAGCGATCTTTGATGGAGCATATCTCAAAGTTCATGTAGGGTATGGATGCAATTCTAGTTCCTATAGGACCATGCTATAGAGACCTAAAATAATCTCTCTCACTTTTTGGAGATCTTACTCCATTTTAATTTTGCGATGCCATCTTTGGTGATGCTAAAACTTGTAGTGTTCGCCAATACAAAGTTGCCAACTATTAAATCTCTCTCACCTTTTGTCATGGGATCTAACTATCTATTCCATTAGCTCTGACTGGCTAGGTAAATCTTATCCCCAAGCTTGTCCTTTCTTGTTGAGTGCTTGAGCATTCTCAGGCATGTCGAACTGAAACGTCCCTAAGGTCACTAAATTCCATAGGGTAATGATCTTTGATAGGGCATATGTCAAAGCTTGTGCAAGGTATGGATGTGATTTGAGTTCCTAAAGGACCATGTTACAAAGACTTACAATAACATCTCTCACTTTTCAGAGATCTTACTCCATTTTGATTTAGTGACACCATCTTGGGTGATGCTGAAACTTATAGTGTTGGCTAATACAAAGTTACCAACTATTAAATCTCTCACCTTTCGTCATGGGATTGAACTATCTATTCCATTAGCTCTGGTTGGCCAAGTAAACCCTATCCCCAAGCTCATCCTGTCCTATTGAGTGCTTGAACATTCTTGGGCATGTCGAACTGAAATGCTCCTAAGGGTCACTAAATGCCATAGGGCAGCGATCTTTGACAAGGCATATCTCATAGCTCATGCAAGGTATGGATGTGATTCTAGTTCCTATAGGACCATGTTATAGAGGCCTACAATAAACTCTATCTCTTTTTGGAGATCTTACCCTATTTTGATTTTACAAAGACATCTTGGGTGATGCTAAAACTTGTAGTGTTGGCTAGTACAAAGTTCCCAACTGCCATATCTTTCTCACCTTTCATCATGGGATCAAACTATCTATTTTGTTAGCTCTGGGTAGCTAGGAAAACCCTATCCCCAAGCTCGTCCTATCCCATTGAGCAATCAAACATTCTTGGGAACGTTGAACCAAAACATCCCTAAGGGTCACTAAATGCCATAGGGAAGAGATCTTTGGTGAGGCATATCTTAGAGCTCGTGCAAGGTATGGATGTGATTCTAGTTCTTATAGGACCATGTTGTAGAGACTTACAATAACCTCTCTCTCTTTTTGGAGATCTTATTTCATTTTGATTTTGTGACACCATCTTGGGTGATGTTGAAACTTGTAGTGTTTGCCAGTACAAAGTTACCAACTTCTAAATCTCTTTCACCTTTTGTCATGGGCTCGAATTGTCAATTTTGTTAGCTCTAGGTAGTTGAGTAAACCCTATCCCCAACCTCATCCCCATCCCATTGAGAGCTTGAAAATTCTCGAGCATTTTGAACTGAAATGTTCCTAAGGGTGATTAAATGCCATAGGGTAGTGATCTTTGATGGGGCATATCTCAGAGCTCGTGCAAAGTATGGATTCAATTCCAGTTCCCATAGGACTATGTTGTGGAGACCTACAATAACATCTCTCACTTTTTAAAGATCTTACTGCATTTTGATTTTTTGATGCCGTCTCGAGTGATGCTAAAACTTGTAGTGTTGGCTAGTACAAAATTGCCAACTACCAAATCTCTCACTTTTCATTATGGGATATAACTGTCTATTCCATTAGCTCCAGGTGGCTAGATAAACAATAGGTCCATCCTTGTCCCATCTCGTTGAGCACTCAAAAATTATCAAGCATGCTGAACTAAAACGTCCCTAAGAAAGACTATGTAAAGTGTTACATTCCAAGTAATGATTGGTTGGGATTTATGTCATAGAATAAGGGAGATGATATTCATGAAGGGTTTCAAATAAAAGGCTACTATAATTGTCAAAACAACATTAATTATAATCAATGCATAAGGTAAAGGCATTACGAAGGAATGAGATCAAAGGAAAATATTCAAGGCAACAATAGTGAGTGTGATGAACAACTTTTTAAACCTTTGTAGTAGTGTAACTATCAATATCTCTAAAAAACCTCTTAAATCTTTATCAAAATGCTAATTTCCATGAAAGCAATGACATAGTATTAAACTTAATATTTGTGTTCAATTCTAGGGCTTTGTGGCAGGGTTAAAGAAAGTGGAATAATTTCCTATGTAGATGGAATACGTAAAAGAATATCAAGTGGAAAAGTGTGATCATGAAAATCTTTAAAAACATTTTAACTTTTCTTTCAACTAAGAACAACAATAGTCCTGGGTCCAAACAAGTGAAAAGGCATGTGAGAAGCCTATGTAGTAGTTATGTGCAAATGGAATAGAGTGTCCAATTGAGATCAATGATTCATTAAAGTATAATGAAAAACCTCTTAAAAGCTAGTCATATGGTAAAAATCATGGACAACCTTTATGGTAGAGGTATATAAGAACTAATTTAATGGATCATATGATAATGAATTTAAAAAATAATAAGACATAGTGAGACAACAATCTTAATAAATCTAGCAATCATGTGTAATAGAATAGAAGACATTTAGTACTACTTATAGTAGGAGTAATAAATTAAAATGCTTCAAAGATCTTTTAACAAAACACCTAGTTTTGTATTTGCAAAAAGACTTACAATCAAATACTACAATGAGTTGTAAAGTTGTGAGTTAGTTCATAAAGGGATAACCATGAAGGAAAAATCACAGTTCTAAAGCTATGAAGAGGAGCTCCAAATGCCATTTAGGTGGTGGTAGATTGATAGTTTGAGGAAACTTATTATCTACTTCTATTTTTTCAAAGTTGAACTCTATTGGAATAAATTTACAAATTTCACCTAGCATGAGCTGAGAATTCAATAAAGGCTTTCAAATGTTTTTGCATACATGTTAGTGCACTAGTGATATATGCTGATTTTGAGGCTACACTATATCAATATATTATTATATTGTTATGATGAATGGTGATATAATGAATAAGAATCTAACAAATCTAGAGGTCCAAAGTTGTGCAATTGTTATAGCATTAAGGATAAGACATTGAAATAGTGAGGTTTTCCCTTTGGAGAATGTGACAATTATAGCATTATGGAAATAGTAGTTTTAAAGAAGATGAAAATAGGCACTCCAAAATTCATGGCTTAAATGAGCAAAGGGACTCCAAAAGATGTCAAAAAAATGAAATTCATGGTTGTCTTGTTGGTGATGTTAAAGATGATTTGTATAGTAGACAAAGCATCAAATTCAAGAAGTTAAAGAACAAAAAGGTTTAGGAAAGTAGTTTGTCATAGATGAACATGGGACATGCATCCCATTATCTTAAAGAAATAGCATAATACATTTTTAAAGATATTAATGCCATGAAAGTAGAGCCTTAAGCCAGGGGACATGGATTGAATGAGGTTAAACAATAGATATATGAAAGTTCTCTATAATAGCTTTAAAAAATAAGATACTTGAAGCCTCTACATTCACCATGCATTATTTATACTTTGTGACCAAGTTTTGAAAGGTTTTGTAAATTTCTTCAAAGATACCTATCTACTGCTAGTTTTGGAGTTGTTTATCATGAAAGGGTTGTAAGTCTTGTCTCTACCATGGAAATTCTATGGTCTTCTAGATTTCAAGGATACAAAACCTAATTTATTATATTATGCAAGAAAGGGCCTTGAAAATGAGTGCAAATAATTCTTTGACCAAGCCCTAGGCAAGCTAGGCAATGCCCAACTAGGGACTATCAGCAAAGAAATAACTCTTGAGAGCAAAGATTGAAGAATGAGGACTTTCCATTCTAAGGTATTAAATATGGGTATGAGGAGGTTCTAACTTGTGGAGGAGGAGTCTTGATGAAGTGTGTAAGGTTTCTTAAAAGTGGTGATAGCAGGCAGCCAAGAAAACCCTACAAAACCCTCAATTTTGCTATTTTTGTTGTATAGCCTATATGCACCCTGAGACCCTAAAAATCCTTAAGAATGGGTCATATGTATCAATTTTTCTTAAGGCCAAAGGTGTTGAAACTCTAAGACAAAGGAGCTATTGGCCCTAGAAATTCGGGTGGAGGCCTAATTAGGGGCTCTCCTTGTAGCCCTTTTTTGAATAAATCTTGAAATTGAGTACAAACCCATTGTTGTTATCCATTCAAGCATAGTAGAAGTGTTCCAATAACACCTTAGGACATCATGGAAACCTTGGTTGGATTGGGAGTGCTATGGTACTCTAGTAGACCTATAAAACATTTAGAGGGATATTGTTCCTAGAAGAGTAAGGGAGTGATGCTGCAAGTTTGGATCATTTAACCTAGTGAGGAGGTTGGGCAAGGTTAGGGGATGTTCTGCATAGCAAGAGATCCTATTGACCACATAACTGTACAGAAAACACCAAGATCCACATATAATATACAAGGTTGCATGGGGATAGGTGTACTTGGGGTACTTAGGGTACATGTATGGGTACAAGTATGCATACAACTATTTTTTATAATAGGGGATGCAGTTACTTGAGTATGTAAAAATTTATTTTTAATTATACTTTTATATTTATAGAAAACCTAAATTTATGAGTCATGACAATGATTTTTCAAATCAAGAACAGTGATAAAGTTTGCAAATGAATGTATTGTTTTTAGTTTCAGATTTGTTATATGTTTGTAATAATAATTTATGATAAATGTTTGAAATCTCAATCAAGGTTCTTAGCTATGATGCTCCCCACTGAGTACCTAGTACTTGGGATATGTGTACCTGATACTTGGGTATGCATACCAAGGGTGTCATACATGAAAGAACATATAATATATTATGATAACCAATAATGTCATACATGAACAAACATATAATATAAAATGATAACCAATAATTTCATAAGTCTAATAATTTCATGCATTAGATAAATGTCATATATCAAATATAAAATGTCATATATACATCAAATGTATATCAAATATGTCCACTGACATAAAATCCAACATATAATTTCATTTATTCCTATACATGTATGTCTATCAACTATATCTTCTCCTTCTCATGAAGGAAAGGAAACAAATCTCTAGAGGTCTTTGGTCATTGTGTGGAGGGAGATGGTGGTGATGATGGGGTCTTCCTCACATGCTCACTCATCCTCTTGTTGAGGCTCTTCTCTAACTCAAGCTGATACAAACAAAGTAGATATGAATCAATAATTATTATACATTTAAATCAAATATATGTACACACAAAATTAACAATTTTCTTAGTGCCATCATATAGTTGGTTTGCAAGTCCACCTCGAAGGCTCATGATGATCAGGTGTAATAAGACCCTACAACAATTCAATCAATATAATCACTTATAAATAACATTAGAAATTTTGATACTAACTATTATAAAAAAGAACTAAAACCAAGAAAATTATTTCATACCTCAATCAATGGCTATGAACTAGCCATAGCAGCAACCACTCCACAATCGACAGATTGTCGAAGATGAGGAGTCTCAAATGTCAAGAGTTACATGTCATACAATACATGTTACATGTAACATCAAACATGAAAAAAATATAATCAAATGAATTAAATTAACATGAAATGAATGTACCTTTGTGAAGATCGTATCACATCTAGGCTTGGAGTCCATAGTGAATATCAATAATCTTTTAGAGAACTGATGCACATGCATAATTTTTTTTGTCAATCCTTCATATGATTACTTAATAAATATATGTATTAATTTAAATGATTAAATTGATACATACCTCTGGACTCATCGACGAGATGAAAAATGGGGTTGGGGAATCACTACTAGGGCCGCCAATACTTTGACCCTAATTTTTGAACAATGTTAATACATGCTAATTAATTTATCATTCACTATAGATATGAAATGTGATCAAATTAGTTTATTATAATTTTAATTTACCTATGTTTCAATGCCAAATGTCTCATTCAGAAACTAATCAATGACTAGCCCATCATTCACACCATCTCCAGCATGACTACCAAATGTGTATAAGGATTTGCATGACGTGCACATGTGACCATGGTGTGTAGAAGGCTCTTCCTCAACTAATGGACTTGTGCAATGAATGAGGATCTATGTCAAAGCATTAATAGTCCCTAGAGTGTTGGCCTCTACATGTTCCTTCACAACTAAAGGAATAGTCACATGCTCACCTTGTGGCTTGAACACAAGTGCCCTAACTACATTAGGGTAACGACGTGCCCTCGACCTCTCAAATGATGACCCCCCACCTCTACCTCGAGGGTCTAATATATCAAAATAATTAGGGAGCTCACCAAGGAAAAAATCATAATACAATTTCTTTAAGAAATACATTGGGACCTCATGATTATTGCAAGGAGGGGCATCAAAATCCATCCACCATCTATCCCAAAAATTATTTCTAATACCATCGTGTATGCACCAATAGATGGGGAACTGTTTAGTTGTCTCTCTAAAAGTATCTTGTTCACCAAGCTTTTTAAATAATGCAAAAGTCCTCCCTTTTGGTATATATTTTTTTAAACATCTTGATATGATAATTTATTTGCATAATATCTTTTTTGTTCATCCCTCTTAAACTGCCAAATATCTAATAGACCACTAACAGAAGCTATGCGGATCTTAATGGACTCGAGGGAGGATATCAATTGAGCTCTCATTGAATTGGTTTTTCCAAAAGCTTTCAACCTAATAATTAGTGCTTCTAATTCATTTTTGCCTCTTTTTATTTCATTTATTATGTTTTCTTGTGTGCCAGGAGGAGGTCATCCAATTGGTGCAAGTTGCAATATTTGTCATTCTTATTGTGAAGGGTTTTGATTTGGATCTTGTTGACGGTTTTTGTTTTGATCTTCTTGGGGATTTACCATTTCATTATTCACATTTTTCGATAAAAAATTAATTGAAATCTAAATAAATAAATAAATTTAAGAAAAACTAAAAAAACCTACAAAATAATACAAAAAAATATAAAACAATGCAAAAAGAAGGCTAGACAACATACAACATACTCGTGATCTCGAACTTCAATGGTGAGGAGGCATATTGACAAGGTGGGTGGTGAAAACCTTCAATTTTCTCAAATTGCATATGCACTATAAGGAGGGGAAGTTGGAGACTGAAGAAAAAATGAATGGGCTATGGGTTTGCAACCCATTTATAATAATTTGAGTTTTTTAAAAGTGTGTATGTGCTATGGCTCAGAATACCCAAGCCATAGTGTGTTTAGGCTATAACACATACATGCTATTGAAAGTTAGAAAAAAAAAGGGTGTAACCTTTTTGGCACCACAACTTGGTGTACTTACCCACATGTACAGAAGTATCCTTGAAAATTGTTAGCCAGTAGTAACCTACCATTAAGATTTGATGAGCCATATCATAACAATTATGCTAGAGGTTTGGAGATTGATTTTGGAGGAGTTTGAGCATTAGAGTTTGAACCTTAGGGTTTGGACATTGGAGCTTCACTATAAATTATCTCTTCTTGTCTTCTTCTCTCATTCATCCATGCTTTCTATCATCATGCTTCATCCTTGCACTTCCATATTAGCTAAGAGTCATATTTTCTTCATATATTAATCTTGCATTCTTATTTCATTTCATAGATTAGATTTCATTTCTTATATTGCTTTACATTTTTATTATTTAGATTAGCTTACATATCCATTTGCATGTATATTTTTATCTTTGAATCTCTTTTTATATGGTGTACTTTCATGGCCACAAACTAGGTCAAACTAAGGGCCTCCATTACAAACCCTTGCACTCCATGAATAAAGGGTTATGAGTCACCGTTTAAGATCTCATTCTTGAGAAATTTTTGATATAGTGACTCATAGAAGTGTGTCAACATTTTAGCACACAATAACCACCTCTATTGAGCTACTCTTTCGTGATTGAGCCTCCACTATCTAGTGAAATAATCTATAGCAACTAGGATGTATTGGTGATGTCTCAAAGATGGTAAATTGATGAGACTAATGAGATTGAATCCCTAGTTTGAAAATGGTTTTACTTTAGTAATAGTTTGTAGCATCATGTATCTTTCACTTGTTCTAACTATTTGACATGTGTGACAATTCATGGCATGTGCATAAATATCCTTGAAAATTGTTAGCTAGTAGTAACCTCCCCTTAATATTTGATGAGCCATATCAAAACCATTATGCTGAAGGTTTGGAGATTGATTTTGGAGAAGGATTTTGACCATTAGAGTTTGAACCTTAGGGTTTGGGCATTGGAGCTTCATTGCAACTCCTCTCTTTTTCTCTTCTTCTCTCATTCATCCATGACTTCCATCATCATACTTCATCCTTGCATTTTCATGTTAGCTTATAGTCATATTTGATTTATATATTAATCTTGCATTTTTATTTCCTTTCATAGATTAGATTTCATTTCTTAGATTGCTTTGCATTGTTATCATTTAGATTAGCTTGCATCTCCAGTTGCATGTATATTTTGATCTTTGAATCTCTTTTTTTATGGTGTACTTTCATGGACACAAACTAGGTCAAACTAAGGGCCTCCACTACAAACACTTACACTCCATGAATAAAGAGCTATGCGCCACCATTTGAGATCTCACTCTTGAGAAATCTTCAATATAATGGCTCATAGAAGTGTTGACATTTAAGCACACAATGACCACCTCTATTGAACTATTTTTTAGTGATTGAGCCTCAACTATCTAGTGAAATAATCTATAGCAACTAGGATGTATTGGTGATGTTTCAAAGATGGTGAATTGATGAGACCAATGAAATTGAATCCGTAGTTTGAAAATGGTTTTACTTTATTAATAGTTTGTAGCATCATGTATCTTTCACTTGTTCTGACTATTTGACATGTGTGACAAGTCATGACATGTAGATAAGTATCCTTGAAAATTGTTAGCCAGTACTAACCTACCCTTAAGTTTTGATGATCCATATCAAAACTATTATGCTTCAAGTTTTGAGATTTATTTTGGAGAAGGAGTTTGAGCATTAGAGTTTGAACCTTATGGTTTGGACATTGGAGCTTCATTGCAACTTCTCTCTTCTTGTCTTCTTCTCTCATTCATCCATGACTTCCATCATCATGCTTCATCCTTGCATTTTCATATTAGCTTAGAGTTATATTTGCTTCATATATTAATCTTGTATTTTTATTTCCTTTCATAGATTATATTTCATTTCTTGTATTTCTTTGCATTTTTATCATTTCAATTAGCTTGCATCTCCATTTGCATGTATATCTTGGTCTTTGAATTCCTTTTTTTATGTTGTACTTTTATGGTCACAAACTAGGTCAAACTGAAGGCCTCCATTACAAACCCTTGCACTTCATGAATAAAGAGCTATAAGTCACCATTTGAGATCTCGTTCTTGAGAAATCTTTGATATGATGACTCGTAGAAGTGCGTCAACATTTTAGCACACAATGACTACCTTTATTGAGCTATTTTTTAGTGATTAAGCCTCCACTATCTAGTGAAATTATCTATAGCAACTAGGATGTATTGGTGATGTCTCAAGGATGGTGAATTGATGAGACCAATGAAATCAAATCCATAGTTTGAAAATAGTTTTACTTTAGTAATATTTTGTAGCATCATGTATCTTTCACTTGTTTTGACTATTTGACATATGCGACAAGTCATGACATGTACATAAGTATCCTTGAAAATTGTTAGCCAGTAGTAACCTACCCTTAAGATTTGATGAGCCATATCAAAACCACTTCTATGATTGGTTTCATATTTATGATAAAATATTGAATTATATGTTCAACCTTTTCTTTTTACTAAAAAATCTTAAATAAACCCCATCATGTTTCTCCTTATATAGCACAAATTATTAAAGAATAAATTTATGGCTTCTCATTCTTAATGAGGGGTTTTATATAGAGTTCAAGTGAGATGGAGACTTATGATTTAATAGTGATGAAAAAATTTCATCATATAATTCATATGGAGATACCTCTTCTAGCACATATACTTGTTGCACTAACCTATGACTAGTTGTAGATAGGTTTTGTGCTAGAGATTATCCTCATACTAGCTTCATAGGTTGTATAATTTCCATGTTGTATTGTTGAATTATTTTTATCCACTTTTCTCTTCTTTCTCCCATCTCATTTTGGATTTTCAATATCTTAATGGTTGCATCAAAAACTGTAACACATACCTTGCTTCTTAGAATGTAAATTATAAATTTCTTTATTGCCTTTACCAAAGAATAATCTTATTTCTTAACATTTTTCTTTATTTCCTTTACCAAAGAATAACTCATGAATGCAATAGGATCTTCTTCTTAGTTATCTACCTATTGGGTGGGGAAAGTTGCACATGTATTCTCAGAAGAAAATGAATATATGTAAACAAGATTGGTGTTCAAAGGAATACTTTAATGCAATATGATATTTAATAATTTTCAGTTCCATAGATTGACTTTAATTCTTTCTTACTAGCTAACAATCCTATCTTTGATATTGCTTCAATGCACTTAAGATCGATTAAGATTGCTCATCCTAATATTACATGTCCTAACAATCTTCCTTTAGTGAAATCAAACATCCATTTCTCTAATTTAGGGAAATTCTCTATCATATACATCTTTAGAAGATTTTCTTTCTATCACTTATGTGGTGTTCTTTTTATTGAGAAAATACTATGATATCATCGATGTATATGATGATGCATTTCCTCACCAATTCTTTAAAACCCTAATCCATGGCCTTCTCAAAACTAGCTCCTATGTTGGTCAAACCAAAAGGTATTATTTTGTAGCAAAATTTTTCCCATTTAGCTATGAATTCAATTTTTAGTCTATCTTATTCTCCTACCATCACTTGATTCAATATGGAATAGCCATCTAAAAATGACATCATTTCAGAACCATTACCAACCTTTATCACCCCATCTAATGATAACACTAAGTAATTGTCCTTCTCCAAAGATCTATTAAGATTTCTAAAATTAAGGCATAATCTTACCTCTCCATTCTTCTTTTGAAGAAGATTTAGTTCAGCAACTGATATTGATTGTCAAATCGAAAATATAATTCTAGTTAATAACAACTTCTTCACTTCTTAGTGTATTAGTGGTTCTTATAATGGATTTATTAGTCTCTTCCTTGTCTAAGGGTAAAAGAACAAACCTGTGTCACCCTTTTGTAAAGGAAAAGGCTAATAAAAGTATAATTCTTCAATGACATAAAAGTGGTATTATTAGTTAGAATTTCAAAATGAAGTAAACTAATGAAATGTGTAGAAATGGATGAAATTTTGGATTATAATTTTAATAATTATTTTTAATGATGATTTATATATTTTTCTAATTTTTATAGTTAACTTTTTAGTTGCTGAAAAATGATGAAAATTAGAAGTCTAGTTCCCACCACAAAACTATCTGGAAATGAACTTATTTCCCTTTGATCTTAGAATATGTTATAGGTAATATATATAGCTAGAAAAATTAGAAATAAAAGAACATCTTTAGACCTATATTTTCTCTTTTATAATGATTCAAATTTTAACTCACCTAAAATTGATAGTTTTCATCTCCCACCACATTTTTTCAAAATAATAGTACTCTAACCAGAAGAAACAATATACATTTTGGAAGAGGACTCGCTCATTTATAATGTCATATAATTTTATTTTTTAAAGTTATTTTATTTAATATTTGTTTCCTTTCTCAAAATCAAAATCTTTTCAATTGTTACAATAAGGGCTTATAGAATTTTAACATTACAATGTACTATATCTAATAAAAACTTTACAAAATCTATATGAGAATATTCTTGACATTGCACTATATGTAATGGTGTTTATGTTTTATCAAAAATAATATCTTAAAAAATAGTAACAGTTATTGAAACACCAATAAATAATTTTATTTCTTTAGTAATTGGATACAAGCTAGTATAAAACATGCATTTAGTAGACATTTCAAATTGGAAAAATGTGAGAGCATATATAACTTCGAGAGGATTAATTTACCTAGATCGTATGTTTGAACATAGTTTTTTAAGATTGAAATACTCAAATTCAGTCATTCTGATAAGTTAGCCTCAAAGGTGACATAACTTCTTATTCACTCCTAAAGGGCTTACTATTTGGCTTTAAAGGAATTGTATGTGTGATGAGGGAGGTGTTGAATATGTCATTAACTCTTCATATCCCCAACAAATAACATCATATAACTCCCTCATAAGCTTCAATATCTCTTCCTTTTAGTGGGAGTACAAACTTTCCCACTAAAGACATTCTTCAAATTCTCATTTTTTCCCATGTTTACCTTCTCACATTCCCATCCTTCGATAGTTTGGTACTTGAGGACACTTAATTTGTGCTTCAAAATTTCTTTCTAGTTCAATCATTTCTTAGGGAATGGTATTCATCGTCAAATTCATTACTTCATCAATCTGAAGCTGAGCTTGTTATTGTTAATCTTCATCTATCACTTGTGCTTCAAATGCCCTCAAGCTTGTCTCAAAATAGAGGATATGCTTATCATGTTCAAACACTTACAAATTTGTGATGATGTTAGGAATTTGTGGCAATGAAGTTAGTTAAAATATGAATTTATTCACATAATCCATGGCCAATTATTTTAATGAACTTGTAGATTGACCCAAAGTGTTTTCTCCATGAGTTTAGGTGTTCAACTTATCCATTTAATGTTGAATTTATTTTGTAAGAGATCCTAGAATCTTACCCTTTTTTTGGTTCCCCCTTTTTCGCCCCCTATTTCTAAATTACTCGTGTTTATAATGCTTGAGAATTATGGCTAATATTTAAGATTCCCATGTAGTTATATCTATGATGTAGATTTTTTAATTATCCATGATTTTGTAAGGAATCACTTGTCTCTCTTTGTGTTATTATGTGGTATACATCATCTTTCATGTGATAGTAAATTTAAATTAGTTATTCAGTTATACTATTAATTCTTGAGTTTAAATAGAATATTTTGTTCTATGGAATGGGATATATAATTTTCCCTTTTTTTTGTAGTGTTACTTGATTGTTCAAGCTTTAATGTTAGTTGTTATGTGTGTCATAGCATTTCTCTCTCAAAATCTTGGTGAATAAACAAGTTTAGTTGGGAAATATGATGCATGTGTTAGATTATCCATTTATGAAATATTAGGATTCTCTCACTCTTTAACTAAGGGAAGCTTTACATTCTAAAAAATTTCTAATAAATGTTTGAATTTCCCCAAACTCTCAATCCATGTTCATATATTTCTACCGTTCTTCAAAAGGTTAAGATTCTCCTACATTTTTATCTATGAAGTGGATAATTTTATTGATCACCCATGATTTTTTATGGCATTAGAATACTATGAAATGATTGTCATTATGTCATGTGATCTAATGACTCTTTCACTATATTTTTTGGCTAGATAGAATGTCTATCCATTATTATGTGATATAGCTTTTGAGGTTTGTCTCAGTACCATGAAAGGCTTGCATTTTTATTAGTAGCATAGATTCAACAAAATTATTCCCACTCCCATGGTCTATTCATCCTTTCCCCTAGTATATCCCCCATGTTATCTCTTCATTATGATTCCACTAAATAGGTAGAACCATAATTATTTATGATATCCTCAAAATTGGATTTGTCTATTTGGATAAGGTTTATTCTATGGATTGGATGGTTCTCTCTAACTTGTCTCTTTAGTTTATTTTTTGGTGGTTGTTGTCTAGATGGTCATAGCATGGGCTAGCTATTATAACAGAGTGGGTTTGAGCTTGGGATCTTCAGTTTTCTAAGTATTTTCCTAATCAATTTATTTCTATCGTCATCATGGGTTTTCTAAGTTATTATACCCTCCAATGTAAAGGGAGTATTCTCTTCCAAGCCCTCAATAAGGATTCAATTGAAAATGGCAGTATGCTTCCTTTGGTCAAGTACTTAACCCTTGTAATTGAGGGTATGCCTTCTCAATTTTTTATTGAAGTCTTTATACCCTTCCCATTTGTATTTTGGACTCTAATCCTATGAAACATAAGGGATTTTTTCCCTCATCTCTTCCCCCTAGTACCCACACTTTGAATAGGGTAAAAAATACTAAGATATTTTATCATTAATATAAAATATATATATGACTATTACCTTTTCTTGTTAATAAAAATGTGGGGTTTTAATGATGAAAAAATTCTTAAAACTTTTGTAAGAATTATAACTTTCAAGTGGCAATATGTGTGTGTGTGTAGACACATAGAGAGACATATGCATATGTATATATATATACACTTATATACATATGCATATACATATACATATATGTATATCTATATATGTATATGCATATGTATATATGTGTATACATATTTATGCATATGTATATATACATATACATATATGTATATATGTGTATGCACATATGTGTGTATATATGTGTATATATGTGTATACGTATATGTACATATATGTGTATATATATGTATGTATAAGTGTTTATATGTATGTATATGTGTGTATATATATTTGCATCTATATCTGTGTATATCTATATGTGTACATATGTATAGATATGTGTATATATGTGTGTATATGTGTGTATGTATGCGTATATTTATTGTTGGAAATATAAATAGAGTAATTGAGAGGGGGGTGAATCATTTACCACAAAAACAAATCCAAAGATCCCTTAGATGTCTTAAATAACTAGTTACTATTGTCACTCGGTAGCCACACAAAAAAATGTTGTAACTCGGTAGATTAACATGTTTTCTAATCTTTGAGCATTCACAATTATTAAAATGCATGCTAAAGTAAATAACATGAACATAAGAGACACCAGATTTAATGTGAAAACCCAATATGGGAAAAACCACCAAGTAACTAGCTACCAATTTTCACTCTTCTAAAGTGAGCCCTGTTAGGAGCCAACCCTGTTAAAGGTTACAAAATACACTATTAGGTGTGACCCTATTAGAGGATTTAATCACCTTTCTAGGAGTGGCCTTGCTAAAGGACTTTAGAACAATTTAGTAGAACTATCCACCTTGTTAGAGGATTTACAAAATGGCTATTAGACCAACTTTGTTAAGATACTTAGGAATTACTGCTACAATGGTGAGAAAGTAACAATAAGTGACCTAAATGAGATGCAACTAAACTTTGCTAATACAGATCTTTGCTCTGCTTCAATAGATCCTCACTGATCAAATACAACTTTGCTTCTCCTCAAGGATATTTGATCCTTCTTCAAAATTTTCTTACACTTCTTCACATAATCAACTCATTTGCATGCTCATTCAATACAATTAGAATCCACAACTTGACCTTTTATTTATATGTTTCAAATTGTCAAGTTGGCTCATTTACAAGTTACATTTACCAATAAACCATACATCAGTTGGCTACAAACATTATATTGAACAAATAAACTTTATTTCCCAAAACAATGAAATCCTTCATTAGCTAACCCTGGTCGGTAAATACTACACCAAAAATGATTTCCAGTGTTAATCAAGTGAAGCTTGGTAAACACTGCAAACTCTACAAAATCCTTTGGAGACTGAGTGAACCTAGTAAGAACTAACTTTTCTTCGTTGACCTTGCTAGCTTAGTAGAAATTGATTTCTACCACAGAAGCCTTCAATGCCCAAGTGAGCTCGGTAGAAACTGTCTTCATAGTGTAACCTCTAGAAATTTTTGGCAGACCAGCTGAGCTCAGTAGACTCTATCTAATGACTGATATGACATTTGTGTAAGATCAAAGACAACACACAATTGAAAAATTGTATCCAACAATTTATATGTATATATTGTTAGAAATATAAGAGGACTAACTAAGAGGGGAGGGGTGAATTAGTTGCTATAAAATTAAATCCTAGACCCCTTAGATGTCAATACAAAATAAAATTTGAAAACTAAACTATGTTGTTGCTTGGCAAACAAACATAAAATGTTGTAACTCGATAAACATTGAAATAGCTTGGCAAATACTTAACATGAAAATGTTAAGAAATTATTTGTGATCACCATTAATTTAATTTAGTTGCAAATAGCTAAAAGAAATAACATGAACACATTTGAAACCAATATTTAACATGGAAACCCAATTTGGAAAAACCACCAATTTCAACTAGTTACTAACTTTCACTCTTCTAAAGTGAGCCTTGTTAGAAGCCAACCTTGTTAAAGGTTAGAAAATATACTATTAGGTGTGACCTTGTTAGAGGATTTAATCACCCTATTAGGAGTGACCTTGTTAGAGATCTTTAGATAATTCAATGGAAATGCCACCTTGTTAGAGGAATTACAAATAATTATTAAGCCAAATTCATTAAGAGATATAAATCACTGCTACAATGGTTAGGGAGTAACAATGACATGACTTGATTTAGATGCAACTAAATTGCTGATTACATATCTCAATTTTTAGTTTGTATACTTGATCCTTCTCAATAGAATATATCCTTTCAGCTCCACAAGGATATTCCACTTATACTTTTGATTCACTTCCTCTTAGCATCATCAAATCTTTAATTATCTTTCATGCATTTCACTTCCACTTTATAAATCTCAACTTGACACTATATTTATATCTTTCCTATAGTCAAGTTTTCTAGAATACAACTTAAAATAATTAATATTCACCTCCTTAGTTAGCTAGAACCAACACACAAGTCGATTGAACTTAATATGTCAAAACAAGAAATCCTTTGTCAGCTAACCCTGCCTAGTAGACACTAACTCAAAAATGATTTTCCCTTGTTAACCGAGTGAACTCAGTCAAAAATGCATACTTAAAAAGTTCCTCTGGTAACTAAGTGATCTCAGTTAGCATTGGTTCCATGCAACATTTCCTTCATTAACCAAGTGAGCTTGGTTAAAAATCATCTTTCGCAAACTTTCCTTTTGTGCTTGAGTAAACTTGGTAGACACTATCTTCTAAACTAGGAAAACTCTGGAATGCTTGGTAGTTATAGAAAACTATCTTCAATTCCTAAGTGTACTTAGCATACATTGACATAACGATGTGACATTTTGTGTAACACCAAAGACAATACACAATTAATCAATTATTTCAACATATATGTATATGTTGCTAGCAAGATCACTGATAATATTCCTTTGGGAGAGTATTGAGATATGTTACTATGAAGGTATGTTACATTCATGATTGATTTTGTCATTGATGTCAACATAACAGTTTTCTATGGTATTTGACAAAAGAAAAACAAGAAGATCAAGTTTGTATGGATGGCTAGTTGAGTATTCTAACTATCTAAAGTTATGGAAGATACCTTTGAGTATCTAGTAAATGCAGTTAATGTTAGAAGAAGAAATTATATGTTTGGAAGAAGTTATTAACTAGTTTTGGTGACGTCAATTCTAAGATAGAGTTTACAAAGGCATGTTCTAGTAAACTTGTTATTTTACTTAGCAGAATCATTTTTCTAAGAATCAAGGTTGAGGATATGAAGAAGAAAAGTTGGTAATGATGTGGCTAAGTTTTCTCATCATAGTATTGTGTGTATGGAAAGATATTCAAGTTACAAGATAGAAGATTAATGTTATGGCTAAGTATAATGTTTTCTTAATGTGGTCCTATACTGATTAATTGAGAAGGTCTAATAGCTAACTTAGGGAATTTTTTTATGGATATGGTATAGAGGGAAGGACATTTTCCTTTATAACATGGTATGGTTTTTGATTGATGATAAGAAATAGAAAGAGCAAAATGTGATGTTAAGAAAATTAGAATAAAAGAGAATGATCCTTCATTGCTGAGGTTTTGCTAAGTGATCCAAGGTTTGATATTTGGATCTAAGTTTCATGACCTAGTCTACAAGGTTTGACAGTGATTGATTTGGTTGATAGAAAAAAGGAAAGAAAAACATAATAGTAAATTTCATGTTTGAGGAGTGAGCTCCTCTTGTAGTTGAAATTGCATGTTTAGGCAGTGGGCTCTTGTTGCATACATTGCATTACAACTCTTAACAGGGTTAGAATCTCCTAATAGGGATTAAAAGTATCCTAATAGGGACTCTATGTACTAAATCTTGTAATAGACTCCTAATAGGGTCCATCTTCTAACAAAGTATATTTATATTAGCACATCATCTTGTGGACATCATACCCACTAGGGTTTTCCCTCTAATCATGGGTTTTCCTACTTAACATATCTGGTGTAATTGTCTATGTGCATCTTATTATGGTTATTGTTTACTTTGGTTGAATGGTTAAGTTTGTTTAAAAAGATAAGTGTTTTTATTGTTAGATAACTGATTCAATCCCCCACCATGCCTCCCCCCCCCCCCAACTCATCTTTTTCAAACTTTCCTTTGGTTCTTGAGTAAACTTGGTAGACACTATCTTCTAAACTAGGCAAACTCTAGAATGCTTAGTAGGTACATAAAACTATCTTCAATTCCTAGGTGTACTTAGTATACACTGACTAATAATGATGTGACATTTTGTGTAACATCAAAGACAATACACAATTAATCAATTATTTCAACATATATTTATATGTTGTAAGCAAGAATGCTGATTATATTCCTATGGGAGAGTATTGAGATATGTTACTATGAAGGTATGTTACATTCATGATCAACTTTGTCATTGACGTCAACATAACAGTATTATATGGTATCTGACAAATGAACAATGACAAGATCAAGTTGGTATGGATGACTAGTTGAGTACTCTAACTATCTAAAGTTATGGAAGATATTTTGAGTATCTAGTAAATGCAATGAATGTTAGAAGAAGAAATGATATGTTTGGAAGCAGCTATGAACTAGTTTTGGTGATGTTTATTCTGAGATAGAGTTTACAAAGGCATGTTCTAGTAAACTTGTTATTTTTCTTAGCAAAATCATTATTCTAAAAATCAAGGTTGAGGATATGAAGAAGAGATGTTGGTGATGATGTGGCTAAGTTTTTTTATCATAATATTGTGTGTAAAAAAAGATATTCAACTTGCAAGATAGAAGATTAATGTTATGGCTAAGTATAATGTTTTCTTAATGTGGTCCTATATTGATTAATTGAGAAGGTTTAACAGTTAACTCAAGGAATCTTTTTACGGACTCAGTATAGAGGGAAGGACATTTTCCTTTGTAATGAGGTATGGTTTTTGATTGATAACAAGCAACAGTGAGAGTAGAATGTGATGTTGATCAAATTAGAATAGAAGAGAAGGATCCTTCATTGCCGAGGTTTTGCTAAGGGATCCAAGGTTTGATATTTGGATCTAAGTTTCATGACCTAGTCTACAAGGTCTGACAATGATTGGTTTGGTTGATAGATCAAAAGAAAGAAAAATATAATAGTAAATTTCATGTTTGACGAGTGAGCTCTTCTTGTAGTTGAAATTGCATGTTTAGGCAGTGGGCTCTTGTTGCATACATTGCACTACAACTCCTAACAGGGTTAGAATCTCCTAATAGGGATTAAAAGTCTCCTAACAGGGACTCTATGTACTAAATCTTGTAATAGACTCCTAATAGGGTCCATCCTCTAACAAGGAATATTTATATTAGCACATCATCTTGTGGGCATCATACCCATTGTGGTTTTCCCTTTGATCAAGGGTTTCCCTAGTTAACATATCTTGTGTAATTGTTTGTGTGCATCTTATTATGGTTTTTGTTGACTTTGGTTGAATGGTTAAGTTTTTTTTAAATGATAAATGTTTTTACTCTTAGATAACTGATTCAACCCTACTCCCCCCAATCGATAAATTAGAGCATTAGGTACTTGAATATAAAATTTAACAACTTTGGGATATTCATGGTGAGCATGTTTAGGAAAGATAGTCTGAAGCTCAATGGAAAAAATTATGACAAACAAAAGGAAAAGTTGAAGACAAATATGTTGTGTATGGGTTTAGATATTGGATCTTGACAAAATCAGTGTAAACAATCATTGTTGAAATAATTAATCAATTATATATCTATATATATAGTAAAAGCACAGACCTATGTCACCCTTTAGTAAGGGAAAAGGCTAAAAAATGTATAACTGTTCACCTTCAATGATAAAAAATTGGTATTATTATTTAGAATTTGAATGTGAAGTAAACTAATGAATTGTGTAGAAATGGTTGAAGTTTAGGATTAAATTATTCAACTATTATTTGGAATAAGAAATGATATATTTTCCTAATTTTTATAGATAATTTCTTAGTTGTTGAAAAATGTTGAAAATTAGGGGTTTAGTTCCCACCACAAAACTATATGAAAATAAATGTCTTTCTATTTGAACTCAAACTATGTTATAGATAACACATATAGCTAGAACAATCAACAATAAAAATTGACTTTAGTTCTATTTGAAGTCAAATTATGTTATAGATAACATATATAGCTAGAACAATCAACAATACAAATTAACTTTAGACCTATATTTTCTCTTTTATAGTGATTCAAATTTCAACTCACCCTAAATCGATAGTTTTCAATCCCACCACATTTTTAATAACAAATCTATTCGACCTAGAGGATAAATTATTCATTCTAAATGAAGACTCTCTCCTCTAGAATGTCATATAATTTTTAATTATTTTGATATGATTTAATATTTTTTTCTTTCTCAAAATTGACATTTTTTTGAGTGTTAAAGTACGTGCTTGTATAACTTTTTAATTAAAATATACTATATCTAATTAAAAACTTATAATCTCTATATGAGAATATTCTTGACTTTGAGCTCTCTATAAAATGGTGTTTTTA
The DNA here is from genome assembly GCA_028749045.1 of Cupressus sempervirens. Lineage (NCBI taxonomy): Eukaryota > Viridiplantae > Streptophyta > Pinopsida > Cupressales > Cupressaceae > Cupressus > Cupressus sempervirens. Next base: position 244,873,016 of record CM053790.1, read on the forward strand.
TTTTGCTAAAAATATATCATAAAAAATAGTAAAAGATATTGAAACATCATTTTTCTAAAATAATATTAAATTTCTTTAGTAATTTGATAAAAAAATGTATAAAACATATATTTAATAGACATTTCCTATTGGAAAAGTGTGAGATCATATATAACTTAGATATAATGAATTTATCTAGACCATATGTTTGAGAATAATTTATTTTTAGATAGAAATATTCAAATTTAGTCATTCTAATAAGTTGGCCTGAAAGGTGACAACTTTGTACTTTTACCCACATACATAAATACATACATCATACATACATATATGGGTGACTGCACAAAGTCGGGTCACAATTTCGTGGAAGTCAAATACTTGGAATGAGACCTCTTAAAAATAGGTACCTAATTTTAAAGAATGGGCACCTATTTTTTAAAAGTAAAAAATGGGTACACATTTAAAAAAAGAAAAAGATAGGTACCTATTTCTAAAAAAATCAATTTTTTTAGTTTTTGGGGGATTTTACATGCCACTTTTAGTTTTTCAAAACAGGTACCCATTTTCTAAATTTCAAATAACGGGTGCCTATTTCTTACAACATGAGGCTAGATTTTTTTTCCCTACCTCAGATTTTGGTTTCAGACAGGCTTGGTGAGACCAAGTCTATGCCTTGGCCTCTCAAGATTTCACTAAGGCATTAAACTAACAATTTCATGCCTTACCATAATTTTTATAAGGTCTTCCCGATCATTTTTTTTTTACAAAACAAAACCCCATTAGAGCTCTCATTGTCTTGATTTCGGAAATATAAATTTTATAGTGTTATGATTTTATTTACTATTTTGGTATTATTTTTTAATCAAAGGTGTACCTAAATGTAAAAAAGTGATGTTCACTAAAACTTTAATAACTTTTTTATTTTATGATTTTTCTTAAATTAATTTATATGTCATCAATCTACATTCAATTCTTTTGAAGTTAAAAAAAAATTGAAAAAGGTAAAAATTTGATCAAATCATGGTGTCTGTACATGAGAGCTTTTAAAATTTACCTCTATAGCCAATTAAAAATTAATAATAATAAAAAATCATTGAAAAATTCAAAAAAAATATTCTCATCAATCTTTGGTGTGTTAACTAACTCTATTTAAAAGGATTCATGAAAAATCATTTAGTTGTGTCAAATTATGGTGTCCGTACATTAGCATGGTATGGTCCTGAAATAGGCATTTTGAAAAAGTGGTTTCTAAAGATCCATACCAAAAAATTAATCTATCATATGGGTATACAAATAAATTACATATTCAAAAAGAAGATTCTAGACACCACAATTTTTATTTTTGAAGTTTTTTTATATTTAATCTCTAAAAGGCTAAAATATTGGCATCAGTTGACAAAATATTTCAAAAATAGGAAAAACACTTCCACTTTTTGGCCAAAAGTGAGACCCAACTTCTTACACTGACCTATTGGTTACAAGCATGAATGTTGATGATAGTCTTATTGGGGAGTATTGAGATATGTTACTATGTTGGCATGTTACATTCATGATCGAGTTTGTCATTGATGTCAACATAGTAGTATTTTGTGGTAACTAACAGAACAATAGAAAGATCAAGTTGGTGTGGATGGATAGTTTAGTATTTTAACTATCCAAGGTTATGGGAGATACTTTTGAGTATCTATTATATGCAATTAATGTCAGAAGAAGAAATGATAAGTAGAGAAGAAGTTATGTAAGTTTTGGTGATGTCTATTTGGAGATAGAGTTTACAGAGGCATGTTCTACTAAACTTGTTATGTCTCTTAGTAGAATTCTTATTCTAAGAATCAAGGTTGATGATATGAAGAAGTCATGTTGCTAATGATGTGGCTAAGTTCTCTCATCATAATATTGCATATATGGAAATATATTCAATTTGGAATATAGAAGATAAATATCATGGCTAAGTATAACATGTTCTTAACATGGTCCTACAATAATTGATTGAGAAGGTCTAACAATTGACTCATCAAACTATTTTATGGACTCGATATAAAGGAAGGCTATCTTCCTTTATCATGAGGTATAGTTTTTGATTGATGATAAGTAGTAGTAACAGTAGAATGCAATGTTGAGTAGAGAAGAGAAAAAGTGAAGGAACCTTCATTGCTAAGGTTTTTCTAAGTGATTCGAGGTTTGATATTTTGATCCAAGGTTCATGAACTAGTATACAATGTTTGATAGTGATTGGTTCAATTGATAGAACAAAGGAAAGAAGAACGTAATATTAAATTTCATGTTTGAGGAGTGAGCTCTTCTTGTAGTTGAAATTGCATGTTTGGGCAGTGGGCTCTTCTTGCATACATTGTACTACAACTCCTAACAGGGTTGGAATCTCCTAACATGGATTTAAAGTCTCCTAAAATGAACTCTATGTACTAAATTTTGTAATAGATTCCTAATAAGGTCCATCCTCTAACAAGGAATATTTATATTAGTACATCATCTTGTGGGCATCACTTCTACTAGGATTTTCCCTCTGATCAAGGGTTTCCCTAGTTAACATATCTAGTGTAATTGTCTATGTGCATTATATTATGGTTGTTGTTTACTTTGGTTAAAGGATTAAATTTTTTGAAAAAAGATAAATATTTTAATTGCTAGCTAATTGATTCACCCCCCCTCCCCTCTTCAATTATCTTGGTGGACTATTATTTTTGACAATTGGTATGAAAGCATCAAGTCCTTGAAGATAAAGTTGAATAACTTTGAGAGATCTATGGTGAGCGTGTTCAGGAAAGATATGATTAAGTTTGATGGAACAAATTATGACAACTAGAAGGAAAATATGAAGACACATCTATTATGTATGGTTCTAGGATATTGGATCTTGACAAAATTAGTGTAGCCAATCATTGTTGAAAATGATTTAGAAACTTGTACCGAGGTGGAAAGAGATCTTTTTATGTGCAACATAAGATCTATATTGGAAACTAGTTTTGAAGGTGATGCACATTCTAAGAAGTTGAAGCTACAAAGTTGGATTTGTGCATTTCAAGATGCTAAAATGATGGAAAATGAATCTATAAGAGCATATGTAGGTAGGATATTAGAAATTACTATAGCTACCAAATCTCAAGGAGGAACCAAAGAAGATGATAAGGTTATATGGAAGATATTGAAGTCTCTAACACCACCATTTAAGTTAGCAGTTTAGATGATACAATTGTTGATATCTTGTACCAAAGATTTCACAAAGGAGTCATTGCTTGGAAGACTTGAAGTAGTTGAGAATGAGCTTACATGGTCTAGAGAAATGACCAGAATAGAGACAACTTTCAGTACATTGAAAATTTAACCTTGTTTAATAAGAAGCATAAGTGCTAGAGGAGATTTTGCTAGTAGCAGTAGATCTAAGGAGGATAGAAAGATTGAAGGAGTAGCCCTTCTAGTAAAAAAGAAAAAGGAGGTAAGAAAATCTGTAAATGATGGACTTGTGATGAATATGGTGATTATGCATCTAAGTGTCCTAAAAAAGAGAAAAAGTATAAGGGAAATACAAATTTAGAAAAGATAGAGAGTGCTTGTATGCAAATGAAGATAATAGGTGATCCCACAATAATGGGTTCCACTTTTTGACTAATTTTGACACTGAAATCAATATTTTTGCAACAAACGTCACGTTCAAGTGACTATATCTCCAAAATTATAAATAATTTCAAGATGACATAAACTAGTGATTTTGAGTACTTTGTTCCTACTTTGTAACCATATTTTTTAATCTAAAAAAAAAAATTATTTATGTCAATTTTTTTTATCTCCTCCAAAAAGTGGTACATAATAAAATTCAATATTTTAAAAAGTGACAGTCCATTTGACACACATAATTTTTTTTCTATAGAAATGATAATGAATTAATTATTTTGGCATTGGATTTGTAACATCAATATCTAGTGTTTGCATTTGGTTTGATTTATTTTTGATGAATATTGTATAGTTTATGAAGTTTTGAAGTGACATGAACCGTAATTCAGACATGCGTTCCGTTTGACACAGATAATTTGAAGTCAATTTATCATAAACCATTTTTTGTTTTTTTTTTAATAGAAAGGTATCTCAATAAGCCAGTGCCTATATATTTTTCAAAAAAAATTTGACCTAATTTACTAGTTTTCTCGAGGTGTCAAAGTCGGTTGATGTTCAATCGGTAATGAACCTATAATGAGTTAAACTCATATTTGAAAGTCTTAATGATTAAATTATGTAATAAAATTATAGTCATTGGAAAGCTTGTTCCGAGCAGCACATTTTGAAATTTTTTATTTTATAGTAGGAGATCATTCTCCTACAATTATGGCAGTCAAAAGAGCAAAAAAAAGAAAAAAGAAAAAAAGGTTAAAATTTTTGTGATTTTGCATGTTCGTGCGAACATGGCGTTCGCGTGAACACATTTACCATGTTCGCGTGAACGTATGTTCACGCAAACATACAAATCATGTTTGCACAAATATATATATCACATATGTTCGCATGAACATACGAAATATGTTCACGCGATTATGTTCGCGCAAACATATGGTAAACTCAATTTCTCATTTTGCAATTTTTTTCATTTTTGTTCATCCCACTAAAGTGGAACCCATTATTGTGGGTTCACCCTAATGCTTCTAATGAACAAGCAGTGAGTGCTAGTGATGATGAAATGGATTTGTGGAAATTAAAGAAGAAGGTCTAGAGAAAGTAGTTTTGTTGTCACAAGTTGAGAAGAAATCTGATTGGATAATTGATAGTGGTTGTTCACATTATATGACTGGTGATATGAACAAATTTGTTGACTTAAAAAGTTAGGATGGAGGCATTGTTAAAGTTGGAAACAATGTAGCATGCCAAGTTAAAGGTATTGGATCTATAACTCTTAATGGTAAAACAAACACTAAGGATGTATACTTTTTTTATGTTTTAAAGTACAATCTTTTGAGTGTTGGACAGCTAGTTGAAAAAGGTTATCAATTCTAGTTCACAGAAAAGACATGCATGATCAAAGGCAAAGATGGAAAGGTAATTGGAACATGAACTAAATCTAGGGTTAATATATTTAAGCTGAATCCCATTGAAATGACACGTTTGGTTGCAAAGGTAGATGACAATTGCTTATGACGTAAGAGATTTTTTCATATAAACTTTAATAGTATTATGAAGACTAGTAGTATGTTTGTAGTTAGAGATTTACCAAAGATTATAAAGCCTACTATCACAATTTGTAAGGAATGTATGTTGGAAAAGCATAACATAACTTCTTTTCCTTGTAAGAAGGTTCCTACTATAGAAAAGGGTGGAGATTGTATACACAAGTCTTAGTGGTCCTACAAAGACTTAAGGATTCTATGGCGAAAGATATTTTATGATTCTACTTAATAACTTTTCTAGAATGATGTGGGTTGAATTTGTTAAAGAGAAATCTTAGGCATCTGATAAGTTTAAGATATTTAAGATAGAGTTGAAGATTATTCTAGTATGAAGATTCAATGTTTAAGATCAGATAGAGGAGGAGAATTTACTTCAAATGAGTTTAACATGCTTTGTGAAGAAAATGGAATCAAAAGACAATTATCAACTCCAAGATCCCCTCAACATAATGGCATTGCAGAGAGAAGGAACATGTCAGTTTCAAAAGTTGCAAGGGCTATGTTAGCTAAGAATGAGGTATCCAAGATATTTTGAATAGAAGATGTAAATACAATGGTCTACACTATGAACAAAGTGAAAGTCAGGAAAGACACAAACAAGACTCCTTATGAACTATGGTTTGGTCACTCACCAATAGTTAAGTATTTTAGAATTTTTGGGAGTAAGTGTTATATCAAAAGAGATGATGATATTGGTAAGTTTGATGCTATAAGTGATGAAGGTATGTTTCTTGATTATTCATTGAAAAGCAAGGCATATAGATGTTATAATCAAAGATCTAAGACTATTATGGAAAGTGCAAATTTGAGAATTGATGAGAAATTCAGGATACATGAGAGAATAGTTTATTACAATTTAGATGATGATGTTGTTACTAAGACAATGAATGATTACGTATTTCTTGAGACTAAAAATTATTTGCAAAGTAAAGGAGAGCTAAGGTAGAAACAAAGCTCAAAACATTTAGTAGAGCCAAGAGATGAGATAGCAACTCCTACTTTAGGAAAGAATATGATAAAGAATCACCCATCTGAGCAGATCATCAAAAGAAGAGATAAAGGCATGATGACAAAAAGTTGATCCAAGTTGATCCTAAGAATGCAAATAAAGTATGTAAAGATTATCATTGGAAACAAGGTATGAAAGTGGAATTGGATTAGATAGTAAAGAATGAGACATGGGAATTTGTTCCTAGACCAATAGACAAGAATATAATAGGAACTAAATGGGTATTCAGGAACAAGATATATGAACAAGGTGACATTGTAAGGAACAAAGCTAAATTGGTATGTAAAGGTTACTCATAGCAAGAAGGAATAGATTATTAGGAGATCAATGCTCCAAATAGCTAGAATAGAAGTAGTGAGATTATTCTTAGCCCATGCAGCACAAAAGAAATTCAAAGTGTATTAGATGGATGTCAAGTAAGCATTTTTGAATGGAGAACGTGAAGAAGAAGTGTACATTGAGTATCCTAAAGGTTATTCTTTGATAGATGACAAGGACATAGTATGTAGATTAAGGAAAACACTATATGACTTGAAGCAAGCACCCAAAACTTGGTATGCAAGGTTGGACAAGCATTTGACAAAGCTTAGATATAACAAAGTTATAGCAGATAGTAATCTCTATTGGAAAGAAATTGATGATGGTTTGATGATTTTGATTATATTTGTTGATGATGTCATAGTTGGAGGAAATGATGAAGAACGTGAGAAATTTGTAGAAGAGATGAAGAAAGAATTTGAAATGAGTATGATAGGGGAGATGAAATACTTTCTAGGACT
>CM053790.1:244884953-244919953 GCA_028749045.1 Cupressus sempervirens
ATAAATAATAATTATAAAATACTAATAAATTAATAAACAAATAATAATAATAAAAGTTATAAAAATTAAAATAAAAGTTATAAAAATTAAAATGGAAGTTATAAATATTTAAATGGAAATTATTTAAAAAGTAAATTGGAGTTATAAGCTTGCATGGGAATTAACGCATTTCTCTATTTCTCATGTGTCAACAACACAGGGGTTAGTGCATCAATTAAGCACATGGTGTCTACAACCCTATGGCTCATCAAAAAGGTTGGAAAAGACCCATGCTTAGTTGGTGACACCTTCCACCTATTTCTAGAAGCATTCTAGAGGTTTCTTGAGAGCTCTTTATATTCAGGCATTCCTAGAAGCTTAGACATAGCGTGGATAGCGTGGATAGCATGGATAGCGTGGAGAACAATTGGAGCATTGGAGGACTCGAGAATTCTGAAGAAGGGAGCTTGCTCTACGGGTTTTCTGAGGAAGAGTGAATTAGCATCAGAATCTAGGTAGATTCTTGTGATTTTACTTATGCTATTTCCGCATCATGCATTCCTGTCTTCTTCGTGTCTTCCATATGTCTTCTGAGGAATCTCATATTTCATTATGCATTTTCAATTTAGGCAATTAAAATTTATTTGAGGATTCTATATGCTTAGATCTGAAAATGACATAGGGCTAGGGTTGAAAATTCATAGTCAAACCCATTAGATTAATTATTGGAAATTTTGGAAATCCAAGGTTTATAGAAAAATTCTGAAAAATGGAAGCTTGTATTCATAAATTGTCATTTTTCTTATACATATATATATATATATATACACACATATATATATACATATATATATATATATATACACACACACATATATATATATATATATATATATATATATATACATATATATATATATATATATACATATGTATATATACATATATATACATATGTATATATACATATGTATATATACATATGTATATATACATATATATACATATGTATATATACATATGTATATATACATATGTATATATACATATATATATACATATGTATATATATATATATATGTATATATATACTGTGATATTTATAATTCTGTATATTATATATACATACATACATATATATATATGTATATATATGTATATATATGTATATATATATATATATATATGTATATATATATATATGTATATATATATATATATATATATATATATATATATATATAAGTATACGTATGTATATATATATATACATACATATGTATATATATAATATATATATATTTACATGTGTTAAAATCGGATGACATACCGCGGGCGAAAACATTTTATGAAACATTTTTTAAAAAAATCCATATCACACAGTCCGATTCAAAATCGTGTAAGCAATTGTTAAGAAATAATAATATTCATTTACATTGTGATGTTGGGCAGGCGGGTATTTATTACCCCACCCACTGCAGGCCTGCGAGATCGCAGGGTACCTGCGATCCGCAGTGTACGTGCGGGGCAGACGTATTGATAGCCGCACAATTTTTTTAAAATCGCATTGTGATATATGCTATTTTTTTTTTTAATTATACTTGCAACGTTATTTCATATGCAAATTTGATATGAGTTCGATTTTGTTATTTTAAAAATGTTGCAATGTTATTGATTTTTAAATGTTATTATATATATATATATATATATATATATATATATATATATATATAATTAATTATAAATGATTATTATTAAGTTCTAAATTGATGGATCACTCTTTTAATGATTTAAAGTATTGTTATTAAGGTTATGAAGAGATATTAATGATTAATTTAATTAAACATTAGTTTTAGTTAAGATTAATTATTAGAATATATAATCAAAGTTTTGATTATTGGAAATGTTGTTTTTCAAACAAAGTTTTTTATAAAATATTATTGAATCAATTAGGAAATTTGAATCTAATGGAGGAACTTTTATCTATCAAGCAAAAATACATGGGTTAGGTAAAATGTGACATTTCTCTACTTAATATTAATTGGGAAACGTAAATTGAGACTTTTACATTCAAATTTGAAAACTTAGCAAAACCAAAACATGTGTTTACATTGTGTATTCCTTATGCTAATGTTTTGGGTTTTGGGTTGACTAGTGTTGACCAGTATAGGATGTCTACCAGAGGCTTGGGGGTTATGTGATTGTGATGTCATGATGATGTTTTATTCTCGATCTTTATAAACCCAACCATGATTATGTGATGGAATGCTCTATGTATTGGTTGTGATTACTAATTGTTAAAGTTGAGATTCTTATGTTTGAGACCCTTGACTTAACCATTATTTTTGGTCATCGATCAGTTATCCTTGGTTGTTTTCTAGTCACCATGATGGGACTGAGATGTGGATTTATTCTTAATGATGTCATGTTGTGACATGTTTGACTCAACCATTTTTGGAGTCTTCAATCAGTATGATTGAGACATATTTTGGTTATTGAGAACCAATGGATACTTTGATTATCAGTGATACTTCAGTTGCCAATAGAGAGCTATTGTGGTCATGATTTTCTATGGATGTTGCTCATGGAGATTTGATGCTTTTGTGCATATTTGATGATTTTATCATGGATATTTGATGATTCTTATTGTGGATATTTGATGATTTTATTATGGATTATCTTTGGTGATTTTGATGATTTATGATACCATGAGCATTAGGGTAGGATATCTGCATGTAGTGTCGGGAAGTGGCTTGCAATGGGGGTCGGGCCCCTAAGAGGCTGCCAAGGTAACTCATTGTAAGTTGGATTAATAAGTGATAACATTCACACTTAATACTAACTGAATGAACCTAAAAAGATAAGTGTTTTGTTCTCGCCCATGCCTTGAGTGCTTGTATAGACTAGGATGGGAGTAGTGAGAATGCATGGTTGCGACCTTGCATTCCATAGTATGCCTTGTCAGTATGAGAGGATACTAGTGGCCGCATGAGATCTGTATGGACCCGTGGAGTTTAGCTAACTGCTAGGGTAACTCGTACGAGATAAATGCGATGACACTTTCCTGCTTGCATAGTAGGTTCCTACATGTCATTGTGTGCCTTTGGGAAGTAGATGTCTGTTTTGTGATTGGAACCTTTGAGTTAGTATACTTTTAGGATTCCTGGACTTTAGAGACTTGTGATATGTGATTTTGATAGCCTGTTTGGGACTTGAGATTATCTCCTCAGCATGGTGGGAGTGGATCAGTTAGGTACCACACGGTCGGGTGGTAGTGTATTTTCCACTCTTATCATTTGAGATTCATTGAGACATCATGGCTGAAGCGTTCTTCGATGGTGGATATGTATCCTTTCATTGATGAGTAGCATATGTTAGATGATGTTATCTTATGCTTATATTTGTATGTTAGATTACTTCTACATATGATGTTGTATTTATTAGGAGTGACATTCCTACTATGTTAATGTCGATGATCTCTTTGGTGATTTGGGATGTTATGCACGGAGGGATGGCTACGGCCCACGATGGTCTAATGATGCTATTAACGGTTGGGAGGAACCATGCACTTAGTTTATCTTGTTTGATCTTTATGATAGATGTATATGACTTCTATGATGATGTATCATGTGTATCATGTGATTATCTTTACTTTGATGTATCATGGATTAGAATAGGATGATGTACCTTATTCTATATATGTATATTCTTTGAGCTTGTCATACCCTGTGACATGTATAGACAATGATTGAGCCATTGGAAATGTAATGTTTAAACATTGGACTTTCATTATTACTTCATGTGGATGTTGTACTAGATGGATTCATGTATGTAATTCAACGTTAAGGGATCTTTAAAGAATGTAATCTGTTAAGTGTGTTATGTTTATTTTTAGATGGACATTGCTATTGCTTCCATTATTGTGAATAAGTTATATGTGGTATTTACTTTCATGTAATTTTTAAATAAAAAAATGTTACCAAATTTAGTGAAATTCTAGGTTAATTCTTTGGATCCCTTGGCGGGGCATTACATTTCCCAATTTCAACATCATTGAAACAAAATTACATAAAATATTTAAAATCAACAAAAAATCTTAATATATCATTTAAACACCATATAATTTGTATTTATAAGCATAAAGTTTGAATGATATTTTATATTTGAATTTGAATTTTGATATAAATCATCCAATGTTCTATGAATTTTTCTACTTTTTTTTCAGAAATATTATTTTTATATTAATAATAATTGGTTCAATATAGCTCCTAGAGAAAAGAACCAGAAAATAAAAACTCTTGTCATTGCCTAATAGAAAAAGGATGGAGAAGAAGAAATATTGCATCAAGGTAGAGTATCTATCAACACTAATGAGTCTTGTCCTTGTGATTCCCAAATTGAGAATATATTGTGATTACAAGGAGGCCAAAACTCATTAGAATACAATTCATTGTTAGGTGCTACAAACAAGAACCAAGCCAAAAATAGTCATAAAAGTTTCCATTATTGATGTTCTATGAAAAATATTATAAATGTTATAATTTAGTTATAGATTGAACAAGTATACTATTTACTAAATTGACATGAGTTATTTTAAAAGGCTCTCTATGTTTTTGGATGGTTGAAATGCAAAAGAGTTATTTATTGTTTTCTTATGGAAAACATATTTAAGCAAGAATAGTAGACATAAATTTGAACTACTAAAATAAATAATTTACATGGACTCTATATTTTTACACTAAACTCCCAACTAGATTATCCAAACATATTTCTATATAGTCAATACTTTTTTCAAATGATTACAACATTTACTTCAAGACTATCCTAAGCCTCACCAAAGACCATAGTCAAAAAGAGATTTTGGTCAATACATGTGATAAGAATAAAATAGAAACACAATATTAATTATTTGACTAATGAATAAGAATATTTACCTAAAATACTAGATAGAAAACTTAAAGTGCCTTGTCAATTATTTTATTAAAGTCTTTATACCCTTCTCAATTGTATTCTGGATTCTACTCCTATGAAAAACAAGGGTCTTTTTTCCCTCTTCTTTTTTCCCTAATGCCTACACTTTGAATGAGGTAAAAAATAATAATATACTTTATCATTATTATAAAATATATATATGACTATTACCTTTTTCTATTAATAAGAATTATAATTTTCATGTAGCAAAAGTGTGTGTGTGTGTGTGTGTGTGTGTGTGTGTGTGTGTGTGTGTGTGTGTAACTATGTATATGTGTATATGTATATAAACCACAAAAAGACAAATTCGGAGGTCATTTGCATCATATGAACTTGTTGCTAGTGTAGATAAGGAAGAGCTACAAGAGTCATTTGGCTAGATTAGGCATGTCACCATTTTCCTCCAATTTTTTAATATATTTTAAGTTTTATTTTATGTTTCCTTAGGTAAACATATGGTTTTTAATGTGTATGTTTAACGTATATTATTTTAAACAGTTCAATTTTATTTATATGATTCTACATTTATGTTTTAAGTATTGTAATATTAGATAATGTTTAGAAAAAGTATTGGAATGTAATTAAATTTATACATTATTAGAGAAATTAGATTATTTATAAACAATTATTTATAGAAAATAGTCAAAAATTATATCGACAATATTAGAAAATTTATAGAAAATGTTAGAACAGTTAGAAACTTTAGAAAACAACAGATTTTTTTAAAAAATTTATAGGAAATTATTTAGATAGAATATTAGAGAATTTAAATATTTTTATTTTTATTTTATTAGAAGTCATTAGAAATTTTTGTAAAGGAAAAAGTTTAGAAAGTACTGTAAACTGGTAACTAAAACCAATTAGATTGAACTAAATGAAAATCTACCTCTTATTGTGAACACAAATAAATTCTAATTGAAACCTTAACATTGAACCTTATAAATTATTGGCAGGTGCAGAAACTAACACTAAATGTAATTAAATCACAACATTAAACCTAATTAAACTCGAACTAAAACTCTCAAATTGAACAAAATTAGACTCTAACTCCTATATTGAACCTTAAATTCAAATATGTTGGCTTTAACCGTAAACATTAAACCCTCTCTCTCTAGATCTCAAACTTGTGACCCTATGTTTCTCTCTAACTCCTAAACCCCATCTCTCTAAACCATAGACTGCTCTCTAACCCCATAATCCCTAAACCTCTCTCTCTCTCTCTCTCTCTCTCTCTCTCTCTCTCTCTCTCTCTCTTTGTAGAATATCCCAACCCTAACCTCATCTCTCTCTTTCTATGTCTCAAAATTTTAATCCTTTATCGCTCTCTAACTCTTAGACCCCAGCTCTCTAAACCCTAATCCATTCTATAACTTGTAAACCCATCTCTCTAAACCCTAAAGAATTCTCTAACTCCTAAGTCCCATCTCTTTAAACCATAAGCCACTCTCTAAGTCCTAAACCCCATCTCTTTAGATCTTAAATTGCTCTCTAACTCCTAAACTGTTTCTCTTTAAACCCTAAATTGTTCTCTAAGTCCTTGATTGCATCTCTCTAAACCCATAATCCCTAAACTTCTCTCTCTATAGAACTTACATAACTTCATCTCTCCCAACCCTAACCTCATCTCTCTCTTTCTAGATCTCAAACATTTTACCCTTTGTTTCTCTCTAACTCCTAGACCCCATCTCTCTAAACCCTAAACCACTGTATAACTCATAAACCCCATCACTCTAAACCCTAAACTACTCTCTAACTCATAAATCCCATCTCTTTAAATCCTAAACCACATCTCTCTAAACCCTAAACCACTGTCTAACCCCATAATTCCTAAAACTCTCTCTCTCTCTCTCTCTATATATATATATATATATATATATATATATATATATATATATATATATATATATATTACATAACTTATCTCTTCCAACTCTAGCATCATCTCTTTCTTTTTAGATCTTAAACATTTAACCCTTTATTTCTCTATAACTCATAAAGCCAATCTCTCTAAACTTTAAACCACTATCTAACTCCTAAATCCCATTTCTTTAAACCCTAAATCACTCTCTAATTCCTAAAATCCATCTCTCTAAACCCTAAAATGCTCTCTAACCCTCAACCCCATCTCTTTAAACCCTTAACTACTCTCTAAGTCCTAGACTACATGTCTCTAAATTGTAACCACTCTCTATCCCAATAATCCTTAAACTTCTATCTCTCTAGAATTTATATAACTTATCTCTCCTAACCCTAGCCTCATCTCTCTCTTTATAGATCTCAAACTTTTAACCCTTTGTCTCTCTCTAGTTCCTTGAACCCATCTCTCTAAACCCTAAACCACTCTGTAACTCATAAACCCCATCTCTATAAACCCCAAACCGCTCTCTAACTCTTAAATACCATCTATTTAAACCCTAAACTACTATCTAACTCCAAAACTCCATCTCTTTAAACCCTAAACCACTCCCTAAACTTGCTATCTAAATTTGATTTGTACCTATTACTAAAAAAAAATGTAATGTAGTTAAAATTTCTTTATATCTTGTACAATAGGTTTGTTTAGCAAGGTTCATTTAATGTGTTGTGATTCAATTAGTTTATCTAATAATTTGGGTATAAATGTATATATATGCATATGCAGATCTTTATTATCATCTATCTAGTTTTTTTTGTTTATATCTTTTATTATTATGGCATTGAGGGATAGTGATTCTGGAGAGGCCAGTGTAGATGGTCATCCCTATAGTGGTTCATTTCATAGATCGACCTCTAGTACCTATGATAGGGAGAGATTATTTAGGGATACTATTCAGTGCTAATAGAGTGCACTTGATACTATTGATTAGAGTCTATAGGCTTCACCTACTCTATAGCATAGGGATAAGGTGATTGTGATTAGAGATGAGTTGATTAGAATGATGTGCACTATTGAGGGTTTTAACCCTTATGATAGTGTTAGTTTAGACACATTTTATAGTGCTCCATCCCATAGTGTTAGTGGTGGTTTACAATGGAGATAGATAGATGAGATGGTCTCAGCGAAGAGTATGAAGAGAATGTTACAAGATTATTGACCTTTGAGAAATGTTAGAGGGTACCATGCTATGAGGTGTATTTATCCATTGGTGGCACATTTCATGTATCCTCATTGGTTGGTCACACATCACATGTGGCCCAGAAAGGATGAGTTCCCCTTATATTTTTGCAAATAAATCTTTGCAAAATTTCATCTACATTGAGGTGTTGATTACACTGATATCCTTTGGAATATTTGGTAGGGTTAGGGTAGGTTCTTAGATAAATTCAAATACCCTAATGCTCTTGTGCCTATTAATAAATAGGCATTGATTGGTCCAAACCTTTTGGTGATGCCAAAATGTTTGGAGTTAGCTATAGCTAGAGATGGAGTGGAAGATGATACACATAGAGATTTGTATGAGAGGATTGCCACTATTGCTACCTAGGTGCATGAGATGTCTTTTGACCAAGTGCACAGATACATGACATGGTCATGATATACATCTACAGATGGCAACACTGCTGCATCATCTTTAGGTGATGATATGTATCATGAGATTGACATCTCATCTCTAATAGAGATCCCTATGGAGTCTTTAGTAGACCACTTGAGGGCTATTAGTACATGTTTGTCTGCTAATCTACTTTTATCCTATTGAGCTATTCAGTTGTTGACTAGATAGCCACTTAGTGTAGTGCCATTATATGTGAGTGGTATCATTAGAGGTACATTGGAGGCACAAGGTGGTCAGGGGTAGGAGGACATACATGTTGTAGCTATAGCTCCACCATAGGCCAAAATTAAGGAGGATGTAGCCCCCTTATTGAGGTAGGTTGCCACCCACCACGATGTTCATTATTCATAAATATGATCATAGGTCCTACACTTGACATCAGAGATGTGACTTTTAGTGATATAGACTTGAGTGTGATAGGTATGCATATATTTGCAACAAGGATGACATATGGGGACTTGGAGACACCTATGCATCCTATGCAACATGAGACATAGGTAAAACTTTAAAAACATGTCTATTTAACTAGACCTATAGATCTTATATTTAAAACTTTAGTAAAGTATAACTTGCGGAAAATTTGTTTATTCTATTTCATACAAACTACATCTGCAACTCATGAGGGTGGAGATGGAGAGACAACTGCCGACCCTAGTCATCCTAAGTCATAGGTAAATCTAATTGTACTTATGTTATTATTTATTCAATTTATACACGTGGTCATCATACATTTGTTCTTATATTAGACATGAGGTTTGAGATCTCATCTCAGTTGATTACATCATGGATCATGACATGTTCATGTTTGACATGCATATATGTCATATACATGATGTTTGATATTGATTTATGATGATAGATCATTTAGATTTATAGCTATGGGACATTTTACATTTACAACACACTCATATTTGACATTTTTAATATTAGCATGAGTTATTTGACCATTTACATTTATAGTAGACATATATGATATTTTGATGACTTATGTGACCATGTTAATATGTAATTGATACAATTGATATTTACATTTATAGAATATCTTCTAGGTAAACATGGAAACATGTTTTTGAAATATCTACTATATTTTTATTTAGTTAATTGTTAATGCGTATGACATTTATGTGTTATATAAATTAATGAAAATATGTGTTATATAATTTTCTAGGTGTGTTGTAAAAGTGTATAACAAATGTAAATGTAAGTAGAAATTAATACATTCTTTTAAAAATAATTTTTAATGTGTAATAAATTTGCATGTTCTATAAATTAATGAAAATACATCTTACATCACTCTCCAGGTGTTTTATAAAAGTGTATAAATATTGAAAAACAAAATTGAAAACCATTTTATATATATATATATAAATTTGAAATAGTTTTATGAATCATTAAGCCTATCTATCAATCAGGAAGTTGTAGATACATATGGTAAGGATCCTCTTTAACTTTAATAATCTCCAACAACATTTCATGTTCCTCGATATCTAACATCCACATTGGTTTGCTATGTCCTTTTTTTGGCATAATGTCTAATTGAATCTTAAGGGCTAAAACCAAGTGGTTGTAATGCAAAACCTTTTGGCTAGGCATGTATTCAATATATTGAACACCATTGAGGTCAATTTTCATTTGCTAATAATAGGTGCCTAAAAAATAAGATTTATGCTTCACTTAATATTTTTAATAATGTAGAAAAGAAATAATTATTTACAATTAATCTCTCACACTCTAATTAGTTGTATACATCTCATAAGAGGATAATCTATACCTTCTATAACAACTAAACCGGTTGGATATGATTGGTTATCATCATCTTTACATGGCTCAGTCAACTTGATTTTCACTTTTGTTCATCTAAGAAAATAATAATGTACACCTTCCACATTTTAAGGATCCACATTCACATCAAAGATGCACCTACAAATGTACAAAAATAATGGAAACTATAAATAAATATATTGTAGACAAATAAATATAAAAATGAAACATGTTTGTAGGAACTCACCTAGAACAACTAAATCAGAAACATGTTCATAATTAGTTGAATACATAGGATTATGAATTTCTATATTATTTTCATCTTCTTCACAAGGGAACCTTACTTTTGATTATCTTTGTCCATGTCCATATAGAGACATAGCCATTTAAAATATTCATGCATTGACCCATTGCATTGTTTCGAATGTAGACATCACAAAAATATGATTTTGCTCCTACTTGAATTATTGGAGGTTTGTGTTGTCCAATAATCATTAGTTAATTCAATCTTTAAATTCTAACAATGGGTTGATAATTGTAAGGATTTGATTGATCAATATCTGTAACACATTAAATTGGCAAGTATCTATGTTAATAGTTGAAATATTAAAGTAATCATATCAAAGAAAAATGGAAAGCTTCACTTTCACTTCCCAAAAAAAATGTTTATTAAATGCTGTATCATGGCAAGAAAAATGAGATTTGCACCATTCAACAACTTCATTTTCTTTGTCTATCTTTGCACCTATATAGAAAATAAAATTGTATCAATTTTAACAAAATATAAAAGAATTATCTAGCAGATGGTCATGTACACCAAAATTGATTAGTACATATAAATATTATACCTGAAAGTTTATGTTGGCAAAGTGCACAATTTACGCATGCTCCTACTCCATCATGCTCTCCTTTTCCACAACCAATTTCAAAGAAGTTGCAAAGAAACTTAATATTCTATCTCGTATGTTGTGTTGCAAGCCAATTCAACACTTTTGTAGACTAAAATTTCCCTAGGAAAAAAATTAAAATAAATTTATGAATAATAAAATCTATTTATAATTAATTATTCATTTCATTAAATATGTGCATTGAATTTTAAAGTTTAAGTTTCAGATACACGTACCAACACAACCATCAGACCAAGTCCAATGTTCTGAAGCATTTATTCCATGATTTGTGAGATCATCAAAGAACATTCCAAAATAATGAGATATATAGCTCCTATCATGAACCCTATCATCACTAAGATAAAAATAGACCTCCTTGGTGATAATGCATTCATTTGGATCAATACTTTCTACCCCATCCACCTCAAATTGCACATGTTTATAGGAAACTTGTACAAAAATTGCAATTTGATCTGAGTGATAATATTTAGCTTGAATTTTAGATTGAGGAGAAAAAGTATATTTTTTTAGAGTAGTCTAAAATTGATAGAATAAATCCTAGTGGAAAACACTTTTTTGAATCTCAAAACTTATTTGCTTGCCATATTGCACCATGCGAATGCTAGATGTGTGAATAAATCATAGTTCTAAATCTATCCATAAACTCGCCATATGGAAAATTACTCTCCTTAAAAGCTATTTTTAAAAAATTCTTCTCCATTCCTTGTTTGATATATCTCAGACTCAAATCTATTCCACACAATTGGTGTTGAAATATCAATATTATCCATTTCATATGAAAATGTTTGCAACTCTCCACAATTTGTACATGCATTTTTTATGCATTGTACATTGAATCCATCTAACTCTTTAGCATTATCACATAACAAAGACTTGAAAAATTGTGTTGTGCTTCTATGAATTATTACTTCTGGCTTAATTGTTGCCATAGCTTTTCTAAAAGATTGCAAATAAAGATGAAACTCAACATGATTTCGACAACAACAAGTTTCACATACCTTATTTATATGAGTACAAAACATGGGCACAACATCTCAAACATTCTTCAAAAAAATTTCACATTTAAAAATTCTTTTTTGAAAGCTTCAAATAATTCACTTTGTGTTGTGTCTACAACGTGTTTTGGATATGCTACTTTCATGCCTGGCTCTTCATCTTTGACCTATATGGTGTCTCTTCTATTGGAAGAAACACATGACTGGATAGTCCAACATTTAACAACCTATCTTCTAAGATCTTTAGAAATTCTATCCTTTTGAGGAAGTTAACAAATATTAACTGAGTTCTTTTCAACATTCTCATCAAGAAAATTTCTCATTTTTATATATCATTGAACACTTCTTGTAGATATATTAAGCATATCAAAAATTGCTCAAAATTTGTTTTTCTTTTTGTGGCAAGTTTTTTTCATAATCATAGTCATCAATGCTCTCCATTCAATACTTAAATTAGCTACTTGAATTTTGTTATCAATATCATTTAATGTATCTATAAAATTTTGAACTATTGTTCCCTTCACATTATCTTCTGAGCTTTTCTTATTGTTCACACCTAACAACTCTAAGACATGGCTCATTTCTCTTTTCCTAAATAATCTAACAAATAATTATGCTTTACCAATCAGAAATTTATTTTCAAAATATTCCTCCCACATATTTGTCAAATGTAGCTCAATTTTACTTTTAGGCATCATGTGTTCAGATGATTCAATTTCTCTAAAAAGAGAGTCTTCATCCATCTCCATCGAATTTTTCAACCATAAACCATATTTTTAAAATGTCATACTACTTCCTAGAACTTCAATAGGATCTTATTCAACTTCAATCAACGGATCTTCAATTGGTGGCTCTATATTATGTTTCTCCATCCCTTCTTCTGGTCATCTCTGACTCGATCATATATTTTTTCTCTTTTTGCTTTATTCCCCATTGCACAAAAACTTGAATAGAGAGCTTGATATTGCCTACATACAAAAGTCTTTCAAATTCAATTACATACATACTAGTAGATCATAGACAATTTAGTAAAAAAAATTCAAATTTAGAAGCTTATTATATATAACTAACTATAACACTGCAAAATCTTAAGACAAGTAGTTGCATTAAATCATTGCTAAATTTAGATTAAATAATTTATAAAATATATTAAATAATTAAACTATTTAATAATTTTAATAGTTTTCATAATATTTTAAAATACCTAAATAAATTCTAGTAACTTATTTAAATCAAATTAATTAATAAATTATAAATAAATAATAATTTAATTAATCAATTTCAATAGAAAAGTAACTTTGAAAATCTAAATTCTAAAAATTTGTTCAATCAAATTTCATGTAAAAATTTACCTTTTTAATACTACAAATACAAATATGAATTAAACATAATAATTTAAAAACTAAAACTTTAAAATAAAGAACCTATTTTATTGGATTAAATATAACAATTTAAAACTAAGACTTTACTTTCAAATTTTAAATTAAAAAACCTATTTTATTAAACTAAATATAACAATTAAAAGAATAAAACTTTACCTTTAAAATAAAAAAATTATTTTGTTATTTAAAGCGAATAGATATTCTAAGCTTGCGCTCATGCATGTGACTTTGTGCGAACAACTTTTGAGCCAATTTCATCATCAAATTAGGGTTTCAAAAAAAAGTACCACTAGATAGAACTTGTAGTTAGAATTATGCCAATATAATTTTTTATAGGTGACACAATACCGATTACAATTATCTCAAAATAATGCAAGTAGATATTTCAACATTGAAGGTGGTGCACTTTCAAAAGAATATAAAAAATAGTAGATGATAATAAAAAAAATAAAAATGATGAAATTTCTAGAAGAGAGAGTCCTCTTCAATAATATATAACATTTGTAATGGTTAGAATAGATTTACTAGGATAAAGATGGTGGGAATGAAAAATCATTCAGTTATGAAAAGTTCAACTTTAAATAGCTATAACAGACAAAATATACAATATTTATAAAATTTTCTTTTTGACAGCTCTAAGTACATATTTCATCAACAACATATTTAAAATTTAGATGAAAATAAATTTATTTGTAGTTATTTTTGTGGTCTGAACTATAATCCCTAATTTGCTTGATTTTTAACACTGTAAAATTGAAAATTATTAAAAGATACTATTTTTATTTTTTAAATTTTTTTAAAAATAACATTCATAAACATTATCCTTTTATACATATTTCATCAGTTTACACCAACTTAAAATTCAAAACATAAATATGGCTTTTATATTGTTAAAGTTTAGCACTTTTTTTTATGTTAGCCTTTTCCGTTGTAAAAGGGTGACATATGTTTGTACTTTTACATAGATATATATACATACATGTTGTGGTGTCCACAACACATGCCCCATTCCTCACTAGGAATAGGGATCCCTTGTTATTTTTGACTCTCAGACTCAAAATTCGAGAGTCAGGAGAAGAATTTTTGTTTAAAAGTTGAGTCAAAAAAACACAAAAAAATCAAAAATTGAAAAAATAACAAAAAAATCAAAATTTGAAAAAATTAGAAACAAAGAAGAAAAACAAATCAAGTCACCGCACGCTCGTACAGCCACATGCGCATGCAACACTACCCGCTCCACCGTTGTGTCGTGCCACCCCTCGTGCCACTGTGTCGTGCCCTGTGTGCTCACCACCGCATCATGCCCTGCGTGCTCACCACCGCGCTGCGCCCTGCGCGCTTGCCACTGTGTCGTGCTGCACTGCACCTCCCTTGTGTGCTCACGCTGTGCTACGCCGCATCTCACTCGCGCACGCTCGCCCTACGCTGCACCTCGCTCGTGCACGCTTGCCTCGCGCTGCACCTCGCTCGCACGTGCTCGTGCCATACTATGCCTCATCACAGGTTCACGCCTCACACACGTGCTGTGATGCATTTCATTCATGTGCATTCGCGCACAATCAAGGCACCTCATACGCATTTGTGCCATGTGCTACGAAAGCACCATGTGTCCTTGCCAAGCTATTTTTCACCTTTAGTTTTGTCCGAATAGCCATAAAAGCAGTTTAAAATATATCGTTTAATTATAAGTTGATGTATATTTAATTCCTTATACTAAAGATATATTTTAATATATGCAACAAATCTTTTGAGATAGGTTTCAGACCTCTCAGAGATAAGGTAAAGATTCTAAGAAATTACAGGGCTTCAAAAATCTAAACTTAGCCAAATTTCAGGGCTTCAGGAATCTAGACTTAGCAAAATTTTAGGGCTGCAGGATTTCAAACTTAGCCAAATTTCAAGATTCACCTCTAGTTTTGTTTGAGTAGCTAGTGTTTTTGTTATGCATTGTTAACTCTACGGACTAATGTTTGCTTCTTTTGTAGGTAAAAAATGCATCCTCAACTTGTCGAGATCATAACTTTTAACTCAGGCCTCAGAATTTAGAACCAATTACATCGTTGGAAACAAGAACTGAAGATCTAATTTCAATCCCTAAAACAGTGAGCCTTTGGATGCCCAATTTTAGGGACCGACGAAGGTTCCGACTTGAAATTTTGAGCAAAAGACCTTCGAAAAAGGTCATTTAAAAATGCCTAAAAAATTTGTGAAAAAATATGAAAAAGTTACAAACATTCGATCGTCTTGGATAATCTAGATCACATGGTTTCTCGCGGGGAAAGATTGGACAGGTGGAGAGAAGACAAAGGTCAAAGATACAGAGGTTGGACACATAAAGAAAATTAGGTTCCTCATCTTATGCAGCTATTGGGGACAAGATTCAATGCAGGTGCCTTGAGATTTTTCGGTTGAAGAAGCAGAGGGAGTGCAAGTTTATGAAAGTAATTGGTTGTAAAGAGGGTGTAAATAATCTGAAAGGGACATGGGGTGTATACAAAAAGTGATCTAAAACCTCGTTTGAGCAAAACCTAGAAACTGTTTTCAAAATTGAGAACTTTGATTTTTTGGCGAATTGAGCTCTGCAGTTACATAGTCCACAGCTGGGTAGGTACACAGCTCTACATTTTTGAGCTCTGCAATTCAGAGGTGCACTGATAGTTAACTCCCAGCTCCAAAAATATCACTTTCCATTCATTGGGAGCACATTCTGATGGCAAGTTAACTCTGGCACAAGCCTAGTCAAGGGCCAACTTCTATTTTTGGTGTCTCCATGCACTTCTACTTCGACTGATGGCTTCCTCCTACTTTCTCTCTCATGCTTTCATTGTTTTTGACATGTAAAGGGCTCATGCATCCAATTAATGAATAAAATATGGATGGAGTCCCTCTAAGGACCAATTAGATTGTCAGTTTGTATATATTTAGTTTGTTTAAATGTTTTTAAAGCATTTTATTGCATCAAGATATCTCACTCTCGACACAAATTGAGGAGACAATTTCTTATAAATACCCCATTGTAAAATGTAATAAGGGCCGCCATTATTATGCAATAAAATTATGCTTTTGGTGCTAGCATTTGGAGTATAGTTATTCTTTCCTGAATGTGTCATTGTTTTGTGGATTTTATTCATGAGATTTTGATTGAGCCAAAGGTTTGTTGCATTGTTTCTGGTTGTGTGATGTTTTAGTTGTGGTTTTTTCTATAGATATATGAATTCTGTTGATGTAACAAGCTTGAGAAGAAATCACCCAATTGTGTCTACATAGCTTTTTGTCTCGTATGAGCGCACTTTTCGTGGCCTTGCAATTTGATGAAGAGTGAAACATCATTCAATTTGTTAAAGATTCTCACCGACGATTGCATCAGTGGATTCTAGGAAGTGTTGCTCTTGTTTTCATTGGTTTCCTACCGATTTCTTCAAAGGTTTAACTCATAGCATGTTGTGTTCTGTAGCTTATCTCCGTTTAGGAATTTCAATTTCAAGTTATTTGATTTCATGTTATTTGCTTTCAGTTTTGTTATTTGCTTTGCTAACCGCCCTATTAGAATAAGACCTCATAGTAGCTGCATTGTTAGAGTTGCATTCATTAAAAAATAGAAAATACAAAAAAAATGTTCTTTGGTGTGATATTTTGAGATAGCAAATAGATTTTACTTGATTCCAAGGTAAAAGAGTTTTTGGAACCAGCGAAGGCCTCCTCATGAACATTCACATTTATCTTCTACTAAGAATATTTTTGTACATTGCATGACAAACATTGAACCTTGGAGTGAGTCCTTAAAAAGATTCTCTTTTCAAGAGACAAATTACACTATGGATTCTTGCCATTGACCTCGTGCAAAATGAATGCCCACTAGAAGTGGCACTAGAAGGAGGGCCTAAAAACAAAAAACCTACACTTGGAAAAAAGAAAGATTTGATAAAGTTTCGAAAGTTTTGCACTCTTGCAATAATCTGCACTTCGCACAAGTTTAGAAATTTTTTTGAGGATTTTAGAAATTCAGGTGAGTAGGTCTGCAGGTCTGCAGCTCCACAAAATTTTGTGGTGCACTATTTTGAGAAAGTGTGCTTCTCCAGAGGTGCGCTTTTTTAGAATAAGCACAAGTTGTTAGAACTTAGTCACTTTCACAAGCATCACAGTGATAAAGGGATTCCAAGAACTCCACCCTTTCACATTACACATTTCATCATCATCATTCGCTTTACATTCCACTTCACACATTTCTGTCATTATGCACCATGTCTTTCTTTAATGCCCAAAGTTCACCTTTGAACCTAACTGGACCATTACATGACTTACCCAAAAATCCTGAAAAGTTTTGCCCATGGTTCATCTATGGAGAATCACGAATAGTAGAAGATCATATCAAAATCTTTAAGGAGATTTCTAATTGAAACCAAATTCAGCATATGGACGTGTTATGTTGCCTTTTCCCTTACACTTTGGGGGAAATGGCGTTCAGTTGGTACCTCAATCTGCCACCGACATCAATAATGTATTGGAACTCCTTTGAGAGAAAGTTTCTAGAACAATTCAAGATCTATGTTGATCCAACTCTTCTATATCATCAATTCATCTCAATTAAGAGGGATCCCCATGAGACTATTTCACAGTTTAATCATCGCTTCTATAGGATCTATCAAAGAATGGAGTTTCCATACACTGTACCATAGGAGGCTGCAATCTAGGTCTATTTTGGAACAATGGATTCATTAACTTCTATTTTTCTAAGAAGGCTCCCACCTAGAGACATTGATACCATTGAAAAGGTTTTCAAAGAGGTTGTTATATTCACAAGTTAGGTTATTGCTACTCCAATGCCAACAATTACATATTCTAGATATGGGTCTCAAAAGACTACTTTCTTTGAGAAAAAGGCAGTTGGATCCATTGAAGTAAAAAATAATATGGCTAGAGAGCTTAAGGACATGAAGGAGATGACGTCTCTTTTATCCAATGAACTTGTGAGAATAAAGTTGAATTCTTCAAGAGACCAAGACAACTTGTTACCCAGAGCAATTATTCTCAAAATCAGAGTGGAAATTTTGGCCTTTACAACAACATCGACAATGAGAATAATCGTATAATAGGAATGAGTCCAAATAAAAATGGGTATGGGCACAATAATGTTTCAGATCAGCCTCCCCAAATCACAGAGAAACAACCTTTTTAGTTTAGTGCAATGATGTTTGAATCATATAATGAATCTACAGGAGGACTAAATGATGAAGATGGTCAAGAGGAGTTTGCATTCCCATTCAATGAAGAAATTCTTCCAAGTTTTGATGTTACAATAAGTGTGGATATGCCAAGAGACCTTAAGGACATGAGAAATTTTGAAGTTCCAAAACTCCATGAAGTTGCAAAAGGTGATGGAAATGCAAAAGATCCTGAGGTTGGTGAGATTTTTGAATCAGAAGGTCATCAAGAAGAAGATATCAATTCTTCCTACTATGATTTTGATTCCCCATTTGATAAAGATAAGATACCTCCCTCAAAACAAGATTTGTCATTAGAAGAGACAGATAGAGTGTTCAATTTGGTCTCAAGCTCGACTGAGGAAATGTCTATTTGCGGGTATTCCACACACATATCAAACCATGCAATAACTGAGCCATGTAGAATCCATCCATTTGGGTTCCATTTAGAAGAAAGTTGCCCTGATTTCTTTGTTAGCTTGGGAGATTGCAATGGAGGGAAAGTATGATTTTGAACAAGCTTCTTTGGGATATGAGGTAGAAGACATCTGGGTCGATGATAGTAATGAATCTTGTAATTCGGAAGAGAGGCTAATAATTGAGTTTTCTAGTCCAAGGGAGCCTAGAGCGAAACCTAGAGTGTTTCCATGTGCGTGTGAAGTGGTGTACCATGAGATGAGACCACTAGAAGGAGGAATTACAATGTGTGAGTGTACCCCTATGGTGGGGGACTTGCTAGATCAGGTGATATCTTTCCATTATCCCTCTCAATTTGATGATTTTCAATTTGAATCTGAGGCTAAAGGTAAGAGAACTTGTTTGTGGATTAATCATGGCCATAAAGAGTTACCACAACTTCTAATTTTGTGTGATTCGTGCCCCGAATTTGAACCAAGATTGTCCAAACTCTATTTTTCTGAGTACAAAGACAAGTTAGCATTTTTGAGAACTATATGGGGTGGTTCATTACTATTGCACATAATGAGAAATCTAGTAATAACTACCCCACATTGTTATTATTCAAATTTTTCTATAAATAAGTTTTTGTTTTTATTTTTCTTAGTCTTTTTAGTCTTTCTAGTTAGGTGTTGCATGTTTTCTTTTAGTCATGTGTTCATTTTTTAAATTTTTTTTAAAGTTATGTCAGTCCTAGGGGGTAAGGTGTACTTGGGATTTTTCTCAAGATTTTACTAACCACTCTTTGGTCCCGATTTCAGGAGGAGGTATTTCTTTGTCAAAACATTTGGATGATTGTGTGTTTTATACCAACCAAGAAACTGACATTTCTTGTGGAATTAGGGGACTTTTAGTCTGGAAATCAAAAGCCTAGACCAACAAGCTCTCAACACTTTGAAAATTTTAAGATTTCATTATTTTGGGTGCTATTGAATTGAAGTCAAAAAATGATGACAAGAGATGATCTAAACTTTGACTAGTTAAAACAGGAAGGACCTCCTCGAAAGGTTACTAAGATCATTGTTTGGCGTGAGAGTTTCCTAAAAAGTTCTAAAAGAGGAACGCAAGGGATGTTCATAAGAGATTGAATCCAAGAAACGACACTAATGTTCTGACTACATAGTCTAAGCGTAGTCAGGATACATAATTCAAAAAAAGAAAGAAAGAAAAGATAGTGTTAAGTCTAAAGGATTCTAAATATCTAAAATGGGTAAAGATGCGTTGCCAAAAAAAAAAAAAAGTGTCTTGTATTCAAACTATTTCTTCATCAAAAGTAACGTTTTAAATGATATGGAGCAATTATGCAAAAGGCTAGAAATTAAAAGAATGTGGTATCCTAGCAAGAGACCTTGAACTAATTCTCTCATCTAGTCAAGCAATTGATTGATAAAGAGCCTTTGTGGAGATTCTGAATGAATGAGCTAGGAGGAGTGGAAGATTGTTTTGAGTTGTCAAAAAACTTTGATTGACTGCAGCCTGACACATCAAAAGGAATGAATACACAATGCACACACTAAGCTGGAAGGTTTTGAGTTTGAAGGTTTTGACTTCAGAGATTTGGATTGCAAGGTCATCTGAGATATGCTCGAGGTGTTCAAAGTTCGATTGGTGTTTGACACGCAGTGGAAGAATTTTTACTGATGAAGAAATGCCTTGGTCATTTCTTCCTTTTTTCAGGGCTATTTGTTGTGGTGTCCACAACACACGCCCCATTCCTCACTAGGAATGGGGACTCTCTATTATTTTCAACTCCCGAACTCACAATTCAAGAGTCAGGAGATGAATTATTGTTTAAAAGTTGAGTCCAAAAAACAAAAAAAAATAAAAAATTGAAAAAATAACAAAAAAATCAAAAATTGAAAAAATCAAAAAAAAGAAGGGAAAAAAAATTGAGTCGCCACACGCTCGCTCCATCGCATGTGCATGCATCGCTACACACTTCGGTGTCATGCCATGCCGCCCCTAGGGCCACTGCACTACGCTTCACTGCGCCATGTCACGCAGCACCTCCCTCACTCACACGCCATGCCACGCCACATCTCACTCGAGCGCACTTGCGCTGCATTGTACTGCACCTCGCGCGGGTGCACTCTGATGCATTTCGTACGTGTGCAAGCGTGCACAATGAAGGTGCCTCATACACATTCGTGCTGCGTGCTCCCAAAGCACCATGTGCCCTTGCCAAGCTATTTTTCACCTTCAATTTTGTTCGAATAGCCATAAAAGGGGTTTAAAATATATTGTTTAAGTATAAGTAATTCCTTATACTTAAGATATATTTTAATATATGCGACAAATATTTTGAGATAGGTTTCAGACCTCCCAAAGATAAGGTAAAGATTCTAAGAAATTTTAGGGCTTCAGAAATCTAGACTTAGCCAAATTTCAGGGCTTCGGGAATCCAGACTTAGCCAAATTTCAGGGCTTTAGGATTTCAGACTTAGCCAAATTTCAAGATTCACCTCCAATTTTATTTGAGTAGCTAGTGTTTTTGCTATGCATTGTTAACTCTACGGACTAATGTTTGCTTCTTTTGTAGGTAAAAATTGCATCCTCAACTTGTTGAGATCATAACTTTTAACTCGGGCCTTGGAATTCAGAACTGCTTACACCGTTGGAAAGAAGAACTAAAGATCTAATTTCAGTCCCTAAAATAGTGAGCCTTTGGTTGCCCAATTTTAGGGACTGACGAAGGTTCTTACTTGAAATTTTGAGCAAAAGACCTCCAAAAAGGTCATTTAAAAATTCCTAGAAAATTTGTGAAAAAATATGAAAAAGTTGCAAACATTTGATCGTCTTGGATAATCTGGATCACATGGTTTCTCTTCGGGAAGGATTGGACAAGTGGAGAGAAGACAAAGGTCAAAGATACAGAGGTTGGACACATAAAGAAAATCAGGTTCCTCATCTTATGCAGCTATTGGGGACAAGATTCAATGCAGGTGCCTTGAGATTTTTCGATTGAATAAGCCGAGGGAGTGCAAGTTTATGAAAGTAATTGGCTATAAAGAGGGTGTAAATAATCTGAAAGGGGCATGGGGTGTATATAAAAAGTGATCTAAAACCTCATTTGAGCAAAACCCAAAAATTGTTTTCAAAATTGAGATCTTTGATTTTTTGACGAATTGAATTCCATAGCTCTGCAAGTATGTAGCTCGGCATTTTTGAACTCCGCAATTCAGAGGTACACCGACAGTTGACCGCTAGTTCCAAAAATATCACTTTCCATGCATTGGGAGCACATTCTAATGGAAAGTTAACTCCAACACATGCCTAGTGAAGGGCCAGCTTCTATTTTTGGTGTATCCATGCACTTCTACTTCAACTGATGGCTTCCTCCTACTTTCTCTCTCATTCTTTCATTATTTTTGACATGTAAAGGGCTCATGTATCCAATTAATGAATATAATATGGATGGAGTCCCTCTAAGCACCAGTTAGATTGTCAATTTGTATATATTTAGTTTGTTTAAATATTTTGAAAGTATTTTATTGCATCAAGATATCTCTCACTCTCAACACAAATTGAGGAGATGAATTCTTATAAATACCCCATTGTAAACTGTAACAAGGGCCGCCTTTATTATGCAATAAAATTATGCTTTTGGTGCTAGCATTTGGAGTGTAGTTATTTTTGCCTGAATGTGTCATTGTTTTGTGGATTTTATTCATGAGATTTTGATTGTGCCAAAGGTTTGTTGCGTTATTTTTGGTTGTGCAATCATTTAGTTATGGTGTTTGCTACAGATATATGAATTTCATTGACGTAACAAGCTTGAGAAGAAATCACCCGATTGTGTCTACATAGCTTTTTGTCTCACATGAGTGCACTTTTCGTTGCCTTGTGATTTGATGAAGAGTGAAACATCATTTGATTTGTTAAAGATTCTCACCGACGATTGCATCAGTGGATTCTAGGAAGGGTTGCTCCCGTTTTCATTGGTTTCCTACTGATTTCTTCAAAGGTTTAACTCGTAGCATGTTGTGTTCTGTAGCTTATGTCTGTTTAGTAATTTTAATTTCAAGTTATTTGATTTCATTTTATTTGCTTTCAGTTTTGTTATTTTCTTTGCTAAGCCCCCTGTTAGAATATGACCTCATAGCAGCTGCATTGTTAGTGTTGCATTCATTGAAAAACAGAAAATACAAAAATGTTGTTCTTTTGGTGTGATATTTTGAGACAACAAATAGATTTTACTTGATTCCAAGGTAAAAGAGTTTTTGGAACCAGCAAAGGCCTCCTCGTGAACATTCACATTTATCTTCTACTGAGCAGATTTTGGTATGTCGCAAGACAAACACTGAACCTTGGAGTGAGTCGTTAAAAAGATTTACTTTTCAAGAGAGGAATTACACTATGGATTCCTATCGTTGACCTCATGCAAAATGAACACCCAACAATACATATATATAAACATACATCTATATATAAATACATGTGTGTGTGTGTGTGTGTGTGTGTGTGTGTATAGACATACATACATGTAGAGACAAATATATATGTATGTATAAATAAATAATTTTTAATAACTAATCTTCATGTAAAATAAACATTATTTTCATTATATTAATTTTTCTCCTGAAAGAAAGTCCATACAACTTGATAGTTTACTGATTTCCATATCCCTAAGAATTGGAATTTCAAAGAAACGGGCCAATAGAAAATTGAAAGAATAATGGAAGTAACCTAACAATACTTTCAAATTGAATAAACTTGTATAATTTTTTAAATATAAAAATTACTAAAAATAAACTTTATAATCGATGAATAAATAAATGAGAGAATAGTGTTTGTAATTCAAAGGTAAAGTTATTAGTTGATAATTTTTAATTTATTATTTATTAAATAGATAAAATATGAATAAGTAAAAGTTGTAATATTTATTTAAAAAATTATAGTTAGTCATAAAATTTTTGCAATACTGTAAATAATAAACAATAGGAGTGCTTATTAATTATAGGTGTGATGACCTTTTTATTAGGTGATATAATAAATAATGATGATTAATTATTCTTAAGTGGTATATTAACAGATGATTAATGAATGGATAGATATTTTTATGATAAATAAATAATATGGTGATTATATGATAATAATAAGGTTTTATGATTAAGATTTTTTCATTAAAGACTTTTTGAATTGAAATTGAGAGAGTTAGTACAGTAAGGTTGGTATGTGTCTTTTCAGAACAGCTTGGAGCTCAAATTAAATTTTCAACTTGGGTCCCAATAGTTGTCAAGATCAAAGATATTTGATAATAGACTTAAATTTTAATTTTGTTACTATATGCCTTAGAATATTTTGGAATTAACCATTTTTCTTGTATATAATTGAAGATTTCCCAATTTTGACGTCATTGAAGCAAAATCACATTAAAAAAAAAAAAATGAACAAGAAATCTTAAAATGTGATTTAAACAATATAGAGTTTTTGTATAGTGGATACTAGAGTTTTGAAGGTTAATGATGGGTTAAACATTAAAATGTTTTTTTATGTTTTTTTTATCTCTAGAAAAGAGATTGGTTAGATAGTAGGGGGTAACTATCGGCAATCCTATGTACCATGGGGTTAGCCCCCCTCTTTTGGCTGCTATATAAATACATCAAAAACATAGAATTTATTTATTTTTACCATGAAATTTGAACAATGTTTTATATTTTAATTTGAATTCTTATATAGATCATCCAATGTTCTATGAAAAATATTATTAATGTGATCATTCAATTATAGATTGAACAAGTACACTATTTACCAAATAGACATGAGGTATTTGAAAAGGTTGTCCATATTTTTGGATGGATGAAATTGAAAAGAATTATTTTTTTGTTTTCTTATGGAAAATATATTTATGCAAGAATAAAAGACACAAACTTGAACTATTAGAAGGAATAATTTACATGGACTTTATATTTTTACATTAAACTTCCAACTATATTACCCAAACATATTTCTATATAGTCAAAGCTTTGTTCACATGATTACAAGATTTACTTCAAGACTATCCTGAGCCTCATCAGAGGTCGCAGTCAAAAAGAGATTTTGGCCTCATGGAAGGCCATAGTCAAAGAGAGATTTTGGTCAATACATGTGATGACAGCATTAATTATTTGACTAATGAATAAGAACATTTAACTAAAATAGTACACAGAAAACTTAAACTGCCAATAGAAACTCTGATTAAAACAGTAAACAAAATTATTACTTGGTTTCCACAAGCCCTACTTTAACTCATCTTCATTTGGTCTACATTTGAGGACTTTAGGAATCCATATCACTTTTGGTTGCTATTGAAATTAATAAATTCTGTTCAGCAATTCAAAAACATTGATACCATTCAACTATGAAAGAGCAGTTGAAAGCGACAATAGGGGAATCTTCTCCTTTCTCTTAAGGAGCACTATCACTAGAGAGACGTTAGGACATTACAAAACAATCTGCCTTCAAGGTGAAGCAATGTATTCTTTATCAGCCAACGCAACACATAGCAATCACCCGGACTAAACATGTCAGTATCTGTTAACAGTCGTAGGGCAGACGTGGCTGATATAGATACATGGTGTCACCGAGATGACATAGCCGTAGGGGTGATTTACCCGTTTGGAAAGCTTCAGTCGCGGTTATCGGACATACAAGGTCGAAATGAGGCGCGTTCAAAATTGTACGTTTGCAATGCGCATGTGTTCTGCCTAGTTATTTTGACTAGCCACCATGGGATTCTTTGGACCCGATAATATCTGCCTTAAAATAAGCAACATGTCTGGTATACGTCCTTGTCAAGTGACGTCACCTAGGGTTTATTCAATATACCTTGTGTCAGCTTATTGCATGTGTAATTAGCAATCGTGGTTCCCGTGACTTCTGCTGGCGGCTACGTAGACCAGACCACAAACTATGGCGGCCAATATATAGAAACCCAAATATCTAAGCAGACATTACAAATGTCTTTTGGGGAGAAGCAAATAGATTGATAGAAAAAAAAAACCATGTCTTTGTCGTCCTCCCTCACAATGAACTCCACAGAGTGCAAAGGTAGAGAGGAAAGGGTTTTGATGTCTCAAAGTAATGGCCAAAAAGAGGGATCAAAAGTTGGGAAGAAGAGGTGCAGAGCATCTAGGGTTACTCCAACAATTGTGGTGACAACTGATGTTTCTTCATTCAGGGCAAAGGTACAGAAATTCACAGGAATGCAATGTTTGTCTGATGAGAATTGTGGTGAAAGAACACCAAATCCCACTGTCCCAGCTCCCCTTAAGCCCATGGCCAAGCGCCCCATTGATCAGGTTTTACCTGATTTAACTTCTGGTTATGATAATTTCAATAGTACACCAACTAATTTCTTTACACCTACTAGTTTCAGCTTTCCTTCAATGGCTCCCTCCATGTCTTTGACCAGCTATCCTCTCCTTCAACAGCAGCAGCAGCCACAGGCTCCTCCTAACAGTGGCCTTCTCTCATTGTATCCTTTCCTTAGCACCATTACTTCTAATACGAACAGCACTCGCTTCACTTAGGATGGGGCTATTCTCCAGACAAAATGTACTTTGACAAAAATTGAAAAAAATTGAAAATAGCACAGGTTTTGATGAGAATTTCATCATTTTTTCTTCATGACCCTGTATATTTAAACAACAAAAATGTCATATTTTGAGATAGCTGAAGAATTTTTATCTCTGACTTTTGGTGATTTTGTCTCGAGCATAGCGGGTGCCCTCCAGAGAAGGCCCTCTCATGTTGGTTTTGTGTGAAATAGTGATATTCTAAACGGGCCTTTTGTTTATTCTAAACGGTCTTTTAGTTTTAATCGATAGATGTCTTTTCTTTGTAGATCAATTCTTTATCTTATGTATGTAATCTTGGGTTTTACTCAACATTATTAATGGAAGTGGGCTAGGGTGTGGTATTGGCGAGAGCTTCTTTTGATTGGCACAAGATCGTAAGATCCCGTCTGCGTCCACCTTACATGAGAATACACAAGAGATCGACGTTTGTTCTTTCCTCAGATCAACTCTGGACTTCCTAGTTGAAGTACTACTGGATGTTTTCCATAGGAACAGAGAGAAATAAGACTGAGTTGTAATAGATTTAGATACAATTTATAGATTAAATGCCTTCTTTATTGGTGGTAACTTTACATAATTTTTTAGATCTACACGAATTTTTTTCCTCTGCATCTGTCGGTACTCTCGCAAGCCTTAATCTGTACCTCTAGGTGTTTCTTACGCTTAATGATATTAATCTGTTTGGATAAATGGAATTTGAATATCCATAATTTATTTCATTTGTGTTTTTACGGGAGTAGATGATAGAAACAGCACATACATTTTAAACATGCATAGGCTTCTTATATATTCCTGTAAGCGCATAACACATGAAATGCCGCTTCAAAACAAATTATAAACATATTTTTATTCATTGTAATTTTATTTTCTGAAATTTAATAACAGCTGTTGGTCTTTGGAAATTGGAAAAATGTTTTTATTCATTATATTTTAGAGAAATAGTACTGAGTTCTGATACATTTAAATAAAATTGAGAGGTATGATCTTTACTTTATCGGTGATAACTATACATACTGTTTCTGTGTAGCGATTTTTGTCCTGTAGAACTTTCGGTACTCTCGCAAACCCTAGTTTATCCTTGATGATATTAATCTGTTTGCAACAATGGAACTTGATTATGGATAATTGTTTTTACCGTGTGTTTTTACTTGAGTAGAAGCTCAAGATATATATACTTGTAAACATAAAAACATACGAATACTGCTTTAAAACAAATTATTTTTCAGATTTTTCATCTTGTTCAATTTAACGCTTTACATAATTCTCTGGATTTTAAACAGTTATTGTTGTTGTCAAATTATGAGGATGTTTTTATTGGGCCATTCTTAAACATCACAGACTAAGAAACAAATTAACTTTAAGGAAATAAGTCAATTTTGACTTTTATTAGCTTAAGAAACAATTGAGCCGTTCACCTTTATTCATTATAAATATTTTCCATGTTTATTCTCTGGCATTA
The DNA here is from genome assembly GCA_028749045.1 of Cupressus sempervirens. Classification (NCBI taxonomy): domain Eukaryota; kingdom Viridiplantae; phylum Streptophyta; class Pinopsida; order Cupressales; family Cupressaceae; genus Cupressus; species Cupressus sempervirens. Next base: position 244,913,158 of record CM053790.1, read on the forward strand.
AATTGTTAGAAGCTTTGTATGCAATTGTTTCAGATTCTGTTTATCCTTTTGCCAAATATTTGAAAAAAATAAAAATCGATCTGCAATACGATCCATGTAATATATTCAATGTTTTTCGCCAAAATCTTGTTGAATGCCTCCGTATTCTTAATAGACACTATTAAATACTAGTAACAATGCGGGAAACAAGAAGAGATCATGGGAGCGGAGCCATTTATTTTAGGTATAAATTTAATATGAGCCTACTGTTGATCCAGATAGAGATTGTACATTTGACTGTAATTACGTGAACACTCATTTGTTGAATTTCTTAATAATTAATTCTAAAATATATTGTACATTCTTATGTCTGGATAGGCCTTGCAGAGTTACAATCGAATGGCAGCAACCTCTATATTTGCTTTTATGCTTATTCATGTAATAAAACATCATATTAGTCTTCCGTAAAGTGTTAGAAACAAGTGACGCATGCGTCAAAGTTTTAGTATGTGGTTAAGGAGAGTGATTAAAATGTATCACACTTAGTTGTGGATGTAATATAGTTATATTAAATGGGGTGTATTGCTCTCATGTTAGCTGATTTGAGGGAAGAGTTTTAGTTTTCATATTGTTTTTGTTGAAGTATGTAACGGTTGAATACGTTGCGGAACACAATCATATATAAGAAGACGCGGGATTGAATTCTTTTACGATCTCATAGTATGCCCAAAGTTTTACAGACGATGTAAAAGGAATTTCATATTGCACGCCGAGAAAATGAGATGATGAGATTTTATGAAAGATTTAAAAGTTAAGAAATGAGAGTTAATACGAATACGTATAAAATGAGTGATGTCCATCTCTTTAATATATAACTTATAATCTAAATTTATACTCGTTTCAAAAATGGTTTAAGTTGATTGAGTGCCTCATATATTGAATACCCTAAAACATTTCGAGAACAAAGTTGTAATTGAGTTGGTAACATTCATTTGAATACATATAAAATAAATAAATAAACTCACAATGTATTTGAAGCTTAAATATTTTACCATTTAGGAAAAGATATCATCACGATTGCAAACTTTTAAACTTCTTATAGTGGAAAAGGATTTAAAAACATTAAACAAATGATCATAGCAAGTACAGGTGAGAAATTGGGAGCTTTCCATATAGTAGGTAAGCATAGACAAGCATGTGAAAGTAACCTTCAAAGCCTTGGTATAGATCATGGACATCCGTTAATCATTTGCATATGGAGGAAAAGGCTTAAGCACCCAAAACATATTAAATAAAAAACTAAGCAGAATGTATATTAATTTGACAGAAAGATTATTATGTGGCATGATACAAACCAAGCAAGCTTAACGATTTGGCAGCTGTACTTAGCACACGCGTTGAAAGAATGAAAGAAAGTGCTAATATAGAGTGGATCATGTTTTTCTTTCAGTTGAGGTGTGTTATCTAAGGTTTCGCAACCCTAATTTTTTCTCTCTAAGTCAACTATATCACAATATAAAATATATTAATTCTTTAAGAATTAATATTATTGTAAAGTGCAAAATGAATATTGCACTTATCATGGGAGTAAAAGTGATGGAAGGCAATAGAAGTTCGGTAAGAAGTAAGTTAGGGCAGTTGCCAAACTTCTTGACAAAATTTATATAATGGGAAAAAAACTATTGTAAGGGGGTTCTTCTTTTGTAGTCGAGAAGTTCTATAGCTACAACAGAGGAGAATACAGTTCAATTTTGGTGATAGGGAACACTTATGCTTTGATAACAAAGCAATTTTTGGAAAGTGTGTAAAACTGTTGTTTTTTGTAATCAGTTATTTCTTACTTTCTTGGTGCAAAGAAATAAAGGAAGTTCATTGGGTGTTCTTTTTCAAAAGAATATGAATTGTTGAAGTGTTAATCCATTTATGAATATTTTCATGATATGGTCTGAGTATTCGTGAATGGTTGAATTAGCATTGTGTGTGATAGCTCTCAAGCGTAGTCCTTGATTGCTCTCATTAACAGTTTGCATCATTTTTATGAAAACATTGAAGGCGTGTGGTACATTTGCTATTAATAGTTTTCCTTTTTATTTTCTAAGTCCTACTAATTTTTATTGAAAAATCACAAATTTTATCTTACGAGGGAGCTGCCCATCTAAACGCATAGGAAGGCTAGATATTAAGGGTCTATCCAACTATTGGAGACATTGATTTGCCACATACTCCATTGGGCAAAATCGTATATTTTCTAAGTGACAAATATGTTTACCAACAGACTTTTGGTGACTCCGCTAGGAAAACAAAGCAAGTTCCAGTGCTTTTCTTTTCTTGGAAATCTGAAGGTTACCTCCCCGAGGACGGAGGTTGGAAACTTTAATTGAATGTGGTGAAAGAATTGTGGTGTTATGGCTTTGGTTACATCCTAGCCATGGGGGACTCAGATTGGGCCATTTTCTTTATCTCAATACTTAGTCTTACCTAAGAATTCATTAGAATATCTCCCAAAGTTTTCTAGTGATGCAAATCAAGACCCTGATGATCACATTAAAGCAATTACAATTGTCTGTGGGATTCCTGGTGTACAGGAGGAGAATGTCTTTGTTAGATTATTTGTTGGAAGTCTCATTGGAAGAGCTGCTGATTAGTTCCAAAATTTACCAGATAGTTGCATCACTTGCTGGAATGATCTTGAGGTAAAATTTCTACAAAGGTTTATGCTTGTGGTTGATGTTGCTAAGATGTTATTAAATTTCTTTCAAATCAAGATCAAAGAAGGGGAAACCATGAGAGATTTTGTTGATAGATTTAATAGAAGTGTTGATAAGATACCCCTAACTAGCTAACTAATTGAAAACAATCAGTTGTGTGTTTTCATTGCTGCCATGCAAATAGAGATTAAATTCTTGCTTCTTTGTTTAAAAGTGCAAACATTGCAAGATGCACAAAGGGAAGCTATTGGATTAGATGATGACATGATCTTGAGTGGAATGAAGTGTAAAGAAATTTGATAGGCAAAAATTTGTCTCTATGAGCAGCAACAATATCCAAAGGTAAAGCCTAAACAAAAAAGGCCTATTCTCAAGGTAGTAAAATCAGTGCCCACTATTTCATTTTGTCAGAATCTAACAATCTTTAATGATGAAGATTTCCTAATCCCTCCTATGAGTGAAAGTACTTCGTGTAGTGTAGCTGGAGCCTACCATCTACATGTTGATTATGATGATGAACATGCTTCACAGTCAACTAACTCAATGACTAACCTTGATATATCTCCTATTGAACAAAGACTGGAGGTTGAAAAATCAAATGAAAATTTATTAGGAGATTTTTGAATTTCACAACTTGATTCTTTTGTATTTGAGACTCCTGATGACACTCCACCAAATGATGTTATTTGGGAAGGCTTGGATAGCTTTTCCTATGAGCATTTCTTGTTTGATCTCTTGGAGACTAATAAATCATTACTACAGCCTAAAGCATCAAATGACTGCCTAGAAGCAGAAAAGGAAGATGAAATGTTTGAAGAAAAAGAAATTGATGAAGTGATGCATAGACAACAAAATGCTTTTGAAGAGGACTTAGTGAAAAATCAAGAGTGAGAAAAAGATTTACATATTTTTCAGCCTCCCACAAATCTTTTTCACTATCTTCTTTTGGAGGAATCAATGCAGCAATTTGTAGAGGAAAAGTCACATGGACAACCCAAAAATAGAAGGACTCAAGGCATGGAAAAAATAGTTGATATTTTATCTATCTTTTTAAAAGATAATATTGATTCGAGAAATGTGGAAGAAAATCTTGAATGTATATATATTTTCCCTCCTCTGCATTCATTTTCCATTCTTGAGTTTAATATCACATTGGCCATGTTGCTCACCTGTACGCAATGCATTCTTCCATTCTATCAAGAGTTGGTTAGAAGAGGTTCATACTTTTCCCAGCATATAAGTGGTCACATCTAAGTTTTTAGGGTTTTTCCCTCTTCATTGTAAATAACCATTTTCTTTTTGCAAAGTTTGGCTTGTGTTTGTTTTTGTTTAAGTTGGTGTTTCCCTTCAATAAAGTTGCATAATCTTTTAATCCTTCCCTTCCCTTGAGTCATCCATTTTCTAAAAATTCAAAAAAATGGGAGACCCTCTTCGTTGATTCAAAGGCATCAAGTGATAGATGGAGTCTTAGATATAGGTAGAGTTTAATTTTAAGAATAGGTTTTAACATGTGCGTAAATAGAAATTCCAAAAAAAAAAATCTCGGCAGATATGATAGTTCTTCATAGAGAATGAGTTGTTTTTCAAAAGCAATTTTCTAATAATGATGTGTATGGCTTCATTTTACAAAAATGGGCACAAGATTGGGACCATTGTATATTTGGTAAAAGGAGTTCCTCATTGGTGGCAGTCCTCCTATATTGAAATATAGGTGAAATATTAGTAACGCTTGGCAAATGTGCAGCTAGAATTCAAATTTTTTTTGTTAACCCTAATTAGGGTTGAGATGCAATGGTCGCAAGATAAGAGAGGTTGGGTGAAAATGATAATTTGCCACTAAAATCATCGGGTGTTCATCATTTTTTGTAGTATCATAGCACAAATTGGAGGTGATAAATCATAATATACTATGAATACATGGAGCAAATCAGTTGTAATAAGTGATAGAACTATACAATCATATCTTATAATGCAAATGGTGCTTGCCTCCAAACATGTAATAATCATCTTGATGAGATAGAATGTAAAATTCACTGTGGCAATATATTTGAGGATAGTGTAGTGGATTAATTCAGAGCTTCTCAAGAAAGATTTTAGTGGAAAGCCACACACAACTAGTGGACTGAATCAAACATTTGATACGTTCAAATACCAAGTCCATGAATTTTATCCAACAACAAAGAATCCAAGTTTGAAAGTGTTCAAAGGAGAAAAAGTTTCAAATAGATGGTTGGATGAGGGCGTAATAGTGGTTGCTGAAGTTAAGATTGGAAGCGGAGGTTGCAATAATCATAGGCAGAACACATGAAATTGGAGAAGCCGTTGTTCACCTCTTCACTAAACATGGAGCCAAAGTCATAATAGATGATGCTGGTTACAAGCTTGCAGTATCTCTTTCACCATGGGAAACTTATATTCACTATGACGTGAGTAAAGAAGAAGATGTTAGGGCAGCAGTAGATTTGGCCATGAAAAAGCACGGTCATCTTAACATTATGTTTAACAATGTAGGAAGGGCAGCTAACAATAAAATTAACATTGCAGAGAATGACATAGAGCAATTTAAATGCACCATGAATGTTAAGGCAATGGGAGTAATGCACAGCATTAAGCACGCTGCTTGTGTAATGGTAACCAACAAAAAAAGGGTGCATAATGATCCATTTGCTAGTGGCCTCATGGAGCACAAACATCAATGCCATTAGGACTTATTCTTTCTCCAACAAGAGAGTTGTCAATTCAGATACATGAGGAGGACAGAAAATTTATATTTCAAACTTGTCTCAAGGTAGTTTTTGCAAGTGGAAGCACATTGAGACCACATGGTGGAAGGATGGAGATGAGAAGGGACTGAAGCTATATGACCTAGGCTATTTTATTATTGCTCCTATTTGTTCATCTATTTCAAACATAGATGGAGATGAAGGGTGTATTACCATATGCGACAGCGAAGCCAACTAGATGACAAGGTAGCTTAAAAAGAATACCTGGAGTTTCATACGTAGAAGATGGGAGTAGATCAAGAATTTTTAAATATTTGTAAGATCGATTTTTCAATTTTCTTTGCATTGAAAAGTGCAACTTCTAAGTTTTGAGGCACAAGATCTAATAAAAGAGAAGCAATTGGCATGATGATGGCGTAAAAAATTATTCATATGCATATTTTTTTTTACTGAAAGGTCAAATTATTTCAGTCTTCTACACTTACTCAAGGGTGCATTTGGACAGAACAAAAGAAAAATGTGTCTGTTGAACTTGAATATGTTCAATGATGTTGACCTTGTTTGAAGCAAGGATAAAGAAATGTGGGTGCATCAAAAATGAGAAGAGAGTTTTTTTTCTTTGTTTCTTGTGATTGTTGTTGAAGTAGAATGTGGTCAGTATGGATAGAGTTGCAGAGCATGTTCTACATTGGAAGGAAGATGGAAATAGTCTCAAAGAATTAAAATGCAAGGCTTAGAATCTGAGTTCCAACAGGATGGATTGGATCAATAATATTCCTACCTGTCCAACATTTTATCCAACAGTGAAGGAGTTTGAAGATCCATTGTCTTATCTTCAGATTTATATTTCCTCTCACAAATGTAGGAACAATGGAATGATGACTCTACACCCAATGGATAAAGCACTAGATTACACCAAATAGAGATTCTGGAGTTCTCTGCACCTTGACATAGAGTGCAGTCCCCAGAAAGAGCCAATGTTATCTAAGGTTTCACAACCCTAATTTTTTCTCTCCAAGTCAACTATATCACAAAATAAAATATATTAATTCTTTAAGAATTAATATTATTGTAAAGTGCAAAATGAATATTGCACTTATCATGGGACTAAAAGTGACGAAAGGCAATAGAAGTTCGGTAAGAAGTAAGTTAGGGTAGTTGCCCAACTTCTTGGCAAAATTTATATAATGTAATGGGTTTCTTCTTTTGCGTTTGAGAAGTTCTATAGCTACAACAAAGGAGAATATAGTTCAATTTTGGCGACAGGGAACACTTATGCTCTAATAAAAAAGAAATTTTTGGAAAGTGTGTACAACTATTGTTTTTTGTAATCAATTATTTCTTACTTTCTTGGTGCAAAGAAATAAAGGAAGTGCACTGGGTGTT